>PVNU02003497.1:0-423231 GCA_003013855.2 Liriodendron chinense
AGAGAGGCCTACTTATACAATATTAAGGGTAGAGGATGGTGTCCACGTCCTTGGCTCATGGAGCCTACAATTACCCTTTAGACAAAACACAATGGATAGGAGTCACTTCAAATAGGTGAGAGCACACAAATCGTACTAATCCACACCAAATGCATTTTAATTGATTAAAAATATGCACTACAGCAAATCAGGCTTTTTGCAACAAGTCGACTTGTCGCTAAAAAGCCAAAATTCATCACAAATGCCTTTTCGCGACGAGTATTGCTTGTCGCAAATTTTGTTGAAGATATGGCATCACAAATTATATTTAGCGATGAAAACACGAACTCGTCGCCAATGAGTTAATTATTTGTAACGACCTGATAACTTGTCATAAAATATACCTAATTAGCGACGAGTTGACACGTCACCATTACACATTGTCAAACGTCGCTAGAGATAAAACTTGTCACTAATAAAGTCGTTTTGCGACGAGTCCACTCGTCGCTAAAAAACCCAAACTCATCGCAAAACAATTTTTGAGACAGAGTATTGTTCGTTGTAAATACGAGATCACAAATTATATTTAGCAACAAAAATACAACTCGTCGCCAATGATTTAATTATTTGCGACGACCTAATAACTTATCGTAAAATATAGGTAATTAGTGACAAGTTGACACATCGCTATGGCATATTTCAAAACGTTACTAAAGATGGAACTCATCGCTAATAAAGACGATTTGCAACGAGTCCAGTTGTTGCTAAAAAGTCAAACTCATCGCAAAAGTATGTTTGCGACATGTGTTGCTTGTTGCCAATTTTGTCACAAATAGGTGTCACAAATTATTTTAGCGACGTAAACACTAACTCGTCGCCAACAAGTTGCGATGACCTAATAACTTGTCGCAAAATGTATCTAATTAGCGATAAGTATAAGTCATTGCTAATATATTTTTAAAATATTTTTTCTATTTTATGTTTTTCCATATTCGAACCAATTAATCCAACAAAATAACATGTATCAATCAATATTCATCATCATCCATTGAAATATAACAGTAATTTAATTTAATTAAAATTAAATTTATAATTATCTTGAACACATAAAAATATGTACATATATGTCCAAATTATCCAACAAAAATCAATAATAAAAAAAAGAAGCGCGCGTCCTTGATAATGCGATGGGGCCCAGGAAGATAACACCAGTTTGTAGGAAAATCTGCAAAATAATTTAAATAAATTATTATTAGTTACTATTTTATACTACTTACATAATTTAATGTAACATTCAACTTACCACTGAGGATGTGATTGAGATATCTGCGATATGAGGGTACGCACCATCTCCTCTAACTAAGCCTGTTTTGTCTGCATGACTTGCACCTTAGTCCTAAGTTCAGCCACCATTGCCTCTACTTGCTTAGCCCTCCTCGCAACCTCATTTGCATTAGCATGGCTACGATGGGTCAATGCAGGCACCTCTCCATGCCCGAGACCACGGTCGTAGCCAGATCTAGAGCCAAGGGTCCTAAAAACATGCCTCGTCTGCTGTCAACGGTGCAGTGTTCTCTGAGTTAGATTGAGTATGAAGCCGTAACATATCGTCCTGCAATATTATAAGGCATTATAAGTATGAAATGAATAAGTAATCAAATAACTTTAAAATAAGATAAAATGATTCTTACATATAACTTCTCACAATGAGGAGTCACCCAAGTGCCCGTCATCTTCCTCATGTGTGTATTCGATAGAAAGTAATGAGATCAGGTTCCTACTGGGTCTCTGTGGTCACCACTATTCCATTTAAAAGAAGAAAATATCATATTTACAATGTTATAATAAGTAATGCAATTAAGAAAACACATTATTAAATGTAAGACAAATAAAGTAAATTATACTATCTCATTACAAAGCCAGACAAACGGCTTCGAACCAGCCGTATAATTCACCATAAGCTTGGAACGATTCTCTGTATTTGTCTTGTTCCTTGCCCGCATTAAAAGTACAAACAAGTTATTACGATAATAAGTTATTAAAAACTAAACATTAATGAAAATTATATCTCATAAAGAATACAGTACATATAATACAGTACGTAACACATTAGTCTTCATTTCATACCATAAAAGTATATATTTAAATTTTTTATTGGCTTTCAAGTGGTAATCTATTATAGGTAAATAATTGTATGTGTTTAGATAACCTATAAATTAATTAAGCTATAATGTGTTTATAACCAAATTTGGAAAAAAAAAGAATAATTTAAATTTCATGTATTATTTTATCTTCTACATGGTTTTAGTGTACCCTCTAAAACCATACATATTGCCCCATGTCAATAAGATTTGGTTTCTGCGGTGATCACCACATTTAATATATAAAACTTTATAAGTATTTCTCATTCTCACACAAAAACAATAGTTTGAAATCTGGTTGCATTTTAGAGAAAAAAAAAGAAGCTCATCTTTAGTAGCTAGATCCCAACCTACTTCTCACTATAAAAGGAAAACAGTCTTTTTATCCATCTCACACAAAAATTAATGTAAATAATACTGGTTGTATGCTCAGACAAAAAAAAAAAAAATGCTTGGTCCAAATCTCATCATTAGATAGTGTGTCCTTAAGAATGTAAATCCTAGTTGAATCAAGGAGAAATAGTATTCTTCATTAGGTCTAAAACCGTTTCATCTTTAAATGTGGAAAAATGGATAATGCTTTATGATATATATTAGTACATCGATGTCATTCATACGTATGAGTGAAAAACGATTACAAACTCGGAATAAAAATGAGTGGTAAAGAGAAAGATGAGACATAAAGAAGCTACCTTAGAATCGATTCAAGGAAAGATGATCGGAGAGTTGAAAGTTACTTTAATTTTTTAGGGAAATTGGACTAAGATCAAAAAAGGCGAAAAGCCTTGTAAGAAACCCTCAAGAGAACATTCAAACGGTAGCTGAAAAATTAGCTAGGATTAGCAAAAAACCAATTGAGTAGCGAGACTTGGGGATGTTCACCATGTTTTGTGGGCCCCACCATATATATGTATTGTATCCACACCGTCCATTCAATTGGAGAGATCATTTTAGGGCGTGAGCCAAAGAATGAGTCAAATCCAAAGCTGGAGTGGACCTCGCCACAAAAAACAGTGGAGATTGAACTCCTACCCTTAAAAACTTCTAGAGGCCACTGAAGGTTTCGAAACAAGTTGATATTTGTGTTTTACCTTTGTTCATGGTCTGTGTTAACTCATGAATAAGTTGGATCTCAAATAACCATCATGGTCCCACCATAGGAAGGTTTCAACGGTGGTCATCACTCTCTCTACTGTTTTCCATGTGCGGTCACTCAAGCTTTGGATCTGAACCATTCTTTGGGCTCATGCACTAAAATGATCTCTCCAAATGAATGGATGGTGTGGATACACCACATATATCATGGTGGGCCTACACAAATTTGCTTACATTCCACCAATATGGTAACCAGTTGTCGCCTCAGTTCGCTTTTGGTATTGGGCGCGGATTGGGCACTTCCACCGCCTATCTACCCAAGCACCGAATACTATAAGGCTTTGAGGGCCACCGTCATGTATGATTTTTATCCACACCGTCCATACATTTTCCCATCTGATCTTTTTATGTGGACCGAAAAATGAGGCAGATCGAAGTCTGAACGAGGCCACACCATAGGAAGTAGCGGTGCTAGTGAAGCCTATCGTAAAACCTACCTAGGGACCTCCGTGATATTTATCTGCCATCCAACCTGTTCATGAGGTCATAGAGACCTAGATGAAAAGAAAAAACAAATATAAGCTTGATTGTAAACTTCCTGGGCACCTAAGAGCATTTCAACGGAAAGCATTTAATCTCCATTTTGTGCTCCACTTGAGCATTGGAACTGCCTCACTTTTGGGCCCCAGTTCTAAAATAGCATGGGAAAATGCATGGATGGTGTGAATAAAATCAATATATCACAGTGGTCCTCAGATCTGAAGCCCTCGTGACCAACCAGGAAAGTACTCAATCAGTGCCATGCAATCCGTAGGGAAGCGGATTTAGTGGATCCCACCAAGGGTGCGAATTGGGGGGGGGGGGGGGGGGGGGGGGGAATCTGGGTGGGGCCCACCGTGAGGTTTGTGAGAAATCTATGCCGTCCAACCGTTTTGTGAGATCATTTTAAGCATTGTAACAAAAAATAAACGGGATCCAAGACTCAAGTGGGCCGCACTAAAGCAAAAGGTGTATAGGGAAATTCTTACCGTTGAAACCTCTATGGGGTCCACAGTAATGTTTATATGCCATCTATACCGTTCATAATGTCATTCCTACTGAGATGAACTGAAAACACAAATATTATCCTGATTCGAAACTTCTGTGGCCCCACGAATATTTGAACTGTGGAAGTCAATCGTCATGATTTCGGCCAACTTAAGTCTTGGATCCCATTCAATTTTGGTTGTAACGCCTAAAATGATCTCACAAAACAGTTGGATGGCATAGATTTTTCACAAACCTCACGGTGGGCCCCACCGAAATTCCTTGTGCAGGAGATGCGTGCGAAAGGCTTTCGCAGGCAATCCGCGCCCCGAATGGGGTGTTACCCCCGCGAAATCGGATTGCATCCTGAGTTATTCAGGACACTCTGATCGTACTAAGTAAACTAAGTTGGGCCCACGGTAAATGTATGTAGTTTATCTACACTGTCCATTCAATTTTTCAGATCATTTAAAGGGTTGAAACCAAAATTAAAGCCTATTCAAAACTCAGGTGGACCATACCATAAGAAACAGTGGGTATAATGATTTCCATTGTTGAAACCTTTCTCAGGCCCGTAGTGATGTCTATTTGTCATCCAACCTGTTCACAAGATCACACAGATATTAATGATGGGGAAAAACAAATATCACCTTGATCCAAAACTTCCGCGACCCATAAGAATTAAATTTTCAACAGTACAGGATCAATTCACATTGTTTCCTGTGGTGTGGTCCACTTAAGATTTTTATATGCTTCATTTTTTGTCTCAAGCTATAAAATTATATGTCAAAATGGATTAATGGGTGGATGAAATATATAAATCATCCTGGACACTTCAGGATTTACTTAGTACGCAATCCGCTTCCTTGCCCCACCAGGACCCATCTAGAGATGGACGGTCCTATCAGGGGCTCTGTGGGGCCCACAATGATATATTTGCTTTGTCCAATCCGTTCATCCAATTTTAAAGATCATTTTATGGCATGATCCAAGAAATAAAGTAGATTGAAGTCTATAGTGGACCACACCACGAGAAACAGTGGGGATTGAATTCCTACCACCGAAAGCCTCTTGGGAGCCACAGAAGTTTTTAGATCAAGCTGATACTTATGATTTCCCTTCATCCATGTCTATGTGACCTTATGAACGGGTTGGATGGCAACTAAACGTCATGGTGGGCCATAAGAAAGTTTCAACGGTGGAGGTTATTGTCATCACTGCTTCCTCTAGTGTAGTCTACTAGAGCCTTTGATCTACCTCATTTTTTCGGATAATGCTATGAAATGACTCTTGAAAATGGATGGACGTCATGGATAATACAAATACATCACGGTGGGCCCTACAAAGCCCCTGACATGACCGTCCGTCTCTAGCTAGGTCCTGGTGGGGGTAGTACCCAATCTGCCCCCCTCCCACCAAGGTGGGTGGGATCCCTCACTATGGGGCCCACTTTGATATATGTTCCTTATATCCACACCGTCCATCAATTCTCGAAACTCCTTTTAAGGCGTCATCCCAAAAATGAAGCATCTACATATCTCGGGTCGACCGTAATACAGGAAATAGTGATAATCAACAATTAAAACTTCTTATGGGCCATAAAAGCTTTGGATCAAGCTTTATGTGGTTTATTAATCCAGGCCTTTTTTAGCTTATCAAAGGTTGGATGGAAAATAAACATTCTAATGGTTCACATGAAGTTTTTAATGGCAGGGATCCAATCACGACTGTTTTCTGTGGTATTGTCCACTGAGATTTGGATCTACTTTGTTTTTTTGCATCATGCCTTAAAATGAGATTTCAAAATGGATGGACGGTGTGGATTAAGTCACCTACATCACAGTGGGCCCCATAGTTAGGGATCCACCCAAACCCCGCCCAGATTCGTTGGGGAGCGGATTGGCTATGACCCGGACACGGATTAGTTAACTTATGTAAGCCCCACCATGACGTATATATTGTATCCACACCGTCCATCCATTTGGAGAGATCATTTTACAGCATGAACTGAAGAATGAGGCAGATCCAAATATCAAGTAGACCCCACCAAAGAAAATAGTGGGGACAGCGAGCCCGATCATTGAAGCCTTCCTAAGGTCTACTGTTTAGTTGGTATGTCCCACCTGAGTTTTAGATCTTCCTGATTTTTAAAATCCTATCCTTCTTTTGTCTTTAAAATCAGATGGATGTAGTGGATTTTTCATGGACATCCCTATGGACCCCACACAGCCCCGGCCACAGAGGTGTGGTCCACATGGATGATATTTTGTATATCCATGTCGTCCATCTGCTTCACCAGCCCATTTGAGGATGGGGTTCCAAAAATTATGGACATCCAAATCTAAGGTGGACCATACCACTGGAAACATTGGTGATTAAGCATTTGAGGGAGATTGAAACTGAATTGGGCAACACTACAGGTGAAATTGGGAGTGGAAATTTGCACTGTTGAAACCTTCATGGCCCACCATGGCATTTATATACTATCTAACCTGGGGCGCAGCTTCGGTGGATCATCGAGATTCATCCACTATCAATCCATTGTCCCAGTTCATTCTATGACATGAGCCCAAACATAAGGCAGATCCAACCTTCAAGTGCACCACACAAGAGAAGGAGCTCTCTAACAAATCATTCCATGTCAGATTTTGTTCAACCTTGGCGTGGCCCACATGAAGTTCATGTGGTTGGAATATATACATCACATTTGGCCCCACTTTGTGTTATCCGATCATTGATTGAGAGGTCGATCGGGCGATCGTAAGTGATGTGCATCGTTTGATCGATGATTGGAGGTTGATCGAATGGTTGGCATCACTTTGTATTATACGATTGTTGATTAGGAGGTCAATCAAGCGATAGTCAGTGATGTCCACCGTTCGATCGTTGATCAGGGACTTGATGAAACAATCCACATTAGTTTCCACCCTTCGATAAACGATTGGAGGTTGATTAAATGGTCAACAACACCTTTTATTGTTCAATTGTTGATTGGGAATCAATCAAGCGATCGTCACCGATGTGCACCATTCGATCATCGATCAGAGACTTGATGACATAATATATGGTGGTTTGTACCATTCGATCATTGATTGAAGGTTGATCGGATGGTCGACAACATTTTGTGTCATCTGATTGTTGACTGGAAGGTCGATCGGGCAATCATCGGTAATGCACATTGTTCGATCATCGATCGGTTGAAGCGATCTACATTGGCATACATACATCACATTCAGCCCCAGTTTGTGTCGTCCGATCGTTAATTGAGAGGTCAAACAGGAGATCATAAGTGATGTGTGCACCATTCGATACTCGATCGAGGACTTGATGAAGTGATCTATGGTGGTTTCCACCATTTGATCGATGATTGGAAGTTGATCGAATGGTCGACAACACTTTGTATTATACGATCGTTGATTGGGAGGTCAATCAGGCGATAGTCAGTGATGTACACCGTTCAATCGTCGATCGGGGACTTGATGACACAATATATGGTGGTTTGTGCCATTCGATCGTTGATTGAAGGTTGATCAGATGGTCGGCAACATTTAGTGTCTTCTGATTGTTGATTGGAAGGTCGATCGGGCAATCATCGGTAATGCGCATTGTTCGATCGTTGATCGGTTAAAGCGATCTACATTGGTTTCCACTATTTAATTGATGAGCATACGAGCAGATGAAGGAAAATTATTCATAAGAGCACATGAATAGATGATGGGAAAACTCAAATATTACGTTTATCCAAAACTTTAAATCTTAATTGTTTTCAAAATTTAAATTTCTCTCCAACTCTATTAATTTTTTCCAACTTCTCAACCTTTTTTTTCTATTAAAATCACAATTTTTTAAACTTATTAATTTTCTTTTTCAAAAACACAAATTTCTTTTTAAAGCACATTTTTTCCTTCAAAACTACTATTTTTTCCAAACTTCTCTATTTTTTTCAAAATGCCAATTTTTTTTTTCAAACTTCTCAATTGCTTTTTTCAAGATCTCATTTTTTTTTTTTTATAAACTTCAACATTTTTTTCAAAATACAAATAACAATTTCTTTATAAAAATTTCTTTTTTTTTTTTTTTTTTCGAAATGCCAAATTTTCAAGATGTTACTTTCATTATAAAATGTCATTCTTAAAAGAAGCTTAGTTTTTTAAGATCTCAATTTTTATCCAACATTGTCAATTTCTTTTCGAACTTTTTAATTTTTTTTCAAAATCACACTTTTTCAACCTTTTAATTTTCTATTTCAAAATGTCAAATTTTTATCAAAATCTTGATTTTTTAATCTCAATTTTCTTTTTCAAAAATTTTCAAACTCTCATTTATTTTAAAATATAAAATTCCATTTTCATTTTAAAAATCTCAAAAAAAAAATTTCAACATCTGATTTTTTTTTCAAATTATTCAATTTTCTTTAAACTTCTCAATCTTTTCAAAATATCTATTTTTATATTTTATTTTCAAATTTTTACCAACGATTTGAAATGTCGTTGCAAGTACTCTACCATTTTGCGATGAAACCATATTCGTCGCAAATAGTTAAAATTGGTATTTTTGCGTTGAGTTATATAAGTCGTCGCTAAAAGCCATTTTTTTGCGTCACAAGAAATCAAATTTTTGGGATGAAATTTGACTCATCCCTAAAAAAGTCACGACGAAAATCCCAACCATCTCCTGACTATTTGGGCTATTGATCCAAAGTATAGCATCTTATAATTTTAAAAATTTTTGGTCAATCCCCCTCAGCTATGTATTTGGTCAAGTCATGATCTGCATCACCACACCATGGCCCCACGTTATGGATAGTTCAGCAAAATAGGTCAAGTTATGGAATGGAGCCAGCCAACCATCTAAATTAGAAAGAAATCATGTGCACCATGAAATAGACAGTTTGAAGAGAAGGACCCTGTGATTCCTTGTGAAAGACATGGGACGCCTGCCATCTTTGAAATTTCAGTCATTTATGGGAAAGGACTTTTATCGTGGAATAATGCCTGCAGCTTGACTCGCCGGGTCATTCACCCTCTTATACCAACAAGTCATGATCCTCTGCCACTGCAGTAAATTGCACTAAAGCAGTGGTTGTGGCCTAAACACGTCTGGGCCAATCGTGGTATCTGTGTGAAATTTACTATGTTTATCATTTGCTACATGTTATTGTAATATTTGATATCTGAAATCAAGCCAATCTAAATTTCGAGTGGGCCACACAACTGGGAATAGCATGACGGAATCGTATACCATTGAAATTAAATCTTCTTGGGAACCATCAAACTCTTGTATAAAGCAGATATTTAGTTTTTTTTTTTTTTCCCTCGGCCCAAACTTGCCCCAACTCAAACCGCAACCCGACCCAGCCTGGCCCGATCACTCGACCCGAAGCCCAATGTGTCTCGAACCTTAGACCAGCTAGATGATATACTTGGGCTTAACCAGCTGGGCTACAGGCCTTTCCATGATGATTTCAATAGTGGAATGTCATCTAAACATCACAGGCCCTTGGAAGATTTCAATGGTGGAAGTCTCTATTCCAATGTTTGCCTATGGTCTGCTCCACTAAGTTCTGGAATTGACATGATTTTTTAATGTCATCTAAACATCACTGGCCCTTGGAAGATTTCAACGGTGGAAGTCTCTATTCCAATGTTTGCCTATGGTCTGGCCCACTAAGTTCTAGAATTGGCATGATTTTTTAATGTCATCTAAACATCACAAGCCCTTGGAAGATTTCAACGGTGGAAGTCTCTATTCCAATGTTTGCCTATGGTCTGGTCCGCTAAGTTCTAGAATTGGCATGATTTATTGACTTACCACCTAAAAATGTCTGGCTCAAATGAAGGATGGAGTGGATATCACATACCTGTCGTTGGCCTACTGACATTTATGTCCAACGCCCTGAAAGAGACAGACGCTCCTGTAACACGGCAAATTTCCCAGTGAGCTACGAAGAATACAGCACCGTGTTGATGCGGCAAGATGTCACATATATATCATGGTGGGCCTACCCACATTTTTGTTGCACGGCCCGGAAGAGTCCACACTTGTTGCTGTAACACGGCAATTTCTTCAGTGAGGTACGAAGAATCTCTGTAGTGTGGGTGTTTTATTGCCCAGTGTAGAACACAGCACCCACCATATTGCCGTGGCAAAGTTCTGTAGGTCTCACCATGATATATGTGTTATATCCAAACAGTCCATTCATTTTCCATACGATTTTAGGCCACGAGCAGGAAAATGAGATGGATCCAAAGATCAATTGGACCACACAGGAAACAGCGGGAATTGAACGCCTACCATTGACAACTTCTGGCCGAAGTTTTGGTTCAAGCTGATATTTGACCTTATAAACAGGTTGAATGGTAAATAAACATCATGGTGGGCCCTGAGTAGTTTTCAACGGTAGGCATCATTGTTTCCACTTCTTTCTGTGGTGTGGTCCACTTAAGCTTTGGATCCGCCTAAATTTTAGATTCATAATCTAAAATGATATGGATAAATGGATGTATGATGTGGATATAACACATACATTATAGTGGGGCCTACAGAACTTTGCCATGTCTACACGGCATGGTGTACCGTCTTTTCCGGGCCCTAGAGAGGAAATAAAGGATTGACTCATTTACGATATTTTTTGGTAATCCTACTGGCAAGGTGTAAGCACATAATTGGGCTCATAAATGGATGGTAGAGGACAGAGGATCATGTGCATATACTTTTCTCAAGGACTCCAAATTACTTTTTACGCGCAGAAAAAGTCTATATATCATATGCGCACATGATCCTTACTTTAGGCCATGTTTCAATAATCAAAACAGTGCATTCTATGGGCCTCACCATGTGTAGGGGCACTTCAAATAACTCCCTTGTTGGAATAGTTCAGCATTTTAATCATGCTATTTTCCTTTCGATAGGTGAGGACACATCAGCTGCATTTTATTGATAAAAGAAAAGGGGAGAATTAACTAAAAAATACCTGATTAACATAACATTTACATTTAGGTACTTTTTAGATAAAGGTTTTCAATAAGCCACCTCATTCATTATCATCACATATTCCTGATGCATTTCTCATCGCCTGTCCATACGACCAAAATGGGTGGCAACTCAGGGCCCCACTGTGGTTTTTATGTGGAATACACCCTGACCGCTAGTGCTTCACCCCCCTGTTAAAAAAAAGAATGTGTGTGTCGCCTAGTAGCCCAGCTGGAAGACACCTGAGGTTTCAAACAGCAGGTCTTAGGTTTGAGTGCCAAGGAGACACTAACCCCACCGGTGTGGGTCATGGTGTGACTAACCATGTGGGTAACTTGCACAACTAATAGGGTGGGTGCGTTGCATGACTAAAAAAATGTTAAAAAGGAATTTTACCCTTGGATTTTTTAGCTGATGTAGATGCGAAATCCACCCGAACCATTAGATATGTAATCCCATGTCAGGCCCTGAGAAAAAAAGAAAAATTAAGCTGGCTTGTTGATGCAGAGTGGGCCGCAGACATGTTCATAACCAAGATGGACCCCAGGAAGCCCGATCCGAGATGAAAGTGATTCGGGCCATTAGGACCGTAAACCAGTCGTATTTTGCAATCTGAGATGAGTTTTGGGACGTATAATATATGATTTTGGGGTGGCTCGATCTACTTAAGACAACCAACCCCACCATGCCAGGTTGACCATCCCGGAATTGCGAGATTCGATCAAATCGACGGTCATTAGCCTAATTTTATTTCATTTTTACTATAAATAGTAAGTTTTAGTTTGATTATATCTCTTAATTTGTAGGGTTTTAGAAGTTGTGCCCAACATAAAAAAGGGCTTAGAAAATTTAGGATATCGACGTGGTTTGGCCAGATTAAAAACTTTCAAAAACCATGAAGTCTAGTAGGAATGAGAGACGTCTATAAGTAGTAAGTTTACCAACTTAACTATTTATAGTAAGTCACGTTTTCTAGGTGTTTTAGTTGGAGTTGGAGTCTGATACTTCTTCCTAGGGTTTAGTTTATTATTTAAGAAATTGTAATTATGTTTTTCATTATTCAATTAATTATTACAAATTTTATTAGGAATTATTCATGTTTTCCATATTTGCTCTCATGGATTTGAGAAAGTCCGGTTGAGGATTCCCGAAAGCCTTACGGATTCTAGGTAGTTATCCGGTGAGAGAGATGGTGATCGACCTTACCACGCCCTCCCTGCGTCACTTGTGATTCAAGTGGGCCATCAACAAAGGAAAAAGTTGGTAGAGAGAAATTCGCCCTTAATTTTTACAAGGCCCTCTAGAATGATTACATGAAATCCACTCCAACTATTAGATGATGCACCATAATTTAGGCTTGGGATCCAAAAAACAATCCCATCTATGATTTAGGTGGGCCACACTAAGGAGAATGGTTTAGAGGGTGTGTGTTACTCTATAAACTACTTCCAATTGAATCACCTAACATGGGGTGAAGCACCTAGCGGTCTTGGTGGATTTCACATAAACATCATTGTGGAGCCTACCCAAACCATGAACCGATTTGCTAACGTAGCAACAGCCAGGATATCGACAGAAGGTATGGGATGACAATTACATTGATTAATGAGGTAGCGTATTGAAAAAGATTTTGAAAACGTACAGGAATGTAAATTCAATATTAATTAGGTAGTTGTTTGTAAAATCCCCCAAAAAAACGTTACCCATCTCCCTAGCTGACTATAACTGGGCCACTGATATAACATATAGCATCTTCTAATTTTGAAAATTTGGTATAAAGCCACCTCAGCTATGTATCTCATCAGGTTAATTAATGGTTTAGATTACCAAACCACGGGTCCCACATGTATGAAACTTCGCCCTATGGATTACCAAACCATGTACGCCATCATCTTCAAAATTTCAGTCATGCATTGTGAGAAATTTCTCTGAGCACCTATGGCCATTAGCCCAGAGTTAATCATGATTTGAGCTATTAATTGTACGGACACAATGGGTGCCACTTAAATACCTATGGGGCCACCATGGTGTTGCATGAAACCCACTGCACTGTTGTTCATCTGCAACATATCATTGTAACACATGATCATAAAAAACAGGCTCAGCCAGAAGTTAAGTGGGCCTCACCATAGGGAATAGCAAGATGGGATGTATACAATTGAAATCTTCTTGGAACCCACGAGAGACTTTGTATATATAGAGCATATATTTAGTTTTTGCTCCATCATTTGTGTACTCACCTTTTGAACAGGTTGAATGTTGTATACGGATCAAAATGGGCCCTAAAAGATTTCAAAGGTGGAAGTCTTGATTCCTAAGTCTGCCAATACATTAGCCCACCTAAGTTTTGGAACAGCATGATCTCACCTTCTAATATGGTCTGGCTCAAATGTTGGATGGATTAGATGTCACAGATACATCATGGTAGGCCCTGGGAAAATTTATGTTGCAGGCACTAGGAGCATGGGGCATGTGTCGCTCTAATATGATCGATCTCACCAAAAATATATATATATATATATATATATATATATATATATATATATATATATATATATATATATATATATATATATATATAAAAATGAGCATTTGCACATGTAGAGTACCTGAAAGATGTAGCATATTTCTTACTCGAACTTGGTATGATGCATGATGTGTAGGCACGAGGCATACATTGGCTCTCACGTAGAGCAAACTAAATTGTTATGCTTACTATCACTTAGTAACTGTTCTAAAATTGGATTCATCAAACATACCTAATCTCTTATTCGTGGACACTTATTTGTTTAAACAAGAGCTTGATATATTTTCATATTTAATGTCCAATAATGCCCACCAATCAAATAGCTAGCTAATCAACTAGGGGTAATGTTTTTGTTCACTGGAGAAACAATTTGAACAGTTTAATTTGAAATATTCGTTATCCACATATGCAACTTTCAATTGATCTATAAAGGCCCGTTTGGATACCACCTAATAACTTACTTTTTCTACTTACAGCAGTTGATAAGTAATTTATTTGATATAAGTTTGGTTTATGATCAATTATAAGTAACTTTCTTATTTAAAGTTAATCACTTTTGTTTAATGAGTAGAAAAAAAAAGGAGTAGAAATCAAGATATATTACCTGAGGCATGAGTAGATTATATTAAGTAGCTTAGGATCCAAACAGCCCTTAATTGATGGTGTGTCATCCATCACACTCAGCTTGACTATCAAAGTCTTTCTCATTTATTGTGGTTGTAATGGAGCCGATGGAAGTCATGTAGATAATTTAATGCCTTGTGTTGACAGGAGAAGCTACGTGGAAGGTCCACTTTCCGTGTTGGCAAAACAAGATAAGTGCTCAAGCTCTATGGGGTTGACTGTGACTAAACTCTGACCTCGGATCCGGCAAGTAGATGGGACCCTAACGATGGGGCCCACCTCAATGTATGGGTTGTATATTTATGCCCTCTGTCCCTTTTTCCAAGAAGCAGATCCATATCTCAAGTGGTCCACACTACAATAAACAGTGGTCATTAAAATCTTTTTTGTGGGCCGCAAAAGGTTTGGATCAAGTTAGTTAATATTTGCGTTTTCCTTTCATCTAGGTATGTTTGACCTGGTCAACAGGTTAGATGGCAAATATGCATTAACGTGGACCTTAGGAAGTTTTTAATGGCAATGTCCAATGACTATTATTTCTTGTGGTGTGGTCCACTTGAGATTTGAATCTACTTCAATTTTTTGGCCCATGCGATGTCGTTCAATCCAATGGTCAAATAATCATACAATTTTACTTTTGGGTTCAAGCTGCTCAGTGGTAGAGTGGGTGTGGTTCAACACATTAAAAAAATAATAATAAAGAAAAGAAAAAGGTGTGGTTCAACACTAAGCCCATCTTACCGTTCAGTAGGGGGAAAAAACAACGTATCTTTTCATTCATAATACATTTTAACTGGTATCCATATATCCCACATTTAAATTTGGCTTATTTATATGACACATGTGCATTTGAATAGTGAGCTAATCCATAAATTAGATTGGCCGTACACTTTGTAAAATATTGCCTGGAGCATCTTAAATTATGTCAAAATGTGCCACAACAGTTTCTAATCAGACTCACGTTCTTAATTTTCAACAATATCCATCTGAAAAATCATTTCAACGGTTTAGATCTGCGCATTTCTACAGCAGGTGTATGGTACAACTGACTAATCATGAAAAATTGGAGACTGGATCAAGTGTTACCTAGGTAACAAGCACTGAGTGTTTCACTGCCTGTTGTGCCCACCTTGATGTATGTGTAGTATATCTATTTACGCCTTCCATCATTTTTACTAGCCCATTTTAGCGAATTCCATAATTGAAGGAAGTCCAAATCTTATGTGGATCACACTACATAAACACTAGTCATTGAATGCCCACCATTAAAAACCTCCCCGGGCCCACTGTAATGCTTATTTGTCATTCAATCCGTTTATTAAGGTCACGCACACCTGGAATAAGGTAAAACAAAAATATCAGCTTGATCTAAAACTTTTGTGGACCATATAATAGTCAATCAGTACTTTTTCTACTTCTTTTTTTTTTTTCCCCGAATCATCTCCTAAAATGAGCTGAAAAAACCGATGGAGGGCTTAAAATGACTTGGAAAAACGGATGGACGGCATGGATTTCCATCCATATATAGATATGCAATGAATATGTCAAGATGGCACCACACTGCGCGCAGCCCCGGTCCCAGCCAATCCACGACCTTGCAGTTTAGCTTCCCACACAAAGAGAATATCTCTATCCATAAAATTCTTAAATTTGTTGCTTGCAATTGCATGCAAGAATGATGATAGACTGGTTTGTAGTATAGAATTGTTAGTGCTTAAGTTTGCTTGAAATTTTCCAGGACCTTGATACGATGGAAGATCTTGATATGATTATGCTTCAAGGTTATCATTTGGGATCCGGTGACAATATTAGAAGGGCACTTGATGGACGGATTGGATACCAGCTAGTACACGTCACTCTGGCCCCACTATGCTGATGTTGTCTGGTACACGTCCCTTTGCCTCACGAGGCTGAGGTTGTATGGTAATGTTAAAAGAACCAATTTCAAGTGAAGAAGTCTGCTAGGGACATTGTTGTGACAATAGGTTGGCACTAAAAAATTACTTACAAATTGTTTTTGTACCATAAAAGTAAGCAAGATTAAACCGTTGAAATTATAAGTTCCAATTTAGGTTTGTTATGAGTAAATAAGTAAAGCCTTTGCGCATGGGGACTTCAGTTCCTTCTAGAGACAATTAATGCATTAAACTGCATGTGGACCGGTGTGCCCTGTTCAAATTTTAACTTTTATGGGCTTTGGTCCTTACAATTATTTTCATCTCTTATGTTTGCTTGGCCGTTAGAACTATTTTTGTTATTCAAATTACTTGTTCAATTAGGCCAGTAACAATTTTTTTTCTAATTGCTAATTAATCTTTTAACCTTATGAAAAGTTATTGTTGGGAAAACCTCGTGGAAGTACAGAGTTGAATCAAACGATCGCCACAAGCACACACAAAGAACAATCACAGAGAACAACCAAATTTATCGTGGAAAACCCTTGCGGGAAAAAACCACGGCACAAAGCGACAATATGCATGTTGGAACTAGAGAATGGAATACGATCACATTCTCTGAAATGTGGTGTTTTGCTCTGGGGTTCTGAATAATAGAAACATTCGTAGACAATCACAAGCATTCACAAAAGTACACAAGAGAAAAGATATCGCAATGCGAATTTTATTCCAAAGATCCTGAGATCTTGTACATTCCAGGCCGTAATCTGGCACGAGCCCTTAATTACATCGAATGATCGATGACCCTTGATTAAAAGGCAAAAGACTAGTCAGCAGGGACTATGGTTTTAGAGTTTGTGATCGTAGAGACCTGTATTTGTTTTGCTGTGTACTGAACCACCTTTGTGTTAGTCAGATGTCTATGTCCCATATTTTGGCCGGAGGTCCGGGCTGAGACTGTCAGGGTTTATGACTGAGATGGACAACTCTGGGCCCGCGTCTGTCAATGTAGGGCCAGGTGACCTCGGAAAGTCTATTCTACAGTTGTGTGTACCTGCGCAGCCCAACCAACGGATACCGTTTGGATGGGTAGGGCATCGACTGTTGTGATGTAGCAGTTGAGAGCAATTGGTTTATAGAGAATCGAAAATCTTTGGTATGGTTTATCGTGGTAACCATGGCCCTGCTTGCCTAGCTTTTGACCCAAATCGGATCATGCCTTTACCGTAAACATAAGTGATGGCATATTTGCATAGCTCTGGATGCTGGCGGCTCCTTTCCGGGAAGTCACTTCGTTCATCGTGTCGAATCGGGTCAAACCTTGAAGATGCTCAATTCCACTCGTTTAGAGTTCCTGGAACGTTTGTTCGACCGTTCCATTACGTCCGGAATGCTCGAAATACCCAAGATAGGCTCAAGCGGACCTTAAAAACACTTAAAATTGAGCCCGGTGCACCTGTGAACATGTTTTGCAATTGGCTGAATTTTTAGGTGCGTGGGCCTTATTAAACGGGTGCGTGGGACTCCACGCACCTAAAAATGAAGTACAAAATTTCTGATTAATTTAGGGGTGCGTGGGTCCATATTCAGGATGCGTGGGACCAAATTTACAAATCTGATTTTGATGAATTTACGGACGCGTGGGACACGAATTAATGGACGCGTGGGCCACTTTTCGAGTGCGTGGGAGTCCGATGTACTTGTTCGATTTGTCGATTTTATGGATGCGTGGGGCCGAATTTACAGATGCGTGGGCCACTTTCGGGTGCGTGGGGTCCTTTTACGGGTGCGTGGCCAAACTTATGATTGTAGCATTCAGACCTGTAGTGGAGTATCTGCGATCGGAAAGGGTATTCCGATGGTCGGAAAAGTATTCCGGTGAGGATTCCGGCGGGGATTTTGGGTTTCCGACGGCGGCAGCTCTCTCTCTCCTTTTGGAATCGTCCCGAATGAATGGGTGGAGGGGGTATTTATAGGTGAAGTCGGCCAATAGGAGAGTGTCACGTGCCACATAACCGTTAAAGGTCCCCTACGCACCTGTTTATTGATGTGCGGACGTCCGAAAACATGATCTCTAAATACTCGATTTTTTGGGTGCGTGGGACTTAATTTATGGGTGCGTGGGGCTCAACGCACCTGTAATTTGATTCCTGACAATTTGTGGGATTTACGGGTGCGTGGACCCATTTTCAGGGTGCGTGAGAGTCTAAACGCCTCCGTAATGAGAATCACAAAATGTGTCGTTTTTAAGGATGCGTGGCACCATTTTCAGGGTGCGTGGGACTCAAAACACCCTTGGATGAATTCCTATTTTTGCTGATTTTTTTGGCGCGTGGGGTGTCCGAATTTATGGGTGCGTGGACACGTAAATGTGGGCTCCATTAATTAGGTTTTAAATTTTGGAGGGTTTGTGGGGCCCATTTTGTTGCGCAATCACTTGCACTGTTCATCATGAGTAGTAATGAAGTTGCGGGTCCACTTCCAGGCAGTTCTGAACACGGTGATCGGCGGGGTCCACTGGAGAATTTGGCTAAGGAAATCCTGTATATTTCCGTTTTGCGTGCACCGGAAGGCATTTTGCATGATTCCTTCAGAGGTATATGGTTATTTTGTTTATTTTAAGAGTCCCTACCTTTTGGGACCCTAACAGATGCCCCTTCGGTGGGTCGCGACGGACGCACGATCGTCTGGTGCGACGCACCGGACTTCTTGGGTCCCACTATAAATAGAGGAGACGGCCTATTCTCGTCATTTCACTGTTTCTCATTGAATTTTCCAGACCCATCTCACGCACCCGTTTATTCGCCAACGCACCCAACAATTGTCTCCAACGCACCCTTTTAATCCGCACGCACCTGTTTATTGAGGAAAAGAAGATTTTTCGGGTGTGTGGGATCTCAACGCACCCGATAACTTCGAATCTGAATCCTTTAGGGGTGCGCGGGGAGTCACGCACCCAGAATTTTTGAACTTTGGCAAATTTGTTAGAATTTCGTGGTGCGTGGGGGCCTACGCACCCTTCGTCACATCATGGAGGGTTTTAGCCCCCTGCACGCACTTAAGAATTGGGTTTTACGTGGGTGCGTGGGGCCTCACGCACCTCAAATTCTAATTTTGGCAAATTTTTCATGTATCAAGTATTACGAGGTGCGTGGGACCTCACGCACCCAAAATTCAACTTTCACACTCCGATTGTTATTGGGGTGCGTGGAGCCTCACGCACCCGGAAAATTGGACTTGGCATTTTGAGGTGCGTGGGGCCTCACGCACAGTCCATGGGACTTGGTGGAGTTCGGGATTTTGCGTACTTTATTTCAATGATTTTGCTAGGTCTTTAAAGGGTGTGAGCCCTTACTCCTCTGCTTCATATTTTGCGTATATGTGTCCGTTGTTTTAAAGAGGCGTAGGGTCTCATACTCTTAAGATTTATGGATTGCACCAGCTTAACGGGTAGTTCTAGTGGTTAATTTAAGTGATGTTTTGAGCATACCTTTGCATGTCTCTTCTAGCCTTTCTGACTTCACGCGACTAGCTTCTCTTGCTTTCTCTTTTTTGTCGGACTGCCATATTGGTTCATCAGTCTTATTTCTTAGCAGACAATGGCCATAACTTGTGCTTCTCTGTGTGCAGCCCGAGATTGTCTGAGGCGGCTGCTGGGCTCTCTGGACCGTCCTGAGACTTGGTCATCTCTCGCTGTTCAGCGTGACGAGGTGGCCTAGGCCTTGACCCGACTGGGCGCAGACTCTCACCCTATTCTTCAAGCCATTCAGAACGTTTCACTGATGGCCTACATTCCTGACGAACATAAGGAGGCAATTTTTGACTTCATCGGCGATTCTTTCCTCTTGGAAGAGTTGGTGATCCTCGAGGCGGCGGAGCCTTCCCTGGCCGCTTCTTTCTTTTCCTTGTCGATCCAGCTTCACTCCCTGAAGGAGGGGAAAAGGGAGACCAGAGGATTCTTAGCTTGGCTTGTCCCGCTGGTGGAGGCCGAGTTCCCGGATCGCAGTGCTGGTATCTGGAGGATAGTCAGGGAGGCCCTACGGGAGCATGATAGGCTGGCGATCGACATCTCCATTATGAGGAATTATGCCAATGCCGAGCACCTGAACTTTGACTTTGTGCGGCAATGCATTTCCTTCCTAATGGACCTGATTGCCAAGGAAGCCCAGGTCCAGGCGAAGGTGGACGAGTTGAAAGCTCGAGTTCTTCCGCTGGTGCAGGACTGAGATCCTCCTTTCTGGCTATGGGGATGGGTCCCCGCAATTTTGTGTTATTTTACATCGATTATTAATTTCTAATTTAAATAGTTGATATAACAATCTAGACATTTGGAATTATCCTTGCGGTTGATGAATGAATGATAATTGTATCTTTCTTCTTCCCTACTGTCCTTCCTTGTTTGTATGTTTGTGATGATGATGTTGTGGTTGTGGTTGTTGCTTTATTCCTTTCTCCGTTGCTTTGGTTGTGCTCTGCCGGAGCTTTGATTGACGCTCGTATTTTGTTTACCTGCCGCTTTGTATTCCTTTGGATCTTGTGACTATTTGATTGTCTTTATGCAAACATCTTCCCTTTGCCCTGTATCTGAGTCTTTTACATACCGTTGCAGGTTACAATGGCCAGCGATCCCTCATAAGCCGGTCCTTCGGGTCCACCTCTAACTCCGTTAAAGCGCAAGCGCGCCGCCGCTAAGAAGGTTTCCAGGCCATCGGCTGAGAATCCGCAATGGTTCCTTCCCCCGGAGACGTTCAACTTCTACGAGCGCTTCTTTACACTATCCAAGGACATACAGAAGAAAATCCTTTGTGATAGGATCGTGCCACCCCCTCTAGATAAGGGCACACAAGAGCAGTGGGATGCCTGGTATGCTCCTCTTTGTGGCTTCCGGTCGGACGGGGCCGCAGGTTCTGAGGACGGCGAAGTGAGCCCGTCGATCCCTGCTCAGGCTACCAGGCGCGGTCGCCCGAAAAGGGCTGGCAAAGGCGCCAAGCAAGTATATTTGGAGAATCAGGCCAAATCTAAATCGGATAAAATGAAGGTGGCCTGGTCTAGCGCTAAACTTGTCACTGCGCCGCTTGTCGTTAGAAACCCCTATACTCAGGAATACATTCGTTACTCAAAGAGCTACCAGCGGCAGCGGTCCCTCCCAAGTATCGAGCCGTCTGATATTTGCAGGAACAACTCTTTTTATAGCGTCGACGCTTGGACATCCGGCCCGGCACCATTTCTCAGTTGTTCTCTATCTAAGAACGGGAAGCATCAGTCAGTCCTAGGCGTGAAGGACATGATCTTTTTAGAGCCGAATCACAGCCCCCATCAGCCCTTTCCCAAGCATTATTTTGAGACCCTCCGCCAGCGGTTTCATCATCTAGGGGATATTGAAGTCTGGTTGACCGGGGCATTTTGAACCCGCGGCCATCTGGTCCTCCACCCGGGCTATGAAGCGTGGGCGAACCGGATCTTAGAACAGCACCGGGCTCCCCTACGGGCGGTGGGCTTATATAAGGCGATCGAAGCGACGTCAAGTTATTTTTGCCGAGAGCCCTGGGTATACAAGGGCTTCCTTAACCACTGGTGCTCCATTACCAACTCCTTCCATATGCCGTGCGGCGAGATGAGCATCTCGCTCTGGGATCTTAATAGGATCGTAGGCCTCCCAATTCGCGGGAGAATCTATGACGAATGGGTCCCAAGCGACGATGAGCTGTCGCGAAAGAAGAAAGGCATCAACGAAGGCTTCTTCTCCGAGGCCTGTTATGAGTTGTTCGCGGAATTACCCCAATTTTGGGTCCTCAAAGACAAGCTCCCATTCGAGGACTGGCTGGTCTATTTTAGCCATGGCTTGAAGTAAGTGTTCTGTAATGAGTTGTACCTTACTGCTTAATCACACTTCTTTCTTTCTGCTAATGCCTCGTTTCTTTCCCTTCAGCTTGGACTACGTGGTCTATGACGAAGGCCGTGGTGATAAGGCACTTCTGGAGAAACGGATGAGAGAGAACTTTCCTCGTCCTAACAAGCTCTCCCCCACCTGCGAGCTAGCTGGTTTCCTGGCGTACTGACTCAGCTATATGGCGCTTCTAAGCTCCAAGCAGGCAGATAACATCAGGGTGTCTTGTTTTGCCGTTGCGAGGGCCCTAGCAAACGGTCATCGGTACTCGCTGGCTTCAGTGGTCCTATGCTCCATCTATCGAGCATTCGGCTACGTTATCAGCAATAAGGAGCGCGCTGCCTATGGGATGAACTCCGCCTACTGCGGATGGCACTTTTTTCTCCAGTTGGCTCGGGGTGTACTTCCCCTGCGTCTATGGCGTGCGGCGCGGGGATTATATCAGAGAGGGGAAGCTCCCGCTACACTTCTTTCAGAATAAGAGGATGATCAGTCATAACTTAACCACTATTGAGGATAGGATCGCGCGGCTCGACGATGTATATTTTTATCACTTCTCCGGTACTCGGAGTGAAGAATCGGTCCTGTGCACGGATGATGATAGCGTCGACTATTATGAGCGCTCCTTCTTGATTGCGATTCGTCCTTCGTCACTGCTGCTTCGCTAAGGGTTGGAGTTCTGGAGGGAACCCTATTACCCGAATCGTTTCGCCTGCTAATTCGGGTACGATCAAGGGGTGCCAGCGACATTAAAACCGGTGACCCGCGAGCAGCGGGCGTATGGTGTTGGGCCCATTCATTGGAAGTGGATGTGGCTGCAACTTTGCTGACTGGAACTGGCTGCTCCTTCATCATCCTGAGGACGCAGTGTTTTGCCGGGGCTACCTTTGGATGGATGAGGTGGTGGGCACCCCAGTATGCGCTGGTTCAGAATAAAATGCTCGTCACTGAGCCCGTCTTCATCACGCCTCTTATCGTTATTCCCACTCTTGCCAACGGACTTGGCTATGGATCAGAAAATCTTCATCAACCTGCGGTGCCGGACACGGAGAGATTGCAGACCTCCTTGAATGTAGTGATCGATCATGAAAAGCCGGAACATACCCTGGAAGGTTGGATCGCCCATGGGGAGAGAAATGTGATAGCAGAGGGGCTAGAGTTCCCGTCCCTCGGGCCCATTGATGAGTTACCCGCAGAGGGCGATGTTCTGAGAGGGGGGAATAAAGGTGATGATGGCGAAGAGGGTGACGATGATGATGATGCCATGGGCGAGGCAGGGGGTGATGAAGATGATGCTGCCGCTGAGGGTGACGGTGGTAGGGATGGTGATGGTGCTATGGGCGGAGCTGGTAGAGGTGATGAAGATGTGGGTGGCGGTGAAGGCGAAGGCTTAGATGGTGATGACGGTGATGACGATGGTGGTGATGGTGATGATGGTGACGAGGGGGTATGGGCTGAACGCACTGGTCCTCGGGTGAAAACTGCCCCTAGTCTCCCTGCCGTTTGTGGTGGCAAGAAGATAAAAGACTTGTGGAACCTGCGCAGAGCCGAGCGTCTGCGGGAACAGCTTTCCAAAGAGGTCGGCGACGCTCTGGTCGTCAACGCAGGAGAGGCCAGCGAAGAGGGTGAGTTAAGCTTTCAAGCCAACCTGAGTGAAGGCTGCCATACCCGGGGGAGTAACGAGAGTGAGCCTATATATAATAGATCTGTCCCTGAGGAGAACATAGGGGTAATCTTCATGGACCTGGATGATGAAGCACCTGCTGAATCCGTCCTTCCCCCCAATCCTCTTGTGGCAGACGCTGAAGCTCAGAGCACGGTTTTAGAAGTGACCGTCGCCGCCGTAGTAGAAGAGATCGCGGCCCCTACTATCGAGTTAAGTGTGCCCGAACCTGTTGTGGGAGCTCCTCCTTCGGCTGAGCCATGATCAACCGAACCTGTTACTGAAGTTCTTCCTGCCGTTGGGCTAGCATCTGATGCCAATATTCCCGAGGTTGTGGTGATATCTTCTCCAGAATTACCTGAACCATTGACTGAGGGAACAACGGAACCGGCCCCAGTGTCACCCGTGCCCACCGCTCCATCCGGCGCTCTTGCCGACATTCCTGAAATTGCCGGTATATCACTTGCTTTTACTACCTCGACTGCTTTCTTTCTGATGGCGATTTTCCTGTATTGACGTTTGTCATTTGTTTTGTCAGCAGTGGTTCCAACCTGTGCCCCTGCCCCTGTGATTTTGCCCGAAGCACTCACTTCTTCTCTTCGAGGTTTGTCGAAGATAAAGGCGAACCTCTTGAAGAGTCTTTTGATGACTATCATCGATTCTTTGAAGAACGAGGATGAAGGGTGCATTCTGGATGAAGGACTACAAGCGCTTGAGCATAACGCTATATGGCTCGGGGTTGACGTCTCTTCGATGGTCAATCACGTGGTCCGGTTCAAAGAGGGGATGGCTCGTGTCGTTGGCGCAAAGCATCTCAGACCTGATCCCTCTACCGAGGAGAAGCATAGCTAGTTGCAGTCTCTTCTTTCAAAGCTAGAACTTCATAGGGCAAACGTGGCCGCGGCGAGGCAAGATTGGCAAGTCTCTAGCACTGGATGTCAGGGGGCCACAGATCGTCTAGAAGAGATTGACAGTGAAATAGCACGACTGCAGGCCGGGCGTTTGATTGTTCACCTGAACTTTTCCAAGTTTACCAGTCAGATGCCATACTTGACGTGTCTTGAGCCTTAACGACTTTCTGACATCTGTGGAAGCAAAAGAAAAAGTAGATAATTAGTACTTTGCTTCAAACCCTATGTGGTATCATTTCTTTTGGTATTTCCTTCATTACATTCTCCCTCTAATGGGGTGTTTACAAAATATAATGATAGGCTTGCGTCAAGTATAATATCTTTTCAAGAATCGACCGTTCACCAGTGAATTGATGCCCTGTCCTTTGTAATTTGTCACCCGGTAGGCTCCATTGGAGTACACTTCATCGATGATACACACCGGATCCCATTTCGGATCGAATTTACTCTTTGGACCTTGAGCCGGTGCCGAACGTTTCATCATTAGCACCAAGTCGCCTCTTTTGAATGACCTACCACGGACTTGTTTATCGTATGAAGCTGAGATTTGTTTTTGATACATTTCGAGCCTTTGCTGAGCAGCGAGTCTCTTTTCGTCCAGATCGTCCAGCTCGACCATTCTGATTTTAGCATTATACTCGGTCGTCAAGGAGTGTCAGAGCGCGACCCGTAGTGACTCCACCTGTATCTCCATCGGGATCACAGCTTCCGTACCATACACCAATGAGTAGGGTGTGGCTCGAGTGGCTGTGCGGTACGTGGTCCTATATGCCCATAACGCTTCGGGCAATCCTCTGTCCCAGTCCTTCTTATTCTTTGCCACCGTCTTCTTCAGGATTTTCACGATAGTCTTGTTGAACGCCTCGGCCAACCCATTCGCGGGAGGGTAGTAAGGCGATGAATAGCAATGCTTAATTCTGAACTTTGCGCATAGCTTATCGATAGTGACATTTTTGAAGGGCGTTCCGTTGTCGGTGGTGATTCTTTCGGGGATACAATGCCGGTATAATATGGAGTGACGGATGAAACTTTCGACGTGTCTGGCTTTCACATTTCTCAAGGCAATGGCTTCAGCCCATTTAGAGAAATAATCGGTTGCAGCAAGAATGTACTGGTGCCCCTGAGAGGATGGCAGATTGATCGGCCCTATCACGTTCATGCCCCAGGCGGCGAAAGGCCAAGATATTACTGATTGATGTAACTCTTCCGGTGGTGACTGTATTATATCTGCATGTATCTGGCATTGATGACACTTCCTGACGTATTCCATCGCGTCTTTCGTCATTGTGGGCCAATAATACCCCATGTGTCGGACACGGTGGTGTAAGTTCTTGCCCCCCTGGTGAGCAACGCACTCTCCTCCGTGAGCTTCTTTTAGTGTGGCATATGCTTCATCCTGATCCAGGTAGCGTAGCAACACTCCCTCATACGAGCGCTTGTAAAGGACGTCGTTCTGTATTATAAATGAACCGGCGCGTCTTCTGACCTGTGTGCGCATCTTGGGCTCTTCCGGTAAAAATCTGTATTTCAAGTAGTCGACAAATGGCCTTCTCCAGTCGTTTTCTTCTGTGATTTCGAAGTAGTAAATGGGATTCACGCTCGATTCGTCGCTGCGCGACACGGTAGTTGGTAAGATCCTTCTTTCTTCGATTGTTACTTGAAGTGGGCTGCCTTGGGGATTAGCCAGAGCAGCGGCTAGGCTGGCCAAAGCATCGGCCTGTATATTCTCTTGCCTTGGTATATGTGAAATGCTACCATTGTGAAACTAGTCGAACAACAATTGCGCTTGGTGGCAAAAGGGCGACAACTCAGGTTTGCGAACCTCATATTCTGTCGTCAGCTATCTGATGACCAACATAGAGTCACCGTAGATCTGTATTGCCTTGATACGCATCTCGAGGGCGAGCTGTAGTCCGATAATGAGGGCTTGATATTCTGCTTCGTTGTTGGTACAGGCTGGCACGATCGTAAATGAATAGGGCAGTAGATCTCCCTGCGGGCTAATAAATATAACTCCTGCTCCTGCCCCTGTGGACCTAAAGGCTCCATCGAAGTACATTTGCCAGAGTCGCGGTTCTTCAATTATCATAACCTAGTCGTCTAGGAGGTCACATTCCATTTCTTCGTTACTTGGGACGGGGTGCGCGGTGAGAAAATCCACAATCGCTTGTCCTTTAACAGCTCAGGCCGGGACATAAGTGATATCGAATTCAGAGAGGAGAAGGGCCCATTTTGCTAGGCGTCCAGACAGCATAGGCCGATTCATGAGGAATTTGATCGGGTCGGCCTTGGATATCAACGTTATTTGGTGCGAGAGGCAGTAATGTCTGAGTTTCTTCACAGCGAAGATGAGAGCCAGACATATCTTCTCGATCACTAAGTAGTTAAATTCGGCCCCTACTAACATGCGGCTCAAATAATATAGCGCGCTTTCCTTCCCTTCCTCGTTTTTTTGTGCCAGGAGCGCCCCTAGCAAGTTATCACCCACTGCAATGTATAGAATCAGTGGCTTGCCCTTGATTGGGGCGGCAAGGACTGGCGAATTCCCGAGCATCCCTTTTAATGAATCAAAAGCTTTCTGACAGGCGGCGTCCCATTTAAACTTGACATCTTTCTTGTTGAGGCGGGAGAACGGCTGACAACGACCAGCCAGGTTCGAAATGAATCTTCTCAGATATGCTACGCGGCCTTGTAAACTCTTCAATTGCTTCAGGTTCTTCGGAGGCGGCATTTCTATGATGGCCTTGATTTTTGCAGGATCAATTTCTATGCCCCTGTGCCTGACCACGAAGCCTAAAAATTTGCCAGACGCAACTCCGAATGCGCATTTTAGTGGATTCATACGGAGACTCTTCTTGCGCAACCGTTGGAACACTTTCCTTAGGTGCTCCCTGTGCTGCTCATGATTGGCCGACCTTACGACTAAATCATCTACATAGCATTCGACATGTTTATGAATCATATCCTGAAATATGACGTGCATCGCGCGCTGGTATGTTGCCCCTGCGTTCTTTAATCCGAAGGGCATTACGCGATAACAGTAGATGCCGATAGTCGTGCGGAAAGCCGTGGCTTCTTCATCTTCTGGGGCCATACGAATCTGATTGTATCCCGAATACCCGTCCATGAAGGACATCACTGCATACCTTGTCGTGCTATCAATCAACAACTCTGGAATTGGGAGGGGAAAATTGTCTTTAGGGCAGGCTTCATTTAGATTTTGAAAATCAATACATACTCGGATTTGTCCGCTCTTCTTCTTGACCGGCACGATGTTTGAGATCCATCGGGGGTACTTCGCCTCTCGAACGAACCCGGCCTGAATCAGTCTCTTGACTTCTTCTTCAATCTTGGGTATAATGTCCGGATGAAATCATCGCTGCGGTTGTTTCACTGGCTTCTTTTCCTTCATGATACTTAGCTTGTGCATGGCAATCGTCGGGCTGAGCCTAGGCATTTCTGAATATGTCTAGGCAAAGATGTTCTTATTCTCCTTTAATAGCTGCAGGTATCTCTCTCTCTCTCTCACTTTTCAGGACGTTTTTGCTCAAGTATGTATTCCTAGGTTCTTCGGGGGGTGCCCAGATTTATCTCTTCGAGTTCATCGATCGTCGGTTGCCCACCATCTTCTAGTTGCATGGGTGCGACACTTGGCTGGACAATATCGATAGGCTCCTGCGACTGAATCTCTTCTGCCGAGCTGATGGTTACCATGTTTACACTTGCCCTTGCCCCTAGACATTTTCCGTTTCGGTATATTCGCTTATGTTCTTCAAATGGAGCCAGTAACCTCTTCTTTGTGTCTGTCCCTTGGCCGGAGAATCCCATATTCTTCATGATCTTCTGGCTGGCTTTGCTATATCTCTTCTCTTCTATCGGTCGAGGTTGGGCAAGTCCCCTTCCCTCCTCTCTTTCTTCTAATGGTACTGGTTGGCTTGGCCTTGAGTGAAACGCGATGTCTTTCTGGGTGACGTCTCTTGACGGCACGATGAATTGGTTTGGAGCTTTTGGAAATGGTTTGGTTCTTCCTATCTTAGGTACCGGCATATTGAAGCTGGACTTGAGCACGCTCATGTCTTGATCTGAGATCAGTTTTAACACGAACTGCCCTGGCTGACGCAGATGTTGCGGTACCACATAGAACTTCTTCGTAATCCGCTGAGAGTGATTTTCTGGCCGATGTCGGGATCTCCCCTGGGCGACGGTTTGAGGCTTACTTCTCTGCACGAACTTCTCTATTCGAGGCTTTGCCCCTTGCCTCTTCTTCGATACCTCGGACCTTTCGCTGGTTTCACTGCCGTCGGCCGAGTTGTAGTACTTTGCATCGGCTAAAAATGACTCGGCTATTGTGTATGGTTTTGGATCCGCCGCTACCCTGCGTTGGACCCCGTCTCTGCTATATTTAAAACGCTGGTGATATGTCGAGGGGATTATGCAATTTTGATGGAGCCCAGGCCTTCCTAGAAGGAGGTTGTATGTTGTCACTGCATCGATGACCTGACATGTCACTTTCGTTGTCAGTTCTTCGATCTCTAACATTACTGTGATTGATCCGAGCGTACGCTGACTGTCTTAATTGAAACCTTGAATCATCATGAAACTCGGGCGTAACGCCGATTGCCTGTAACCCAGTCTCTGCAATGTACCTCTTGATCTCGGTATCCCTGATTATTCCTGTGACCATTAGCAGGCGATTGTGGTCCATTGATTCTATCGTGCGGTCTTCTTCTGAGAAAGTGATGGTTGAAGGATGGTTGACAGGCATGACTTGTGACGCCGGCATATACCCTTCCTAAAATTTATCTGAATTATTCATTTCTTCTTCTATCTCTATTATTGTGACCTCCCTGACTTCATTGTCATGTAAGGCGTTGATTAACATTTCCCTGTACACTTTCGAGAGACATAGAGCATCGTATATGCTAAGGCGGGCGGGAACCTTTCGTAGGTGCGACACGATGTCGTATGCCACTGGCCTAGGGTTTGGCTGACTGGTCGTAGCTTCGACGACCTTTTCTTTTGACTTTTGCATGCGAGGTCTTTCCTGTGATCTGTCAGGGGTACCGTCTTCTGGCATCGGGTTGTCTGGTCTTGGGGGAGTACGGTCAGGCATTTGCTTTCCTGACCGTAGGATGACTACGTCAACTTCCCTTTCCACTACTTGTGGGGTCTCTTCAGGCGATGCTTGTTCGGCGAACGACACCATTCCGCAGTGGGCCATGCTTGTCATGAGTCGTTCCTGCCCCTGTGACCTCTCTCTTCTTCCTCTTCCTCTGCTCTTCTTTCGTTTCACGAGTCTTCGTCTGTTCTCAAGTCTTTTCTTGCTACTGACTAGAGTCCATGGTTCCTTCGGCTCAGGGAACGAGGTTGATCGGCTGGTTTCACCTTTTATTGGGACTGTTGAAATTGTCCCGGCTGCCTCCTTCGCTGTCTCAGGTACCTTCATGCTGATGACCCCTTGATTGATCAACCTCTGTATTCTTCCTTTTAAGGAGAAGCAATCTTCTGTTTGGTGGCTGATGCACCGGTGATATTTGCAGTACTTAGGGTCATTTGTTCGTCCAATTTCGTGTGGACGAATTGGCTCTGGTAGGCGTATCAAGCCTTCTTCGATCAACTGTTCCATGATCGGAACCAGATCGGCCATGTCGAATGTGTATGGGCCGTTCACCCTCTCTCTCTCGGCTATCGACACACGCTTTGGTACATAGGGCTTTTTACTCTTATCTTGTATATCTGCCGCCTTCACCTCTGACCCGTGATCGGTAGCGGGATGTTTTCGGTCTTTCTGGTCCCTACTTCTGTCGACCTGGTGAGTCTCCACTACTCTTCCTATCTCTCTTTTCTGTCTCTCGGGTCTGAAGTTTACCCGAGATGCTGCTTCCTCTACCAAATGTGCTTTCGTTGCCAGTTCGCGAAAAGAGTTGAAGGTATTGCCTGACAAGCCATACGAGATCGTTGGGTCTAGGGCCCTTAGACACATCTTCATCTGCTCGCCCTCGCTGGGTAATTCACGACAATGAGCTGCTGTGGTTCCCCATTTGTCGATGAACTTTTCGACTGGTTCCCCATTTCTCTGTCTGACCATTACTAGATCTGTTAGGGAGATCTCTCTCTCGGTCGCGAAGAACTTTGAGATCAAGGCATCTTGCATCTCTCCCATGTTCTCACAGAACCGGCCGGTAGCGACATGTACCATTGAAAGGCTTTCCCCGTCAAGGTAGATCCGAATAGCCGCATGCAATACTGCAGGACCGCGGACCAGTTTCCCAATGTGGTCAAGAAGTGGGTGATGTGCTCCTCTGGCGACCCTCTGCCGTCAAACTTTCCGAAGTCCGGGCATCTAAAATTGTTCGAAAATGGTACCTCCTCTACCTCTGGCGGGTATGGGACCCGATATTTATAGCTGCCTCTCCTTTCTTTCTCCTTTTCTTGCTGCATCATATGGGATATTGTTTGAGACAACTCTTCTCGTGATACATGGGACGTGGCAAGCGGCGCACGTCCAACTGGCACGATTCTGGGTTGGATGGGTGGTTCAGGCTCAACCGGACCCTCTGCCGCGCCTTGAGATTCCTCTGCCGACTGAGGGGTGGGCGGCGCGATACTTCTGGTGGCATTCTGTGCTATCAGAGTGGTCAAGGCCTCATGGATAGCCTTCATTCGCTCGTTTATCTCGCGGTTAGCCTCAACCAATCTGTCGATCTGATCTTGTAACGGAGGTAATTCTTCTGTCTCATAAGGTTCTTCTTCTGCCTCTGTGGCCACTTGGACCATTACTACTTGCGCCAATTGGATTTTTCGAACCGGGCTTTGTTTCTGTTCGCGGGTTGTCGCGGGCTTGGACTTTACACTCACGGGCCCAGTAGTCTTTGGCGCGGTGCGAGAGGTTTTGGACAACGGCGGGAACTACTCAACCGTCATTGCGGGCATTGCGGGCTCAGCTGACGCAACCCTCCTGCTGATAAGGGTCTTCTACCCTTGCTTTGGCTGCCACTGTTTCCTGATCACGGGGCGAGGTCTTGTAATGTTTGTCTTCCTGTATGCTGCTAAGATGGCAGCTTTCTTCTGTTCCTTCTTCTGACTTCGGGTCTCAACCATCTGCCACTCTGGTTTCGGATTTACAGTTGCAGTGAAACGGGGGAAGCTGAAGCCTTCGGTGGCAAGGAAGGTGCATGAACCGGTCATCGAGCCTGCCATTTCTTTTGTCTGTCCTGATATCTTGTTAATTCTGTAGTGTCAGAAAATCATTAGAACAGTTCATAAACACGGCCGGGAACGTGAATCCATCGATCGCGTTACATAAACTAGTAGGAATAAGCAAGGAGAAGACAAACGTGCATAGTTGTAGTGGTTTGTGGTTAAACCTTTGATTTACCGTCTACTGCCTTAAAGATGAAGGGAGGAACGTTCCCGTTGAGAGTCGCCAGTTTGGCGCCCGAGGGCGCCGAAACATTATACCTTGCGATAAATCTCATGTGTACACATTCGCATATGTGAATGATTGATCTTAGAGCGTTTCTATACTCAGAACTAATCCAGAGGTTCTGGGTTCGATCCCCAGCGGAGTCGCCAGTTTGTTGGAACTAGAGAATGGAGTACGATCACATTCTCTGAAATGTGGTGTTTTTGCTCTGGGGTTCTGAATAATAGAAACATTCGTAGACAATCACAAGCATTCACAAAAGTACACAAGAGAAAAGATATCGCAAGGTGAATTTTATTCCAAAGATCCTGAGATCTTGTACATTCCAGGCCGTGATCTGGCACGAGCCCTTAATTACATCGAATGATTGATGACCCTTGATTAAAAGGCAAAAGACTAGTCAGCAAGGACTATGGTTTTAGAGTTTGTGGTCGTAGAGACGTGTATTTGTTTTGCTGTGTATTGAACCACCTTTGTGTTAGTCAGATGTCTGTGTCCCATATTTTGGCCGGAGGTCCGAGCTGAGACTGTCAGGGTTTATGACTGAGATGGACGACTCTGGGCCCGCGCCTGTCAATGTAGGGACAGGTGACCTTGGGAAGTCCATTCTACAGTTGTGTGTACCTGCGCAGCCCAACCAACGGATACCGTTTGGATGGGTAGGGCATCAACTGTTGTGATGTGGCAGTTGAGAGCAATTGGTTTATAGAGAATCGAAACTCTTTGGTATGGTTTATCGGGGTAACCATGGCCCTGCTTGCCTAGCTTTTGACCCAAATCAGATCATGCATTTACAGTAAACATAAGTGATGGCATATTTGCATAGCTCTGGATGCTGGCGGCTCCTTTCCGAGAAGTCACTTCGTTCATCGCGTCGAATCGGGTCAAACCTTGAAGATGCTCGATTCCACTCATTTAGAGTTCTCGGAACGTTAGTTCGACCATTCCATTACGTCCGGAATGCTCGAAATACCCAAGATAGGCTCAAGTGGACCTTGAAAACACTTAAAATTGAGCCCGGTGCACCTGCGAACATGTTCTGCAATTGGCTGAATTTTTAGGTGCGTGGGGCTTATTAAACGGGTGCGTGGGACTCCACGCACCTAAAAATGAAGTACAGAATTTCTGATTAATTTAGGGTTGCATGGGTCCATATTCAGGATGCGTGGGACCAAATTTACAAATCTGATTTTGATGAATTTACGGACGCGTGGGACACGAATTAATGGACGTGTGGGCCACTTTTCGGGTGCGTGGGAGTCCGATGTACTTGTTCGATTTGTCGATTTTATGCGTCGGGCCGAATTTACAGACGCGTGGGCCACTTTCGGGTGCATGGGGTCCTTTTACGGGTGCGTGGCCAAACTTATGATTGTAGCATTCAGACCTGTAGTGGAGTATCTGCGATCGGAAAGGGTATTCCGATGGTCGGAAAAGTATTCCTGCGAGGATTCCGGCGGGGATTTTGGGTTTCCAGCGGCGGTAGCTCTCTCTCTCTCTCTTTTTGGAATCGTCCCGAATGAATGGGTGGAGGGGGTATTTATAGGTGAAGTCGGCCAATAGGAGAGTGTCACGTGCCACGCACCTGTTAAAGGTCCCCCACGCACCTGTTTATTGATGCGCGGACGTCCGAAAACATGATCTCTAAATACTCAATTTTTTGGGTGCGTGGGACTTAATTTACGGGTGCCTGGGGCTCCACGCACCTGTAATTTGATTCCTGACAATTTGTGGCATTTACGGGTGTGTGGGAGTCTAAACGCCTCCGTAATGAGAATCACAAAATGTGTTGTTTTTAAGGGTGCGTGGCACCATTTTCAGGGTGCGTGGGACTCAAAACACCGTTGGATGAATTCCTGTTTTTGTTGATTTTTCTGGCGCGTGGGGTGTCCGAATTTATGGTGCGTGGACACGTAAATGTGGGCTCCATTAATTGGGTTTTGAATTTTGGAGGGTTTGTGGGGCCCGTTTCATTGCGCAATCACTTGCACTGTTCATCATGAGTAGTAATGAGGTTGCGGGTCCACTTCCAGGCGGTTCTGAACACGGTGATCGGCGGGGTCCACTGGAGAATTTGGCTAAGGAAATCCTGTATATTTCCGTTTTGCGTGCACCGGAAGGCGTTTTGCATGATTCCTTCAGAGGTATATGGTAATTTTGTTTATTTTAAGAGTCCCTACCTTTTGGGACCCCAACAATGCATTATTATGAAATTCATAAGATTACAGAGAATACCAACCTGGAAGCAATAAATCCACGAGAGAAAACCCTTTTTCTCTCTTCCAAAACTCACCTCTCTCCCCAATAGTGTAGAGCACGTATTAGCCTTAGCCTTAATACTGTTTACACCCCTTTTATAAGAGAAATTCGAAATTAGAAACAATTAGCGTAAAACCGTGCAAACTATCGGACTCCAGGGTCAGGCACCCAAGCCATCATCAGTCGCCCGACAGGCCCCGGTTCGGGTGCCCGAAACCCTCCAAAAACGTCCAGAGAGTTTTGGCCTAAAAAACAGAAAATCCACGAGCGAGGTCGGGCGCCCGACCTCCTCCTGGTTGGTCGCCCGAACCCCCTCGGTTACAGCCAGTTTGAAGGCTGTTGAGCTCTTAATTGCCCACATTCTAACCCCAATTCATCACTCATTATGCAAGGTTTTCATGATTTAAGGACTAACCTAATGCATGTTTTGTGATTGCAGGAATGAGAGTGGACTTCACCCAATAGGAGACCAAAAGGATCTACTTAGGAGTTTGGATGAAGACCCAAGGTGGGCCAAAGAAAGAAGAAAGCAGAGAGAAGAAAGAAAGAAAGAAATGAAGAAGAAAAGGGGCCAAGACCGGTCGTGACCATTCGGCTAGGAGGGCCACGACCGGTCTAGACCGGTCGGCCAGCTCCCCCAGACCCTACTAAACTCGCTGGACACACAAACAATATTGTCGGACCGGTTGTGAACGGTCGGCTAGCCCGGTCCAACCGATCCAGACCGGTCGGCCAACAGGTTTGATAGCCCCTTGAGCTTGCTAGACTGATTCCTAGACGAGTCCGACCGGTCGTGACCGGTCGGCCAAGCCACTCAGACCGGTCGTGCGACCGGTCAGCCATGCGTAAAACAGAAAACCTTCCTATTCTGTTCCTGATTTCTCTGCGCAGTGCGTAAGCTTACGCAATTTCTGGAAGATTCTGATGCTGCGGAGCCTCCTCACTATAAAAGGACATGTAGGGATCGTTCCTAGGGTATCTTAGAAGGGTTTGAGCAAGGTGGGAGGCGGCGGAAGTGGATTTCGGAGTTCCACAACTCCTTCTAATTTGCTTTCTCGTTTTTATGTTTTTCTTAGTTGTTTCATGTTTCCTTAGATCATGAATGGCTAAACCTTAGCTAGGGCTAAGAGGTGAAGCTTGTAGTGAATCTAAGATGTTTCAATTCGTTTAAGTTGGTTTTAAGATTGGATTTCATGTTTAAGAACAATGGTTTGAAGTTTAATTCAAGTTCTAAGTAGTTTTCTTTGTCTTATGATGACTCATGGATGTTTGGAAGAATTGCTTGAGTTCTTAATTGTTGTGTGCCAGTCTAGACCTGTATGATCCAAGGAATTAGAGTACGCTCTAGTACTATGATCTTCATGTGGGAACTTCCTACCAAAGTTCTACTTTTCTGGATTTCTATAGTATATATGGGACTGTGTATGTGATTTGAGTCAAGTTCAAATCATAATCTAGCTTTGTCTTGTGACAGGACATAATGATGATTATGATTGTGGACTTAATCTATCGGAATTGGGACTGACCTATGCAATTGAGCATGCTCATCCTAGCTTGCATTGAGTGAATCATACACATTGTTCATACATATGACAGGTTGTTTGGTTTAACTGCTCTATCATCCGACTAGATAGATCTTAATTTCGATTCTAGTTGAGAAAGTGAGAAACCACAGCGAATTGAGCATCAAGGATTGCTACAAGTGGATCCTTGAACCCTTAGTGCCTTTTATTAATTGATTACTTCAATTTAAGTTCAAAATTGCTATTTACATTAATCTTCTCAAATCTGGTTGTTAGCTTTTCAATAAAAGCTATTGGAAGTGTTTGTGAATTCCTACATAAGTCCCTGTGGATCGACCTCGGTCTTACCGAGTTTATTACTACATCGCAACCCTACACTTGGGGAAGCGAACAAGTTTTTGGCGCCGCTGCCGGGGACGTTGACGGTTTTTCATAAATTTCTGAAAATAGTATCTATTTAGGATTTTTAGGATGTTAGTACTAACATAGTTTATTTTGTTTGATTTGTTTTCTTTTTCAGGGATTTTAGGAAGTTGAAGAAGATATAAGGATCTCAAGTGCCGAATCAGGTTCTATCTTTCTAAACCTTACTTTTCTTCTTCCCCTATTCATTCCTATTCATCTCTTGTAGAGTGGGTGGAGATTCCTTCTTGGATCTCTGATAGGTAGGCCTTGTGCCACCTGGATTCCTATTGGTCGGCTCTGCCATCTTGGATCACCTTGTGCTCAGAGATTTCTCTCTCACCTCTACTCCTCTTTCTTCTTTTTCTGCACTTTTCTCAAAAGATTCAAAGAGTGGGTGGGGAGTTCTCTGAACCCCTATTGACCAGGAGAAATCGGTCTCTATCCTTACTTCTGGCTCAGCCATTGCAAGACACCTTGTGCTTCGGTCTTAGAGAAGAGTAAAGAAAGGAAGGAAGAATTCTTCTTTCTTTTTTGTTTCATATTTTTGGATTCGCATGCCACATTGGGCTCGGGATTTCAATAACCGACTCATTAGTGAAGGAGGAATAGTTGAAGGAATTGACAGAGAACCACGTGCTAGGAGACATCTAATTTCTCCAATTTTGTCTGAAAATATGGCTGTAAATTAACCTAATCCGATGGTCAATCCTAATCTAGGCCAAAACTAAACCGAAACGGGAGAGAATGTGATTGAGAATGTTCCCCGACCAAGAACATTACGTGATTACTTGTAACCAGCAAGAGCGAGCACTCCCTCATGCATAGTCTTTCCACAAAATGCAAGGAATGTAGATTTGAAACCGGGAGTGATCCAACTCCTCCCAAAATTCCATGGATTAGACAGTGAAAGTGCCTATCAACACCTTAAGGAATTTGATGAGGTAATCACCCCCATGCACTTTGTGAATGTTACTGATGATGTGGTAAGACTTAAATTATTCCCTTTAACCCTTAAAGATAAAGCTAAAGGTTGGCTTCATGCATTAAGGCCAAGATCAATTGGTGTATGGACTGATATGCATAGGGAATTCATAAAAAAATTCTTCCCTACTCACAAAACGAACATGTTGAGGCGCCTTATCATGAACTTTGCCCAAAAGGAAGATGAGACATTCTTCCAATGTTGGGAGAGGTTCAAGGATTTATTAAATGCATGCCCACATCATGGCTATGAAATTTGGCGGGTTATAAGCTTTTTCTATGAAAGACTGACTTCACCCATGCACCAATTCGTAGAGATGATGTGCAATGGGGGGGGTTCATGAATAAGGAAGCCGATGAAGCATGGTACTATTTGGAGGAATTGGCTGAAAATGCACAGTCTTGGGATACATCTAAACCAACAAATTCCAAGACTGGCCAACAAAAGGAAAAAGGAGGAATTTATGTCTTATCAAAAGAGGATAGCATAAGTGCACAGGTGGCCAGCCTCACAAGAAAAGTTGAGGCCATGGAATTAAGGAAAGGAGAGACGATCAACTCTAATGACGTTGAAACTGTTTGTGGAATTTGTGCTGGAAATCAACATGCAACTCAAGATTGTCCCACAATTTCAGCGGTTCAAGACATCTTACAAGAACAATCAAATGCCATAAACAGTTATCAACGACAATTTGGTGCTCCAAACTCAAACACGTTTAATTCTAATTGGAAGAACCATCCCAACTTCAGTTGGAGGAATGGACCCACTGCGAATCAAACAATATCCCTTAAGCTCAACCTATATTAGGTCCATCTCTAGTCATTACACCAAAAGTTATGCTAGAGGAGATGTTAGGTGCATTTGTATCGATTCAAGCTGAGTATAACAAGACTAATTCTCTGAAAATAGATGGGTTCATGCAAAAGCAATTGAAATTTAATCAAAATTCAACTCAAGCCATCAATGAATTGAAAACCTCAATGGCTAGGGTTGAATCTCACCTCAGTGTTAGGGTGAAAGGCACAGTTCCTGCCCAACCTCTCCCTAACCCAAGAACCCAATTTGAGATACAAGATGCAAGCTCATCCTCCCAACATACAGAGCATGTTCAAGCTATCACCACTTTGAGAAGTGGAAAAGTAATTGAGAAATTTAATCCGGTGAAGGCCCCAAAGCCTAAGGATCCAAAAAATTCCAAAGAGGATGATAGCTTAAACAACACTCCATAAGAGAAAGAACTAGAAAGGCAATACAAACCGGTTGCCTCGTTTCCCCAAAGGTTGATTTCACCCAAACCTTTAGACAAAAATCTGAAAATATTAGAGGTTTTCAAGCAAGTAAAGATCAACATCCCGTTGTTATATGCCATAAAACAAATACCATCCTATGCCAAATTTCTAAAGGAATTGTGTACGGTCAAAAGGAAACACAATGTTCACAACAAAGTACTTTTGACTGAGAATTTGAGCGTTATTATCAAACAAGAGGTGCCCCACAAATACAAGGATCCAGGTAGTCCAACCATCTCATGCATCATAGGAGACTATAGGATTAAACAAGCCTTACTCGATTTGGGGGCAAGTGTGAACCTCATTCCATACTCGGTTTACGAACAACTTGGGTTAGGTGAATTGAAACCCACCAAAACTACACTCCAACTTGCTGATAGATTTATTCGTATACCGAGAGGAGTGATTGAGGATGTTTTAGTCCAAGTTGATAAATTCTACTACCCAGTAGACTTTATTGTCTTAGACACACATCCTGTGATAGGTACCGGTGCTCAAATTCCTGTTATACTTGGCAGCCCTTTTCTAGCTACTTCAAATGCAATTATCAATTGTAGAAACGGGCTTGTACAAATGTCCTTTGGAAATATGACTCTTGAGCTTAATATATTTGATTTATGTAAACAATCACGGCAGGTTGATGATGAGATCCACGAGATAAATATGATTGAATCATTCTTGGAAGATACATTCCCCTTGTCATTATATTCTGATCCTTTCGAGGCATGTGTGGCCCACTCTCATGAGATAAATGATAACACAATACGAGAGATGGATGCTATGTTAGATGTGGTACCGGTACTTGATAACAAAAGATGGAGGGCCCTATTTGAGCCTTTACCCGTAAACAAGAACAAGCCCCTTCCATCCAATATCAAGGCACCAACACTCGAGCTAAAACCATTACCAAGTGAGCTGAAATATGTTTATTTAGGTCGAGATGAGACATATCCGGTGGTGATTTCTTCCCACTTGGATGAGGAACAAGAGAGTAGGCTGATTGCCACTCTATTAGTGCACAAGAGTGACATTGGGTGGTCAATTGCGGATCTCAAAGGCATAGACCCACTGATTTGTACTCATCGCATACACCTTGAGGAGAATGCGAAGACATCTAGGCAACCACAATGATGACTCAATCCAAACATGAAGGATGTGGTTAAGGCCGAAGTGGTGAAACTATTGGATGTGGGTATTATCTACCCAATATCTGATAGTCAATGGGTGAGCCCAACTCAAGTAGTGCCTAAGAAATCCGGAATAACCATCATAGCCAATGCCAATAATGAACTCGTACCAACTAGAGTCACTACCGGTTGGAGAATGTGCATTGACTACAGGAAGCTAAACACTGTCACGAGGAAAGACCACTTCCCCTTACCGTTTGTGGATCAAATTTTAGAAAGGTTGGCGGGTCATTCCCATTTTTGCTTCCTTGATGGCTATTCAGGGTACAACCAAATAGAGATCGCCCGTGAAGACCAAGAAAAGACTACATTCACATGTCCATTCGGCACCTTCGCCTATCGATGGATGCCGTTTGGGCTATGCAATGCCCCTGCCATTTTTTAGCGATGTATGATGAGTATCTTTTCTAATATGGTGGGGACAATTCTTGAAGTCTTCATGGATGACTTCTCAGTATTTGGTTGTAACTTTGATGAATGCCTTGTGCACTTGAAATCTGTGCTGAAAAGATGTGAAGAGAAGAACCTTGTGTTGAATTAGGAGAATTGTCACTTTATGGGTCAAAAGGAAATTGTACTTGGTCACATCGTTTCACAAAATGGAATCGAGGTGGACAAAGCGAAAAATTGATCTTATCTCCAACCTTCCACCACCCAAGAGCATACGAGATGTGCGGTCCTTTTTGGGACACGCAGGATTTTATAGAAGATTCATAAAGGACTTAAGTTCACTCTCTCGTCCTTTATGTAACCTACTTCAAAAGGAAAACTCATTTGAGTGGAATGAAGAATGTCAAAAGGCCTTTACCACACTTAAAGGTATGTTGAGATATGCTCCCATAATGCAACCACCTGATTGGAGCCTTCCCTTTGAAATTATGTGCGATGCAAGCGATTATGCTATTGGGGCCGTGCTAGGCCAAAGAAAAGAGAAGAAGCCATGTGTTATCTACTATGCAAGTAGAACCTTAAACTCAGCCCAAGCAAATTACACTATTACAGAAAAAGAACTTTTAGCCGTAGTTTTTGCCTTGGACAAGTTTAGGTCCTACTTGATTGGATCCAAGATCATCATATTCACTGACCATGTCGTGCTTAAGTACCTTCTCTCTAAGAAGGATGCTAAACCACGGTTATTAAGATGGATCCTTCTACTCCAGGAATTTGACATAGAGATACGTGATAAGAAAGGAGTAGAAAATGTAGTGGCTGACCATCTCTCTCGACTTGTTCTCACCGATTCCCCTGAAACGACTGCGATCAATGACATGTTCCGTGATGAACAACTTTTTACAGTTTCCCAATTGCCATGGTATGCGGACATTGCTAACTATCTTGCTACAGGTACAATTCCTACACATTGGAAAAAGTAAGATAAGGATAAATTCTTCATAAGGTGCGAAAATTCCTATTGGACGACCCATACTTATTCAAGTATTGTCCCGATCAAATTATAAGGAGATGTGTGCCCGATGATGAACAACAAAGTATCATCTCCTTTTGTCATTCATAGGCATGTGGTGGCCACTTTTCGGCTAAAAAGACCACAGCCAAAATTCTGCAATGTGGGTTCTATTGGCCCACTATGTTCAAAGACACACATGAGTTTTGTAAAACATGTGAGCCTTGTCAGAAATTGGAGGAATCTCCCGTAGAAATATGGTGCCTCTCAATCCCATCTTAATAATTGAAAATTTTAATTGTTGGGGCATCGATTTTATGGGTCCATTCCCATCTTCTTTTGGAAAAGCATACATTTTGCTTGCCGTTGACTATGTATCCAAATGGGTCGAGGCCATTCCTTGCCGGAATAATGACCATAAAACGGTCATTCGCTTCTTAAAAGAGAATATTCTTTCCCGGTTTGGAACACATTGAGTCATCATAAGTGATGGAGGGTCTCACTTTTGTAATCGCCCATTTGAAACCTTAATGAAGAAATATGGCGTAACACACAAAGGGAGAACTCCTTATCACCCACAAACTAGTGGACAAGCTGAGATATCCAACAGGGAGATTAAACACATTTTGGAGAAAACGGTGAACCCTGATCGCAAGGATTGGTCGCTTCGACTCACCGATGCGCTTTAGGCTTACCGTATCGCTTTTAAGACCCCTATTGGAATGTCTCCCTATAGACTTGTTTATGGGAAGGCTTGTCACTTACCTGTGGAGTTGGAACATAGGGCGTATTGGGTAATTAAGAAGATGAATTTTAATTCTGATAAGGCAAGCTCGTTGCGAAACTTCAATTAAATGAACTTGTAGAAATCCGGAACGAAGAATATGAGAATGCGAGAATTTACAAGGACAACACGAAGATATTCCATGATAAGAACATTCTTCGTAAGATATTCACGATTAATAAAAAAGTCCTTCTGTATAATTCTCGCCTACATTTATTTCCAGAAAAATTGAGATCTTGATGGACCGATCCTTACATTGTGCAAACTGTCTACCCATATGGGACCGTCGAGTTGTTAAATCCAAGAAACGACAACATCTTTAAGGCGAATGGTCAGCGACTAAAGCCGTTCTTTGAGAAGTTTCCTTCAGAAGGTATGTCCATACCTTTGACTGATCCTGTGTATCAGGATGATTGATTTCCTAGTCTGATGGAGGTGTAGAGTAGTTAGGATTAGGATTTTGTTGCCTTTGTTTTCTTTTTTTTTTTCATAGGTTTGTTAGAAGGAGGAAGAATTCCACTTTTCACTATCTCAGGTAATATCATTCCTCACTCCCTTTTATTTTCAAATTTCTCTCATGTTTTGCTCATTGCACATCTTTTACATTAAGGACAATGCAAGATTTGGTTGGGGGGTGTAGGATCACTTGGATGAATCTAGCATTTTGTAACATTTCGAGCAATTATGTAGAAATTTTTCAATTTTTCTAAAATTCAAAACTCTTTTGGAAAACTTTGTTTCTATGCATTCAAGATGATATGAGCATAAGAGGAGGAGATATGAAGTGTATGAGGTTGTAAGTCTTGGACTTCTCATAGCATAATGGTTATATGTGGATTCCCCTAGTTATGTGATTGATAGAAAATTTGAACACTTTTACACCTAGTTCACATTACACGATTTTCATGAGTTGAAAGGATTATGTGATTTTTGGATTAGCTAGACTTTGATTTAAGGTGTTGAGAAACCAAGCCGAGGTACTTTGTCCATCCTTGTCCTTGGGAAAATAACGAAGGATATGGATTTCTAAAAATCCTATCTACTTTAAAAGAAAAAGGAAAAGGAAGGATGAAATTGGGAATGATGGAAAATTGGTGGAAAATTTCGATTAGGGCTACCTACTACCAACCGGGGGATGGTCTACCCGTAACCAAAGCCGGAAATGGGACATAGTATGAAAGCCGTCGGACGGACGATAAGGCAAATTCCTGTCATTGGTTTGTTGTTGCTCTATATACCTTGAGATCTATAGTCTAGTTGATCTATGAAGAGGATAATCCTGGAAACTCATGAGATGAACTGTCACTATGCACACTAGGTTGAATTTGTTCAAGTTCTTCTATTTATCAACCAATCAGTAAGAATTGCATATAGGCACTTATTATGTCTTGAGAGTTTATGATTTCAACCTCTATCACCTAATCTTTTTGAATCTTACACTTATGTGTCTTGGGATGTATAGAAGAATGGTTTCTAAAAGAGAGTTGGGTTTTGGAGAATGGAATCGGTTTCACGCATGTTTTGCTCGGGACTAGCAAAATGCTGGTTGGGGGGTGTGTTGAGCTCTTAATTATGCATATTCTAACCCCAATTCATCACTCATTATGCAAGGTTTTCATGATTTAAAGACTAACCTAATGTATGTTTTGTGATTGCAAGAATGAGAGTGGACTTCACCCAATAGGAGACCAAAAGGATCTACTTAAGAGCTTTGGATGAAGACCCAAGGTGGGCCAAAGAAAGAAAAAAGCAGAGAGAAGAAAGAAAGAAAGAAATGAAGAAGAAAAGGGGCCAAGACCGGTCGTGACCGGTCGGCCAACTCCCCCAGACCCTGTTGAACTCGCTGGACACACAAACAATATTGTCTGACCGGTCGTGACCGGTCGGCCAGCCCAGTCTGACCGGTCCAGACCGGTCGGCCAACAGGTTTGATAGCCCCTTGAGCTTGCTAGACTGATTCCTAGACAAGTCCGACCGGTCGTGACCGGTTGGCAAAGCCACTCAGACCGGTCGTGTGACCGGTCGGCCATGCGTAAAACAGAGAACCTTCCTACTCTGTTCCGGATTTCTCTGTGCAGTGCATAAGCTTACACAATTTCTGAAAGATTCTGATGCTGCAGAGCCTCCTCACTATAAAAGGACACCTAGGGATCGTTCTTAGGGTATCTTAGAAGGGTTTGAGCAAGGTGGGAGGCGGCGGAAGTGGATTTCAGAGTTCCACAACTCCTTCTAGTTTACTTTCTCGTTTTTATGTTTTTCTTAGTTGTTTCATGTTTCTTTGGATCATGAACGGCTAAACCTCTTAGTTAGGGCTAAGAGGTGAAGCTTGTAGTGAATCTAAGATGTTTCAATTCGTTTAAGTTAGTTTTAAGATTGGATTTCATGTTTAGGAACAATGGTTTGAAGTTTAATTCAAGTTCTAAGTAGTATTTCTTAGTCTTATGATGACTCATGGATGTTTGGAAGAATTGCTTGAGTTCTTAATTGTTGTGTGCCAGTCTAGACCTATATGATCCGAGGAATTGGAGTACGCTCTAGTATTATGATCTTCATGTGGGAACTTCCTATCAAAGTTCTACTTTTCTGTATTTCTGTAGTATATATGGGACTGTGTATGTGATTTGAGTCAAGTTCAAATCATAATCTAGCTTTGTCTTGTGACAGGACTTAATGATGATTATGATTGTGGACTTAATCTATTGGAATTGGGACTGACCTATGCAATTGAGCATGCTCATCCTAGCTTGCATTGAGTGAATCATATACATTGTTCATACATATGACAGGTTGTTTGGTTTAACTGCTCTATCATCCGACTAGATAGATCTTAGTTTCGATTATAGTTGAGAAAGTGAGAAACCACAGCGAATTGAGCATCAAGGATTGCTACAAGTGGATCCTTGAACCCCTAGTGCCTTTTATTAATTGATTACTTCAGTTTAAGTTCAAAATTGCTATTTACATCAATCTTCTCAAACTTGGTTGTTAGCTTTTCAATAGAAGCTATCGGAAGTTTTTGTGAATTCCTACATAAGTCCCTGTGGATCGACCTCGGTCTTACCGAGTTTATTACTACATCTCAACCCTACACTTGGGGAAGCGAACAAAGGCGCCACCAACAAACTCCACCGAGGCTTTAAAAAAAACTTCCTCTCTTGCTTCTTCCGTCATCTCATCTTCAATCATAGCTTTATCGCTCCTCATGCACACTGTGTCTCTATTCCGTCTTTTCCAATCCCAAAGAAGTTGCACAGAACTTGGACTTCTCTGTAGGAACCACCTTGGTGAGCATATCTGTAGGATTCACACTTGTATGAATCTTATCCAGAGTAACATCTCCTTCCTCAAGCACCTGTCGGATAAAATGGTGACGCACATCAATATGTTTAGTATGAGAGTGATAAACAGAATTTTTAGCCAAATTTATAGCACTAGAGCTATCACAATTAACCAGCACAGCTTCCTGCTGAAGCCCCAACTAATTCATCATTCCTCTCAACCAAACTACTTCCTTGAATGCTTCTATCACTTCCATGTACTCAGCTTTAGTAGTGGAAAGAGCCACCACAGACTGATGCCTCGACATCTAACTAATTGCTCCACCAACTAAAACAAATGAGTACCCTGAAGTCGATCTCCTTCCATCCACACAACCTGCGTAATCAGAATCCACATACCCAACCAACTTGTCCTCTGACCTTTTGAATGTCAAGACGTAGTCTTTTGTACCTCGAATGTATCGAAGTAACCATTTCACTGCCTCCTAATGTTGCTTGCTGAGATTAGCCACAAATCTGCTTACAACACCCATGCCTGTGAAATATCTGGCCTTGTACAAACCATGGTATACATTTAACTGCCCACAGCACTAGAATAGGGCACATGAGACATGACATGATTTTCTTCATCTGTCGTGGGACATTGCTCTGAAGAAAGTTTGAAGTAAGCCGCGTGGGGAACGCTGACCGGTTTGGACTTGTCCATCCCAAACTTTACCAACACCTTTTCAAGGTATTCGACCTGAGATAACCACAATCTGCTCCTCTTCTTGTTTCTACGAATATCAATACCAAGAACCCTATTTTGCAGCCCCCAGATCCTTCATCTCGAATGTCCCTGAAAGCTGAATCTTCAATACATCGATATCAGACATGCTATGACTGGTAATAAGCATATCATCGACGTATAACACCAGTATGAGAAATTTTCATCACTCAGTGTCTTGAACTAAACACAATGATCGTACTCGCTCCTGGAAAAGCCCTGACTCTTCATGAAGGAACTAAACTTTTTGTACCACTACCTAAGCGACTGTTTGAGACCATACAATGATCTCCTCAACCTGCAAACCTTATTCTCAGCCCCTTGCACTGTATAACCTTCTGGCTGCACCATATAAATCTATTCTTCCAATTCCCCATGTAGGAAAGCAGTCTTTACATCCATCTGCTCCAGCTCGAGGTCGTATTGGGCAACCAGCGCCAACACGAACCTGAAAGATACCTGCTTCACAACAGGCGCAAAGATCTCGCTGAAGTCCACACCTTTACGCTGAGCGTATTCCTTCGCTACCAATCTAGCTTTGTACATATCCTGTTTCTTTCAAAAAATTCACTTACACCCTATCGTTTTTCGACCCATAGGAGCTCTGCTAGCTCCCAAGTTTCATACTTGTATAGAAAGTCCATCTCATCTTGCATTGCTGCCTTCCACTTTTCAGCATCTACATCCTGTAGTGCCTCCTCAAAGTTAGAACGATCCCCCTCATCAGTAATAAGAGCAAATGCAATGTTCGAGTCATCTTTATACCTTGTCGGTATCCTGCGATCCCTGGATGAATTTCTTCACACAGGTGGCTGCTCCACCTGATCTTATACCTCTGACTGCGTCTCAGTATCGGCCTGTGTCTCATCTTTATCAATTTAGATGTCAACTACCTCTGATTTTTCTGGTTCCTTTGGCACATCCTTTGGAACAAAGAACCCTCATTAAACCTTACATCACGGCTTAAGGTGATTTTACGAGTGACAGGGTCGTATAATCTGTAACCCTTCACTCCATCACCATAGCCAACAAAAATATGTTTCCTGGCCTTTTGGTCTATCTTATCTCTTCCAATTGAAGGTCAATGAGAATAAGCTTCACAATCAAACACACGCAAACTTGAGTAGTCTAATGACCGACCACTCCACACCTCCTTTGGAATTTTACAATCTATAGCTGTAAAAGGGGACCAATTAATCAAGTAACAAGCCGTGTTAACGGCCTCAGTCCATAGCTCTTTTCCCAACTCAGCATTACTGAGCATACACCGGGCTCTTTTCAAAAGAGTACGATTCATCCGCTCAGTAACATCATTTTGTTCTGGTGTGTGACGCACTGTGTTATGCCTCACGATCCCTTCATTTTACAATATCGATTAAACTCTCTACAAGTGAACTCTCCACCGTTATCGGTTCTCAACAATTACAATTTCTGCCTTGTCTGATTTTCCACCATCACTTTTCAATGCTTGAAAGTGGTGAAAACATCGAATTTATTTTAAAAAAAATAGACCCACACCTTTCTACTGTAGTTATCAATAAAAGACAAAAACCACAATGACCCTCCAATAGAAACGACGGGCGACAGCCCCCATACATCTGAGTGGACATACTCAAGCTCCCCTTTACTGACATGTTTTTCGGTTTTAAAAGATAGCCTAGACTGTTTACCATGCATGCAATGATCACATATATTTAAGTCCATGCTTTTAAAATTTGGAATCAAAGAACAATCAGAAAGTACCTTCATACCCCGCTCGCTCATGTGGCCCAAGCGTGCATGCCACATACGTCCAGAAGTGGAATCGGCTACAATAGCCAGCTCCACCTGCTGAAACACTCCCAATCAATTTGTAAAGGTTTTCAAGCCTCTGTCCCTTCATAATGACTAGGGCCCCTTTGAAACCTTGCAACACCACTCAAATCCAGCGAATTTGCACCCCATCGCCTTGAGTGCACCAAGAGAGATAAGACACTTCTTCAACTTAGGAACATGACGCACTTCCGTCAATATACGTTCGATCCCATTGAACATCTTGATAGCACTGTACCAATACCCACAACTTTATAGGTGTAGTCATTGCCTAAGAACACTGAGCCGCCCACATATTCCCTATAGGAATCAAAGGCACTCTGGTCAGGGCACATGTGATACGGAGCCCCGGAGTTGATGTAGAGGGTGTAGCTGACCTCTACATGTTCAAGATGGACTGCAAGAAGGATCAGCGGAAGACCACCAAGCTTAGGCTCAAGACCCTAAAGACAACTCAAGATTTCCTCCAGCCGACCGACCTCCGACCGGCCGGACCCTCCAGCCGACTGGCTGGACCCCTGCCCGACCGGTCGGACCTTAGGAACAAAAACGTCTAAAATTCCCTGGACTGTTTTTAGTCAATCCGGCTAGCCGGCCTGCCCGACCGGTTGGCTGACCAGTCGATCCCCTTCCAAAGAGATTCAAAACTCTCTGGAGTGTTTTTACAATGCAGTCCGACCGGCCGAACCCCCTGGCCGGCCGGTCAATGTCCAGTGAGTCCATGAACTTTCTAATTTCAAATTTCTTTCCCATTTTCTTTGCTTATTTTCCTTTTCCTAATACAACTAGGACACCTAGGCTATGAGGGTTAGGGCTTAGAGATTATAAATATGGTTTTAATTTTTGTTATGAGGGACATTATGCAATTTTAATACAATTATCTTTGAGTTTATCTCTGTTTGGCTTGTGTTCTTCAAGCTGCCCCTTGAGCAATCAAGGAAGATCGAACTGTTGTTCGATTGATCCGTGGATTCAGATTGATTATCCTACGAGAGAGACGGTGCTCGATCTCGTCCCGCCTACGGCTGCGCCAAGTTGGTATCAGAGCGAGGCTTTCCCTCGGGTGATGGCTTCTAGAGACAATCGAGGCAACAACTCCGCTGACAGTGATCAGGGGGTTGTGTTCCTAGCAGAGAAGATAGAGCTTCTCCAAAGATCGATGGAGATTTCTTTGCAAGGACAAAGATCAATGGAGACTTCCTATGCAAGGGCTGCGAGAGTCCATTGATCAACTCACGACGACATTAACACCGCAGCAAGTTCCAACGGTTGCTCGACCACCCGCCATGACTGTTAGAGGTAATCTCGCGAACCGTCCTGCTCTTCCGTCCGCTATTCGACATCATGATTACGCACCTCCGGATGGCAGCGATGATGAAGTTGAAGAGATCCTTGCACGACCTCAGGCATGTGATTATGACCATGAAGATCGTAATGATTATCAATACAGAGGTTAGGGAGAACTACCGTCTTTTAATTGTATGTTGAGAATTGAGGAATTCATCGATTGGTTAGCAGAAGTAGAAATTTTTTTTTATCACATAGAAGTCCCGGAAGATCAAAAAGTTAAACTTGTTGCATACAAGTTGAAATCGGGTGCTTCGGCATGGTGGGAGCAATTACAACTCTCCCACACCCGGTAAAACAAATTACCCATCCGATCATGGCCTCGCATGCGAAAGCATATTCGGGAGCGTTTCCTTCCTCGTGATTATGAACAGATCCTATTCCAGAAATACCAGGATTGCCGTCAAGGCAACCGGACCATTGAGGAGTATGCCACTAAGTTCCATCGGCTAGCCTCACGTAATGAATTAGCTGAAATGGAGGCCTAGAGGACTGCCAGGTTTATCGGTGGTTTATGACTCAATATACGGGATCAAGTACATATGTAACTGTTAGAACTAGAGAAATGAACATTCTCTGGAATGTTGGGTTTTGTTGCTCTAGGGTTCTGAATAATAGAAACATTCGTAGACAATCACAAGCATTCACAAAAGTACACAAGAAAAGAGATATCGCAAGGCGAATTTTATTCCAGAGATTCTGAGATCTTGTACATTCCAGGCCGTGATCTGGCACGAGCCCTTAATTACATCGAGTGATCGATGACCCTTGATTGAAAGGCAAAAGACTAGTCAACGGGGACCATGATTTTAGAGTTCATTGGTCATGGAGACCTGTGTTTGTATGGTCACGGAGACCTGTGTTTGTATGGTCGCGGGGACCTGTATTTGTATGGTCGCGGGGACCTGTATTTGTATGGTCGCGGGGACCTGTGTTTGTATGGTCTCGGGGACCTGTGTTTGTATGGTCTCGGGGAGCTGTGTTTGTATGGTCGCGGGGACCTGTATTTGTATGTTCTGTTATAGACTGAATTATCTTTGTACGAGTTGGATGTCTATGTCCCATGTTTTGACCGGAGCTCCGGGCTGAGACTGTCAGGGTTTATGGCCGGGAAGGACGACTCTGGGCTCGCGCCTGTCAATGTAGGGACAGGTGACCTCGGGAAGTCCATTCCACGGTTGTATGTACCTGAACAGCTCAACCAGCGGATGCCGTTTTGGATGGGTAGGGGCGACTGTTCTTGAAGTATCAGTCTTTAACAAATTGTGTGTGATAGTTTAGAACTCTCCTGGTATAGTTTATCGTGTTAACCATAGTCCCCTTTGCTTAATCCGGGCCTGAATCCTAGTCATATTATGGTAGTACATGTAATGATGATGCATCAGTATGGCTCCAGGCACTGGTGGCTTCTCTTCGGGAGGATTACTCCATTCGTTTCGTCGGATCGGGTCAGATCCCGAAGGCTCGCGTTCTGCTCATTGGGTGGCCCGGATGGGTCATTTGACCGCTCCATTGCGTCCGGAATGCTCGAAATACTCAAAATAGACTCAAATGGGGATTGAAAACGTTATAAAATGAGGATTTAAGGGTGCTGGAATGAGCGCTCAAGGTGCTGATTTTTGCGATCCGCTGGCTTGATTTTTCTGATGCGCTAGGGCCAGCGCGTCCAAAAATGTATTTTCCTGATCCGCTGGCCTATTTTGCGATGCGCTGGGGCTAGTGCGTCCAAAAATGACTTGTTTAATAGACGACTGATTTTACTGATGCGCTGGAGGATTTTGTGACGCGCTGGGGCCAGTGCGTCCGAAAATGACTTGTTTATAATTTACTTGATCCGCCGATGGTTTTTTGATGCGCCGGATCACTTTTATGATGCGCTGGGATCAGCACGTCAAAAAGGGTGACTTGAGTTATTTCATCTCCGGACCTGTTATGGTCGGAGGTGCGATTTTCGGCGAGGGGATCCGGTGATCGGAAAAAGGTTTTCCGACGACGAGGTTCTCTCTCTCTCTTGCTGAATCGTGGAAATGAGGCAGTGGGAGGGGTATTTATAGGTAAAGCCGCCCAATAGGCGGTCGACACGTGTAGCGCATCGAGAAATCGGGTCGGCGCGTCGATTAAAGTCACTCGGCGCGTCTCAAAATGGCTGAGTTCGGAGGCTGATTTGCAGGACGCGCCAGCTGTCAGTGCGTCCTGAAATTGGTTGATTTTTTGGATGCGCCGGGTGAATTTATGGATGCGCTGGAAGCAGCGCGTCCTTAAATTGAATGATTGAATTACGTGACGCGCCGGGTGAATTTATGGATGCGCTGGAAGCAGTGCGTCCTTAAATTGAATATGATTGAATTACGTGACGCGCCGGGTGAATTTATGGATGCGCTGGAAGCAGTGCGTCCTTAAATTCAATATGATTGAATTACGTGACGCGCCGGGTGAATTTATGGATGCGCTGGAAGCAGTGCGTCCTTAAATTCAATATGATTGAATTACGTGATGCGCCGGGTGAATTTATGGATGCGCTGGAAGCAGTGCATCCTTAAAGTCAATATGATTGAATTACGTGACGCGCCGGGTGAATTTATGGATGCGCTGGAAGCAGTGCGTCCTTAAATTCAATATGATTGAATTACGTGACGCGTCGGGTGAATTTATGGATGCACTGGACGTATTCGTGTCCCTCCAATCTTGGGTTTTGCAAATTGGGGGATTTGTGGGGTCCGCCTCGTGATGAATGCCGATGCACTGCTCCTATCTCTTCATAATTGAGGTAATCCTCTCAAATTTGGACAGTTTTGGTCACGATGACCGGTGGGGTCCACCACTGGCCCAATTTCATGTTTTTTTATCAAGTCTGGTGTGTGTGTGTCGCTATTCGTGTCGCGATTTCCGATGCACTGGCCCTAAATTTGACCGTGTGATGATTTTGGCACTCGGAATCATTATTTTGGGGATCCTCACTTTTGGGACCCCAACAGATGCCCCTCCGATGTGTTGGGATGGACGCGCGGCGGTCCATGGCGACGCATCGGATTTTCTGGGTCCCACTATAAATAGGGGAATCCAGGTTATTTCGTCATTTCACTGTTCATTTTCGACGACCAGAGCTCTCGACCAGCGCATCGATTTTTTCGTCAGCGCATCGAATTATTATCGCCAGCGCATCGAATTATTAGGTAGCGCGTCGATTTATTGGGAGTTTGGCATTTTGTCGATGCACTACGCATAGCGAGGCCTCTAATTGGACTTGTGTATTTATGATTTTCTGAATGCGCCATAGGGCAGCGCATACAATAACTGGACGCGCTAAACCCCGCACTTTGGTTTAACTTCAAATCTTACATTTAATCGATGCGCTAGGGTCAGCACGTCCTCTCGTGCCTTGTAGAAACCCATTTCATGACGCGCTGAGTCCGGCGCGGTTGCACTTATGCATTTTTCGATACGCTAGTCCTAGCGCGTACCCGCGTTCCTGGGAAAGCTCTTTTCATGGACGCGCTTGGTCGTGGCGTTTAAGAAAATTCAGACTTGGCGGAATTTAGCATTTTCTGGACGCGCTGGGCCCAGCGCATCATGTTTTCTGGACTTGTGAATTTGCATGATTTTCGCGACGCGCTGGGCTCTGCGCGTGCGATTTTGGGACTTAGTGAAATTTATTGGATTGTCACGTAAACCGGCTTCCGCACATATTTCCAGACGTGGTTAATTGGCCCGATTGTTGAGCGTATTAAAGCCGGCGAGCACTGCTTTCTGAGTTTGAGAAGTTGTCCAATTCCAGTGCCCTACTTTAGTGTGCTTATCGTGGCTTAACACACTCATCTGCGGGTTCATTTGACCATTGCTCACGATATTTGGGACTTGTTCTGGGTACGTGGGGTCTCATGCACCCTCTTATTAAACCAGGTTTGCTTTGAGCATCACCAGGGTATGTGAAACCTCGTGTACCTAGCCCGTGGGCCTCAATGGAGTCTGCGGTTTCTGCGAATTCCGCACCGGCGGTCCGTCGTGTCTTCAAAGGGTGTGAACCCCTATGCCTCTGTTTCGTATTTGCTTATGCGTGCCAGTTGTCCTATGGAGGCGTAGGGTCTCACGCACTTGGGAGACTTCCTGGCTGCTTTAGTTTAATGGGCAATTCTAGTGGTGATTTAAAATGATGTTTCGAGCATACCTTTGCATGTCGTTCCTCGGCTTCTCTGACTTTATCGAGTAGCTTTGCGCGCTTTTCTTTTGTCGGACTGCCTTATTTGGTTCATCTGTCTTATTTTTTAGCAGACAATGGCCATAACCCGTGCTTCCCTTCGCGCGGCCCGGGACTGCATGGGGCGGCTCCTAAACGATCTAGACCACCCCGAGGCTTGGTCATCTCTTGCTGGTCAATGCGATGAGGTGGCCGAAGCTCTGACTCATCTTGGCTCTGAATCCCGCCCCATTCTCCGAGCTCTTCAGAATATCTCGGCGATGACTTCTATCTTCGACGAACGCAAGGAGGCTATCTCTGGTTTCATCGGCGATTCTTCCCTCCTGGAGGAATTGGCGGTCCTGGAGGCGGCGGAGCCTTCTTTAGCTGCTTCCTTCCTATCCCTCTCGAAGCGTCTCAGCTTCCTAAAGGATGAGAAGAGGGAGAGCAGGAGGTTCCTGGCTTGGCTTATCCCCTTGGCGGAGGCCGAGTACCCGGATCGTCGTGCCGGTATTTGGAGAATGGTCAGAGCGGCTATCCGGGAGCACGACGACCTGGCGATTGACTTGTCTGCGATAAGGAATTACGCCAATGCTGAGCACTTGAACTTTGATCTTGTGCAACAATGCATCTCTATCCTGGTGGACTTGGTCTTCAAGGAGGCCCAGATTCAAGAGAAGGTTGATGAGCTGAGGGCTAGAGTTCTTCCTCTGGTGCAGGACTGAAATCTTCATTTTCTAGCTTCGGGGAGGGGTCCCCACAATTTTGAGTCATTTCATATTGACTATCGATTTTTCCATTTTTAAACAATTGACATTTGACGATTTGGGCTTCGGTATAGCCCTCGTGGTTTAATGAATGCTAATTATACTTTTTCCGCTTTACTTCTGCCTCTTGAAAGCTTGTGTGTTTGTGATGATGTTGTTGCGGATGTTGTCATTTCATTTCTTTTCTCATTGGTTGATGATGTTGCGCATTGGCCTGGATCAGTGCCTGTTCTTTGTCTACTTGTTGCTTCGTATGTCTTTGGGTTTTGTGAACGTTTGATTGGTCTTTATGGGGATATTTTCATTTGCTCTGTACTTAAGCCCTTTCTATGCCGTTGCAGATTATAATGGCCAGCAATCCTTCGCAAGCAGGTCCTTCGGGTCCGCCTCAAACTCCATCCAAGCGTAAACGTGCTGTCATCAAACAGGCTTCCAGACCGTCAGCTGAGAATCCGCAGTGGTTTCTCCCGCCTGAGACATTCAACTTTTATGAACGTATTCTGACCCTTCCGAAGAATGTTCAACGGAAGATACTCTGTGACAAGGCCTTACCGCCCCCTCCTGACGAGGGTACCCAGGAGGAATGGGATGCGTGGTACGTTCCCTTACAAGGTTTTCGGACTGATGAGGCTGTCGGGTCTGAAGAGGGCAAAGCGAGCCCGATTGTGCCCGCCCAGTCTGCTAAGCGAGGTCGTCCAAAGACGACTGGGAAGAGCGCTAAGCAGGTCTATATGGAGAACCAGACTAGGTCGAAGTCCGATAGGATGAGGGTTGTCTGGTCTTCTGTGAAGCTGCCAGTATCATCTCTCGTGATTCGCAACCCTTACACGAAGCAATTCATCCGCTTTCCTAAAAGCTTCCAGAGATATCGTTCTCTGCCAAGCATTGAGCCCTCTGATATAAGTCGCGCAAATTCTTTCTACAGCGTCGACTCCTGGACGTCCATTCCGGAGACGTTCGTTAACTGTGCTATATCTAAGAACGGCACGTTACAGTCTGTCCTCGGGGAGAAGGACATGATATTTTTGGAGCCAAACCACGACCCTCATCTGCCATTTCCAACACACTACTACGAGACCCTGCGCCAAAGGTTTCGTCCTCTGTCTGATGCAGAAATTTGGCCGACCGGGGGTTTCAGGACCCGAGGACATTTAAGCCCTCACCCCGGTTATGAAGCTTGGGCCAATCGGATAGTCGTTCAGCATGAAGAGACCTTGAAGCAAGTAGGTCTCCTTCGGGCCATCCAAGCGACGTCGAGTTACTTCCATTGGGAACCTTGCATCTATAAGGGGTTCCTGAACTATTGGAGTTCCATCACCAACTCCTTCCATCTGCCTTGCGGAGAAATGAGTACCTCTCTCTGGGATCTGTATCGGATAGCAGGTCTCCCTATTCGTGGCAGAATCTACGATGAATGGACTCCTAGTGATGAGGAGCTGTCCAAGAAGAAGAAGGGTGCTGATGAAGGCTTTTATTCAGAAGCCTGCTACGAACTATTCGCGGAGCTTCCGTAATTTTTGGGTTCCAAGGATAAGGTGCCCTTTGAGGACTGGCTGGTTTACTTTAGTCACGGTCTGAAGTGAGTTTCTTCTCTTGTCTTACACTGTTCGTGTCTTATTTCATTCTTTTCTTCCACTGATGGTTTTCTTCCTGTCTCAGCTTAAATTACGGACCGTATGATGAAGGTCGCAAGGACAAGTTGATCTTGGAGGCCAAGATGAAAAAGAAGTTCCCTCAGCCAAACAAGCTCTCTCCCACCTGCGAGCTCGCTGGGTTTTTAGCCTACTGGCTGTGCTGTGTGGCCCTCCCGAGCTCCAAGCAGGCGGATAGTGTGAGGGTCTCCTGCTTTGCTGTTGCAGGGAGTCTGGCTAACGGCCATCGCTACGCATTGGCCCCGGTGGTATTGTGCTCCATATATCGGGCCTTTGGCGGCGTCATCAGTAATAAGGGTTCGGCTTCCTTTGGATTAAATTCTTCTTATTGTGCGTGGCATTTCTTCTCGGGATGGCTTGGGGTCTATTTCCCATGGGTCTATGGCATGGAGCTCAAGGACTTCATCCAGAGGGGATCGGTCCCGCTACACGCTTTTCAGAAACGGAAGATGATAAGCGAAAACTTGGCGACTCTCGAGGCAAAGATAGCTCGTCATGATGACGTCGACTTCTTCCTCTTCTCGGGGACCAACAGCGAGGATCCAGACCTGCTCGATGATGACGAGAGCCTTAGTTCTTACCACCGCTCGTTCTTGGTGTCCATTCGCCCGAGCTCGTTGCCTTTAAGAGAGGGCGCTGAGTTTTGGAGAGAGCAATACTACCCGAACCGATTTGCCAGGCAGTTCGGTTATGATCAAGGGGTACCGGAGTCGCTCGAACCAGTAACGACAGAGCAGCGGGCATACGGCACAGGACTGATCCATTGGAAGTGGATATGGCGACAGCTTCTGCTTACCAGGTCTGGTTGTTCTTTCATTGTCCCGGGCACAGAGTATGTCCGCGGCGCCACATATGGATGGATGCGGTGGTGGGCTCACCAATATTCCTTGATCCGCAACAACCGACACGTAACCGATCCTGTCTTCGTCTCCCCTCCGATTGTCAATCCTACTCCCGCTGATGGCTTAGGTTATGCGGCAGAGCCGCTCCGTCAATTGGCTACTCCGGGCGTGCAGAAGTTCATGACCTCTCTTAACGTTATAATAGATCATGAGAAACCTGAGCACACACTCGAAGGGTGGGTCGCTTATGGCCAGAGGATCACGCTACAAGGGAACCCGGATTCCCCACTCGTCGGTCCCATGGCAGAGGGGCAGAGGGAACGTTATGATATTGGCGATGATGATGATGGCGAGGCCGCCGGTGATGAGGACGGTGACGAGGAAGATGCTGCTGATGACGGCGGAGGAGACGAAAATGATGATGACGCTGGTGATGGCAATGATGGAGGGGGTGATATTGGTGAGGAGGTCACCAGAGAGGATGGAGAGGGTGGCGACGAGGGAGATATTGTTGCGATCGAAGGTACTCCGCCGTCTGGTGGTCAGGGAGGTCGTGGCCAGAGCTCAGCAGGTCGGACGAGCCTGTCCAGACGTTCTGTTCCCGGGGATAGTGATTTCGAACCGTCTCCTGAACGTTCTGGGCCTCGAATAAAGACTGCTCACCGCGTCCCTGTTTCTGACGGAGGCAAGAAAATAAAGGCCCTATTGAGGCTATACAGGGATGAGAAGGCACGGAGTCGACTCCCCCATGCCGCCGGCAGTGTCCCGACCGATGATGCGAGCGGGCCACGGGAGGAAGGGGAGATGAGCTCGCAGGCGGGCCTCAGTGGAGATTATCCTGTGGAGGGAGGTGAAGGTAGCGAGCCAGTGTATGAGAGATCTGTTCCTGAGGTAGACATAGAACCCGTCCCTATGGACATCGATGGTGAGCCGCGAACTGAAGACCCCCCTCTTGCCGATCCTGTCAATACAACCGAGGCTGCGGTGAATCCTAGCCCCACTCCTGAGGCGAGATCTGTTGCTGCTGCGGAAGAGGCACCACTCCCTTCCCAAGGAACCATGCCTGCAGATGCTGCTAGCGTACCAGAGCCTGTCGCCGAAGTATCCTTGATTACTGAACCAGTCCAAGCTATCTCTGCCCCTGAGGTCGTTATTCTTCCTTCCTCTGAATTGCCTGATCCGGTAGCAGAGGTCGCAGCTGGATGTGCCCCTAGCTCGTCAATTCCTGTTGCCTCACCTAATGCACCGAATGACAAAACCCCTGCTGGTATACTACTTTCCTTTATCGTTTTGCTTGCTTCTCTTCTTTCTCTAGTGTGCTAATGTTTACCATTTCTTTTACCAGCCACTGCCCCTGCCAGCGTCCCGGCTCCTGTAGTCTTGCCCAAGGCATTCCTCTCATCTCTCCGAGGCTTATCAAGGACCAAGGCGAACCTTCTGAAGGGCTTACTGTCCGACATCGTCGATTCGCTTAGAAACGGAGATGAAGGGTCTATCTTGGACGAGGCACTGCAGGCGTTGGAACTCACTGCTATGTGGCTTAGAGTCGACATTTCTTCGATAGTCAGCCATGTGTCACAATTCAAAGATGGTGTGGCTCAAGTGAACGATGCGAGGCACCTTAAGACTGACCCCTCTGTTGAAGAAAAACGCGGTCAGTTGCGGTCCCTTCTTCCGGAACTAGAGTTGCACGAGGCGGATGTGGCCGCAGTGCAGAAGGATTGGCAGGCTGTAGATACTGAGCACCAAGAGGCCACTAGGCGTCTCACGGAAATTGAGGATGAGATGGCCCGATTACGTGCTGAACATTCTGTCGTCCATTTCAAACTTTCGAAACTCGGTGGTCAGAAAGCAAGCCTGCAGTCTTCCATGGACCAACGCAAGGCGGAGTGTAACATCGTGAGGGCACGAATTACGAAACTGCGGCGATCTCTCCAAGGTACTCCTGACCCTGCCCAAGTCTTGGCCGAGGCTAAGGCAAGACAGAAGGCGATTGCGGAGTCTGCAGTTAATCTATTGGAGCAATGTTTGAAAACTTTAGATGGTTAGGCTGTAATAATGATTCTTTTGTAATTTTAAAACACGTTGTAATGAATGTCGCATCATTACGTATACTATTGTGATGCTGAGTTCATATTGTGCTCTTTAGCCTGCTTGCCGTTCCTCTTGAGTTCGAATGCAAAATAGATTGTGCTATTTGGAAAGGGACGTCCCCCTGTTAGGACTTAAACCTACGCATGTGCACGAGGATGTAGCCGGGCCTTGGCTTAGGGCTTTTCTTGGTTTTAATAATCTCGAAAAGGCATGGTGTCCTGCTTGACGTGTCTCAAGCCTTGGTGACCCTTTCAATACCTGCGTAAGCATAAAGCAGATGATTAGCATTTTAGTTTAGCCATTGCATGGCATCCTTTCTTTTGGCATCTACTCTATTACATTCCCTCTACTGGGGTATTTACAACTTGCGATGATAAGTTTATGTCAGGTGTAATATCTTTTCAAGAATCGGCCATTCACTAGCGAACTGATGCCCTGCCCTTTGCAATCTATTACCTGATAGGCTCCGTTGGAATACACTTCGTCGATGATGCAGACGGGATCCCACTTTGGGTCGAATTTACTTTTCGATCCTCGGAGCGGTGCCGGGCGCTTCATCATTAGCACCAGATCGCCCTTCTTGAATGATCTGCCCCTGACACGCTTATCGTACGCGGCGAAAATTTGCTTTTGATATATCTCGAGCCTCTGCTGGGCAGCGAGCCTCTTTTCGTCTAAATCATCGAGTTCGACCATCCGGCTCTTGGCATTATGTTCGGTCGTCAGGGAGTGTCGGAGAGCGACCCGTAGTGACTCAACTTGTATTTCCATTGGGATCACGGCTTCTGTACCGTATACCAGTGAGTAGGGCATAGCCCGGGTGGCCGTGCGGTGTGTAGTTCGATAAGCCCACAGCGCCTCGGGCAACCGTCTGTCCCAGTCCTTCTTATTTTCTCCCACTGTCTTTTTCAGAATCTTCACAATAGTTTTGTTGAATGCTTCGGCCAATCCATTCGCAGGAGGATAATAGGGCGATGAGTAGCAATGCTTGATCTTGAATTTTGCACACAGTTTATCGACAGCAGCATTCTTGAAGGGCGTCCCGTTGTCCGTAGTGATTCTCTCGGGAATACCATGCCGGTATAATATGGTGTGACGGATGAAACCTTCGACATGTTTGGCTTTCACGTTTCTCAGGGCGACTGCTTCGGCCCATTTAGAGAAATAGTCGGTTGCTGCGAGGATGTACTGATGTCCCTGGGAGGGACGGTGGACTGATCGGCCCGATCACGTCCATGCCCCAGGCTGTAAAAGGCCAGGACATTACCGACTGATGCAACTCTTCCGGTGGTGAATGGATGATATCGGCATGAACTTGACACTGGTGACACTTCTTCACGTATTCCATCGCGTCTTTTGCCATAGCAGGCCAGTAGTAACCCATGTGTCGCACGCGATGATGTAAATTCTTCCCTCCCTGGTGAGCACCGCATTTTCCTCCGTGAGCTTCTTTCAAGGTGTTACGTGCCTCATCTTGATTTAGACACCGCAGCAGCATTCCCTCGTACGATCGTTTATAAAGTACGTCATTCTGGAGCACGAATGAGTTGGCGCGTCTTCTGATTTGTGTGCGCATTTTGGGCTCTTCTGGCAGAAATTCGTACTTCAGATAGTCAATGAATGATTTTCTCCAATCATCTTCCGCTGTGATCTCAAAGCAGCAAACAGGATTGGCACTCAATTCTCCATTGCGCAGCGTAGTCGTCGGCAGGATTCTTCTTTCTTCAATCGTAACCTGAAGTGGGCTGCCTCCAGGGTTAGCCAAAGCAGCGGCTAAACTGGCGAGTGCATCAGCTCGTACATTCTCCTGCCTTGGTATGTGCGAGATACTGCTGTTCTGAAACTGCTCAAACATGGACTGCGCTTGGTGGCAATAGGGCGATAACTCAGGTTTGCGGACTTCGTACTCTGTCGTTAGTCACCGTAGATACGTATTTCCTTGATTTGCATTTTCAGGGCCAACTGTAAACCAATAATAAGAGCCTGGTACTCTGCTTCGTTGTTGGTGCATGCCGGGACTAACGTGAATGAATAGGGTAGCAGGTCCCCTTGCGGACTGATGAATATAACTCCTGCCCCTGATCCTACCGCTCTGGCTGCGCCGTCGAAATACATCTCCCAATGGCGTGCTTCATTAGTTGCCATGACCTGCTCGTCTGGGAGGTCGTACTCTATTTCTTCACCGCTTGGCACTGGATGTGCGGCAAGGAAATCTGCGATAGCTTGCCCTTTGACGGCTCGAGCCGGCATGTATATCAAGTCGAATTCTGACAAGAGCAGGGCCCACTTGGTCAGCCGCCCAGACAATATGGGTCTGTTCATGAGAAACTTGAGGGGATCTGCTTTGGATATCAACGTTATCTGATGAGAGAGACAGTAATGTCTGAGCTTTTTGACAACAAAGATCAATGCCAGACAGATTTTCTCGATTGCTGAGTAGTTAAACTCGGCTCCCACCAACTTGCGGCTAAGGTAATAGAGTGCGCTTTCCTTCCCTTCTTCGTTCTTCTGGGCTAAGAGGGCTCCAAGTGAATTTTCACCGACGGCAATGTAGAGGATTAGTGGCTCCCCTTTGATTGGTGCCGCAAGGACTGGAGATTTGTCGAGCAAGTCTTTCAGAGAGTGGAACGCTTTCTGGCAAGCGTCGTCCCACTCAAACCGTACTCCTTTCTTGTTGAGGCGCGAAAATGGTTGACAACGACCGGATAAGTTCGAGATGAACGTTCTTAGGTATGCGACCCGGCCTTGGAAGCTTTTTAGTTCTTTGAGGTTCTTCGGAGGTGGCATTTCCCTGATCGCCTTAATCTTCGTACGGTCGATTTCTATGTCTCGGTGTCTGATAACAAATCCTAAAAACTTGCCAGAGGAAACCCCGAATGTGCACTTTAATGGATTCATGCGAAGGCTTTTCTTTCTCAGTCTTTGGAACACTTGCCTTAGATGCTCTCTATGTTGTTCATGCCCGGCCGACCTCACTACCAGATCGTCTACATAGCATTCGACATGTTTATGCATCATGTCCTGGAAGATCACTTGCATCGCACGCTAATACGTTGCCCCTGCGTTTTTCAACCCAAACGGCATCACGCGGTAACAGTATATGCCCAGCGTTGTACGGAATGCTGTCGATTCCTCATCCTCTGGGGCCATACGAATCTGATTATACCCTGAGTAACCGTCCATAAAGGACATTACTGCGTATCCTGTCGTGCTATCGATCAGTAGTTCTGGGATAGGCAGTGGGAAATCATCCTTAGGGCATGCTTCATTGAGGTTCCGGAAGTCTATGCAGATCCGGATTTGACCGCTCTTTTTCTTGACCGGTACAATGTTTGAGATCCATTGTGGGTATTTGACCTCTCGGATGAACCCGGCTTGGATTAACTTTTTGACTTCTTCTTCGATTTTGGGCACTATGTCTGGGTGGAATCGTCGTTGAGGTTGTTTGACCGCTTTCTTCCCTTTCAGGATGCCCAACTTGTGCATCACAATTGTTGGACTAAGCCCCGGCATTTCTGAGTATGTCCAAGCGAACACGTCCCTATTCTCTTTCAACAGTTGGATGTATTTCTCTTTCTCCTCTTCTGGGACATTTTTACTCAGGTATGTATTTCTGGGGTCTTCTGGGGTTCCCAGATTTATTTCTTCAAGCTCATCTATCGTGGGTTGTCCCCCGTCCTCTATCTGTGCAGGTGCGGCACTGGGTTGGATGACGTCGATTACCTCTTGTGACTGTACCTCTTCCGTAGGATTGATTGTCACCATGTTGACATGCCTAATCTTCATCTTTGCCCCTAACCCTTCTCTTCCTCGGTGAACTTTGGTGTTTTCTTCGAACGGTGCTAACATCCTACCATTTGGGGTCGATTCTGACTAACAGAAGCCCATATTCCTCATGATGTTACGGCTGGCTTCACTGTATCTTCCCTCTTCTATCGGTTGAGGTAAACGGAGTGATTTCTCAGCCTCGTCTCTAGACTGCGTGGATTCACTTGACATTGAATAGAATTTGATTTCTTTCTTTGTATCGGCATTCGGCGGTACCACAAACTGGCTAGGAGCTCTTGGGAAAGGTCTAACCCTTCCTATTTTCGGTACTGGCATATTGAAGCTGGATTTGAGCACACTCATGTGCTGATTTGATATCATCTCTAGGACGGACTGCCCGGGCTGTCGCAAGTGCTTCGGGATTATGTAAAATTTCTTGGTAGCCCTTTGAGGTTCTTCAGCTGGCTGACCTGCGGTTTCTTTCTGAGTGATGAACTGAGGTTTGCCTCTCTGTTCGAACTTGCTGACTTTTGGTTTTGCCCCTTGCCCTTTCTGCGTTACGTCGGGCTTCTTCGCGACTTCCCCTTCGTTGACCAAGTCATAGTACCGGGCATCGGCTAAGAACGATTTTGCGATCGTATATGGCTTTGGGTCTGCTGCCACTCTGTACTGAACTCCCTCTCTGTTGTATTTGAAGCACTGATGATAAGTTGAGGGAATGACGCGATTCTGATGGAGCCACGGCCTCCCTAGCAGAAGATTATACGTTGTTACCGCGTCGATTACTTGGCATGTTACTTTCGTCTTCAGCCTCTCAATCTCTAGCATCACAGTGATCGACCCTAGAGTGCGCTGGCTGTCTTGATTGAACCCTTGAATGACCATGGTGCTGGGTCGTAGGGCTGATGGTCTATAACCCAATCTCTGTAGTGTCTTCAACGACATGATGTTCACCGCGGACCCATCGTCAAGCATGCATCGCTTAATTTTCGTATCTCTAATCGTTCCTGTGACCATCAACGGACGGTTGTGGTCTGTTGCTTCAATTGTGCGGTCCTCTTCGGAGAATGTGATTACAGAGGGGTGATCTATCTGCATTGCTTGTTGAATTGGTGCATTTCCTTCCCAGAACTTATCTGGATCGTTCATTTCTGCTTCGATTTCTGTCATCATCACCTCTCTGGCTTCACTGTCTAGCAGCGCGTTGATCAACATTTCCCTGTATGCCTTTGAGAGACACAAGGCGTCGTATATACTCAGGCGAGCCGGGACCTTTCACAGGTGCGACACAACATCATATACTACCGGTGCTGCCCCTTGCCTTGGCCCAGGCCGACTGGACGTGGCCTGGACAACTTCCTCTTTCAACTTCTGCCCCTGGGGCCTCGTTGAGGGTATATTTGGGTTTCCGTCTTCTTGCATTGGGTCGATTGGTTCTGGCCGAATGCGCTCCGGCATCTGCCTTCCGGATCGGAGGATGACGGCATTGACTTCTTCTTTATCTGCCTGCAATGTCCCTTTTGTTGATGGCTGTTCTATAAACGACACACATCGCGCAATGTACCCGAGTCTCTATAAGTCGGTTCTTCTCTCGGCTATTTTTCTTTCTCGTCCCTTTCTTCTTGCGGTTGAGGAGTCTTCTTCAGTTCTCGAGCCTTTTCTGGCTGCTAACCAAAGTCCAGGGTTTTTCAGGTTCGGGGAACGGGATGCGCAATCGGGTGCTTTCGTCTGAGGGGAAGGCCGAAACTACCCCCGCTGTTTCCTTCGTTGTTGTTTCCGGTGACTTCATACTGATCACCCCTTGGTTGATCAACCCCTGTATTCTTCCTTTTAGACTAAAACAGTCTTCTGTCTGTGGCTCAGACACCGATGGTATTTGCAATACCGGGGATCATCTACCTTCCCAACCTCGTGGGGCCGAATCGGTTCTGGTAAACGGATTACCTTTTCTTCTACTAATTTTTCCATGATGGGGATCAAATCGGCCATGTCGAAGGTGTACGGGCCGTTGGCTCTTTCTCTCTCGGTTATTGTTATTCTCTGAGAAGCGTAAGGCCTCTTGCCTCTGTCTTGGGCAGGCGTTGCTTTCGTGTCTGTCTTAGGTTCCACGGCGGGCGTTTCCGATCTATCGTACTTTTACCTTTGTTTACATTGTGTGTTTCAGCAATCCTTACTCCTTCTCTTTTCTGTCTTTCTGGTCTGAGGTTCACTCGTGCTGCTGCCTCTTCTACCAAGTGTGCTTTGGTGGCCAATTCTCGAAAAGAGTGAAAACTATTCCCTGACAACCCGTATGATATCATTGGGTCCAGGGCTCGCATGCACATCTTTATCTGTTCTTTTTCGCTGGGTAACTCTTGACATTGAGCGGCTATCGTCCCCCATCGGTCCATGAACCTCTCCACGGGTTCGCCCTGTCTTTGTCTGATCAAGGCCAGATCTGTTACTGATGTTTCCCTTTCTATAGAGAAGAATTTTGAGATAAAACTGTCTCGCATTTGCTCCCATGACTTCACTGATCCGGCTGGTAGCGACATGTACCATTGAAAAGCCTTCCTCGTCAGCGTTGACCCGAATAACCGCATACAGTATTGTGGGACGGTCGACCAATTTCCCAATGCTGTGAGAAAGCGAGTGATATGTTCCTCTGGCGATCCCCTACCGTCAAATTTTTTGAAATCCGGACATTTGAAGTTGACCGGAAATGGTATCTCTTCTACTTCCAGAGGGTATGGGACCTGATATTTATACCCAGTTCCTCCTTCCTTCTCCTTTTCTTGTCGCATGAGACTCGTAATTGTTTGCGACAGTTCTTCTCTCGTCATTTGCGTAGTCGGGACTGCTATTCGTTCCACTGGAACTCTCCTGGCCTGGGTAAGTGGCTCGGCACTAGCTGGCCCTTCTGCTGCCCCTTGAGATTCCTCGGCTGACGGGCACGTAGGTGGTACAAGACTTCGAGTAGCGTTCTGAGCTATCAAAGTGGTCAATGCCTCCTGAATTACCCTCATCCGTTCATTCGTTTCTCGATTAGCCTGAACTAATCTGTTTATCTGATCTTGGACTGTAGGCAACTCGTCCGCTTCATACGATTCCTCTTCTGCCTCTGCCACTTGAACCATTGTGATCAGCGCTGGTCGGGCCTTCTGAACCTGCCCCTGTCCTGTCTTGAGAATTGTCATGGGTTTGGAGCTCTTCGCAAGTGTGGTTTCGGTCGACTCGCGCGTGACACGAGTGGTCTTGGACAATGGCGGAAACTGTTCCGTTGTCATCGCAGGCACCGGAGACCTGGTTGATGCGACCTGGCTACTGATGGGGATTTTATGCCCTTGTTTTGGCTGTCATTGTCTCTTGGTCGCAGGGCGAGGCCTCGCAACATTCACTTTCTTATACGCGGCTAAGCTGGCTGCTTTCTTCTGCTCTTTCTTCTGTCGGCGCGTCTTAACCAACTGCCATCCTGAATTAGAAGCAGTCATCGTGGTTGGGATGAAGCGAGGGAAGCTGAAACCTCCAGTGGTAAGGAAGGTGCACGAACTGGTCATTGAGCATGCCATTTCTTCTGTCTGTCTTAGTATCTTGCTAATTCTGTTATGTCATAAAAATCGTTAGAACGGTTCACAAGCGCGGTCGGGAGTATGAGCCCATCGATCGCAGTGCATAAACTGATGAAACAAGCAAGAAGGATACAAAAAAAGTGTAGTTGTGGAAATTGTGGGTTCGAAAACCTTTTAAATGTCTATTGCCTTAAAGATGAAGGGAAGAACGTTCCCGTTGAGAGTCGCCAGTTTGACGCCCGAAGGGCGCCGAAACATTACGCCTAGCGGTGACTTTCTTATGTGTAGATTCGTGTTTGTAAGTGGTTGATCTTAGAGTCTTCCTATATTCAGATATAACCAGAGATTCTGGGTTCGATCCCCAGCAGAGTCGCCAGTTTGTTAGAACTAGAGAAATGAACATTCTCTGGAATGTTGGGTTTTGTTGCTCTGGGGTTCTGAATAATAGAAACATTCGTAGACAATCACAAGCATTCACAAAAGTACACAAGAAAAGAGATATCGCAAGGCGAATTTTATTCCAGAGATTCTGAGATCTTGTACATTCCAGGCCGTGATCTGGCACAAGCCCTTAATTACATCGAGTGATCGATAACCCTTGATTGAAAGGCAAAAGACTAGTCAACGGGGACCATGGTTTCAGAGTTCATTGGTCATGGAGACCTGTGTTTGTATGGTCACGGAGACCTGTATTTGTATGTTCGCGGGGAACTGTATTTGTATGGTCGCGGGGACCTGTATTTGTATGGTCGCGGGGACCTGTATTTGTATGGTCGTGGGGACCTGTGTTTGTGTGGTCTCGGGGACCTGTATTTGTATGGTCGCGGGGACCTGTATTTGTATTTTCTGTTATAGACTGAATCATCTTTGTACGAGTCGGATGTCTATGTCCCATGTTTTGACCGGAGCTCCGGGCTGAGACTGTCAGGGTTTATAGCCGGGAAGGACGACTCTAGGCCCGCGCCTGTCAATGTAGGGACAGGTGACCTTGGGAAGTCCATTCCACGGTTGTATGTACCTGAACAGCTCAACCAGCGGATGCCGTTTTGGATGGGTAGGGCATTGACTGTTCTTGAAGTATCAGTCTTTAACAAATTGTGTGTGATAGTTTAGAACTCTCCTGGTATAGTTTATCGTGTTAACCATAGTTCCCTTTGCTTAATCCGGGCCTGAATCCGAGTCATATTATGGTAGTACATGTAATGATGATGCATCAGTATGGCTCCAGGCACTGGTGGCTTCTCTTCGGGACGATTACTCCATTCGTTTCGTCGGATCGGGTCAGATCCCGAAGGCTCGCGTTCTGCTCATTGGGTGGCCCGGATGGGTCATTTGACCGTTCCATTGCGTCCGGAATGCTCGAAATACCCAAAATAGACTCAAATGGGGATTGAAAACGTTATAAAATGAGGATTTAAGGGTGCTGGAATGAGCGCTCAAGGTGATGATTTTTTAGATCCGCTGGCCTGATTTTTCTGATGAGCTAGGGCCAGCGCGTCCAAAAATGTATTTTCCTGATCTGCTGGCCTATTTTGCGATGCGCTGGGGCCAGTGCGTCCAAAAATGACTTGTTTAATAGACGACTGATTTTACTGATGCGCTGGAGGATTTTGTGACGCGCTGGGGCCAGTGCGTTCGAAAATGACTTGTTTATAATTTACTTGATCCACCGATAGTTTTTTGATGCGCCGGATCACTTTTATGATGCGCTGGGATCAGCACGTCAAAAAGGGTGACTTGAGTTATTTCATCTCCGGACCTGTTATGGTCGGAGGTGCGATTTCCGGCGAGGGGATCCGGTGATCGGAAAAGGATTCCGGCGATCGGAAAAAGGTTTTCCGACGACGAGGTTCTCTCTCTCTCTCTCGCTGAATCGTGGAAATGAGGCGGTAGGAGGGGTATTTATAGGTAAAGCCGCCCAATAGGCGGTCGACACGTGTAGCGCATCGAGAAATCGGGTCGGCGCGTCGATTAAAGTCACTCAGCGCGTCTCAAAATGGCTGAGTTCGGAGGCTGATTTGCAGGATGCTCCAGCTGTCAGTGCGTCCTGAAATTGGTTGATTTTTTGGATGCGTCGGGTGAATTTATGGATGCATTGGAAGCAGCGCGTCCTTAAATTGAATGATTGAATTACGTGACGCGCCGGGTGAATTTATGGATGCGCTGGAAGCAGTGCGTCCTTAAATTGAATATGATTGAATTACGTGACGCGCCGGGTGAATTTATGGATGCGCTGGAAGCAGTGCGTCCTTAAATTGAATATGATTGAATTACGTGACGCCCCGGGTGAATTTATGGATGCACTGGAAGCAGTGCGTCCTTAAATTCAATATGATTGAATTACGTGACGCGCCGGGTGAATTTATGGATGCGCTGGAAGCAGTGCGTCCTTAAATTCAATATGATTGAATTACGTGACGCGCCGGGTGAATTTATGGATGCGCTAGAAGCAGTGCGTCCTTAAATTCAATATGATTGAATTACGTGACGCGCCGGGTGAATTTATGGATGCGCTGGACGTATTCATGTCCCTCCAATCTTGGGTTTTGCAAATTGGGGGATTTGTGGGGTCCGCCTCGTGATGAATGCCGATGCACTGCTCCTATCTCTTCATAATTGAGGTAATCCTCTCAAATTTGGACAGTTTTGGTCACGATGACCGGTGGGGTCCACCACTGGCCCAATTTCATGTTTTTTTATCAAGTCTGGTGTGTGTGTGTCGCTATTCGTGTCGCGATTTCCGATGCACTGGCCCTAAATTTGACCGTGTGATGATTTTGGCACTCGGAATCATTGTTTTGGGGATCCTCACTTTTGGGACCCCAACAGTAACAAATATGGACATTAGGGGATGCACTACAAGCCGCCAATTACGCTGAAACTTGGCTTACAAGAGTTTCTGCGCAATCATATCCTCTATCCCAAGCGACTCCTGTCACTGTGGAACAAAAGGTTCCTCAAGCCAAAGGAAAAGAACCTGTTGGGGGATGAGTCCAACCGCCTCCTACAACCGCGACTCGAGGATTGGGAGTCAAAATTTAAAGATTGCAACGCAATGCAGCACCCACAGTTGGGTCAAGTTAAGCCCCAAATCCTTATGCACGACCCCGATCGACCCAATCATTACTGGAGATGTGGCTAACCGGGTCACTTGTCCAATACATGTCCGAATCGACCGGTGGCCAATTTGGCCATGAATGAAGGGGACTTTGCTGAGGAAGAGCTCGAAGAGGGCAATGATCATCAAGCTGATAAAGAATACGAAGAGGAAGCGGATGTGATAGAATAAGACCATGGGGAATCTTTGGTGGTGAGGTGTCTTTGTTACACTCTAAGGGTAGAATCGCATCCCCAACGCCATAGCATCTTCCGCACCCGATGCACTGTGAATGGAAAAATCTGCGATGTCATTATCGATGGTGGAAGCAGCGAGAACATAGTATCTAACATGGTGGTGGACAAGCTCAAGTTACCGACGACAAAACATTCATCTCCGTACTCTATTGGTTGGATAAAGAATGTTAGCGACACTAAGGTAATTGAACAATGCTTGATTTCATTTTCCATTGGTAAAGGCTAGAAGGATGAGGTATTATGTGATGTTATTGATATGGAGGCATGTCATATCCTCCTTGGTCGTCCATGGCAATCGGACCGAGACGTTACCCATCGTGGGCGTGACAACATCCATATCTTTATAAAAGATGGAATGAAGCATATTCTCGCTCCTATGTCACCCGAGAGTTACCCCAAGACTCCCGTAGTGAAGGGGAGCTCTCTCCTTGCCATGAGAGAGTTTGAGGTAGAGGCCAAGGAAACCGGTGAAATTTATGCAATGGTGGTAAAAGGGGAAGATTCCCAAGAACATGTTATACCTCAAAGCCTCCGTCCTTTGCTCAATGAGTTCAGCAACACGTGGCCCGATGAACTTTCGTAAGGGCTAGCCTCAATGCGGGACATATAACATCACATTGATTTCATCCCAGGGTCGAGCTTACCTAACCGACCGCATTATCGATTGAGCCCCAAGGAGAGTGAAATTCTCCAAGGTCAGGTGGATGATCTACTGAAAAAAGGAATGTTGAGAGAAAGTATGAGTCCCTGCGCCGTTCCGGTCCTATTGACTCCTAAGAAAGATGGGAGTTGGCGGATGTGTGTAGACAGTCCAGCTATTAACAAAATTACTGTGAAATACAGATTTCTCATCCCTCGATTGGACGACATGTTGGACATGCTAGAAGGTTCTAAAATATTTTCCAAGTTGGACTTGAGGAGTGCGTATCATCAAATCTGGATTCGCCCGGGTGATGAATGGAAAACAACCTTTAAGACCAAAGCGGGTCTCTACGAATGGCTTGTCATGCCATTTGGGCTATGAAATGCGCCAAGCACCTTCATGCGACTTATGAACCAAGTGTTGAAACCGTTTATTGGCAAGTTTGTGGTGGTTTATATCGATGATATTTTGATTTATAGTCAAGATGAAGCATCTCATGTGACACATCTCAGGAAAGTACTTCAAGTGCTCCAAGACAACATGCTTTATTTAAATATGAAGAAGTGTGATTTTCTAACAGACCACTTGTTATTCCTAGGTTTCATCCACGGGCATCCGAGTAGACAACGACAAGGTAAAGGCCATACGCAAGTGGCCCACTCTGACCAACATACATGAAGTACGTAGCTTTCATGGGTTGGCCACCTTCTATTGTCGTTTTGTCCAGAACTTTAGTACCATAGTCGCACCAATCACGGATTATATGAAGAAATGATCCTTCCAATGGGATGAGGAAGCCGATCGAAGTTTCGCTGAAATCAAGCACAAGTTGTCCTCAACTCTGGTCCTTGTATTGCCTAACTTCGATAAGGTTTTTGAAGTAGATTGCAATGCGTCCTATGTGGGGATTGGGGCAATGTTATCTTAGGAAGGTAAGCCAATAACCTTCTATAGTGAAAAGCTCAGTGATGCAAGAAAGAAGTGGTCCATATACGAGATAGAATTGTTCGTCGTACTACAAGCTCTCCGGCATTGGCGACACTACCTCATTCAGAGGGAGTTTATCCTAAACACCGACCATCAAGCTTTAAAGTTTATCAATAGTCAAGCTAACATCAGTCGTGTACATGTTAGGTGGGTTGCCTTTTTACAGGAATTTACTTTTGTGTTAAAACACAAGTTGGGGCAACAAAACAAAGTAGTTGATGCATTGAGCCACCGAGCCCCCCTCCTTGTTACATTATCCAGTGAGGTGACTGGGTTTGATTGCGTCAAAGAATTATATGCCGAAGATGAAGACTTCAAGGAAGCATGGGCTCAATGTAAGAACGACCACCCCGGTGATTTTTATATGCAAGACGAGTTCCTATTTCATGGGAATCGATTATGCATTCCGCAATGTTCCATTCGGGACAAAATAATACTCGAGCTCCATGGTGGTGGCTTAGGGGCTCATTTGGGTCGCGACAAGACAAAACTCCTGGTGGAGGAGCGTTAGTATTGGCCTCATCTAGGCCGAGATGTGGGGAAGATGGTAGCACGATGTCACATTTGTCAAACTACAAAAGGACAATCCCAGAATACAGGCCTTTACACTCCATTGCTTATGCCAGAGGGTCCGTGTTAGGATATCTCCATGGATTTCATCTTGAGTCTCCCACGAACACAAAGAGGTGTCGATCCTGTGTTTGTGATGGTAGACAGATTTTCGAAGATGGCCCACTTCATTCCATGCAAGAAGACGTTTAATGCTTCAAACGTAGCCAATTTGTTGTTCAAGAAGGTTGTGCGATTTCACGGGGTTCCAAAGACCATTACGTCGAATCGAGACACGAAGTTTGTCAGTCATTTTTGGTGTACTTTATGGAGTAAATTGGGCACACAACTCCAGTTTAGTAGTGTGTATCATCCACAGACAGATGGGCAGACTGAAGTGGTGAATCGAACGTTGGGAAATCCCATTCGAAGCATTTCAGGGGAGAAACCGAAGCAATTGGAGTTGGCCCTACCTCAAGTTGAATTTGCCTTCAATAATATGACGAATAGGTCAACCGAGAAGTCACCATTCCAAGTGGTGTATGGATGAAACCCCCGTCATACGCTCGACTTAGTACCGTTACCAACCATTCAAGGAAGATGCATAGCAGCGAAAAAACATGGCCGAAAGAATTAAAGAAGTGCATACGGAAGTCCGAGACAAGTTGTCAGTCTCAAATCAGAAGTATAAGCAAGACGCCAGCAAGCATCGCCGTGAGAAGATCTTTGAAGTCGGAGATCAAGTTATGGTTCACTTGTGCAAGGAACGCTTTCCTTCTGGTACATACAACAAGCTCAAGTAAAAGAAGATTGGACCGGTTCCTATCCTCCGAAAGATCATCGACAACGCTTATGTAGTTGATCTCCTCGAGGAGTTCGAGATCTCTCATACATTCAACATCGCTGACTTATACGAATATCATGAACCAGATAATAACATGAACTCGATGTCGAGTTCTTTTCAGGGAGGAGCGACTGATGTAGAGGGTGTAGCTGACCTCTACATGTTCAAGATGGACCGCAAGAAGGATCAACGGAAGACCACCAAGCTTGGGCTCAAGACCCCAAAGACAACTTAAGATTTCCTCCAGCCGATCGGCCAGACCCTCTAGCCGACTGGCTGGATCCCTGCCCGACCAGCTGGACCCCAGGAACAAAAACATCCAAAACTCCTTAGACTGGTTTTAGTCAATCCGGCCGGCCAGCCGACCGGCCGGACCATGCTGCCTGATCTACCCTGACCGGTCAGCTAACCGGTCGATCCCCTTCTAGAGAGAGTAAAAAATCTTTGGAGAGTTTTTACACTACAGTCCGACCCGCCGAACCCCTTGGCCGGCTAGCTGGCCGGTCAATGTCCAGCGAGTCCGTGAACTTTCTAATTTCAAATTTCTTTCCCATTTTTCTTGCTTATTTTCCTTTTCTTAATGCAACTAGGACACCAAGCCTACGAAGGTTAGGGCTTAGAGATTATAAATATTGTTTTAATTTTCGTTATGAGGGACATTATGCAATTTTAATACAATTATCTTTGAGTTTATCTCTGTTTGGCTTGTGTTCTTCAAGCTGCCCCTTGAGCAATCAAGGAAGATCGAACTGTTGTTCGATTGATCCGTGGATTTGGATTGATTATCCTACGAGAGAGACGGTGCTCGATCTCATTTCGCCTATGGCTGTGCCAGGAGTCCATGAGCCACTCATCACAGAGAAAACCCGTTTTCGACACTGTCAGAACTTCACAAACATCACCATCACTGTTCTCAGACACTTGTGCAGTATTGGCCTCCCTAGAAGAATCTTTCGTCTTGTCTTTCTTAATTTTAGGACTCTTACAGTCCTTCTTCATGTGCCCTGGCTGACCACAGCCCCAGCACTTCAACTTTTCTTTACCCTTGCCCTTTGATTTGGATTTGGAAAGTGACGATCCATCACCCCGCTCCGAACTTTTTCCTCTCATAACCAGTGCATTGGAGGAAGACCCAGCGTCACCGTTCTTCTAGCTTATCGCCTTTAACTGGAGGAATGAGACAATGGTCTCAACATTTATGGTTTCCCTGCCTACACACAAAGAGTCCCTGATGGTCTTGTATGAACTAAGAAGCGTGTTGAACAGGATGAAAGCTTCATACTTGTCCTTTATTTCTTCACCAACATCCAACAACTTGTAAATTAATTGGCTGCATTTGCTAATGTGGTCGTCTAGATTGGCCCCTTCTGCCATCTTCAATGAGAAAAGTTGCATTATCAGATACATCCTGTTTTTCAGAGATTTCTTTGCATAAACGCTCTCCAACTTGGTCCATGTATCTGCTGCAGACTTCTCTCTCATGACGTGATAGAGAACGTCATCTATCAAGCACAATTTTATAAAGGTTTTGGCCTTCTTGTCCATCTGAGTCCACTCATCTTCCTTCATAACCTCAGTCTGCTTTCCAAGAGCGCCCTCGACGCCTTGCTGAATTAGGATGGCTTGCATCTTCACCTTCCATAACTCGAAGTTGTCTTTGCTGGAGAACTTCTCAACGTTGAACTTCGTGCTCGATGCCATGTGTCATTTCAGATTCGAATCCTGCTACGCCCAACTCAATCTCTGATACCACTTGTTGAGAAAACCTCGCGGAAGCACAAGTTGAATCAAACAATCACCACAAGCACACACAAAGAACAATCACAGAGAACAACCGAATTTAACGTGGAAAACCCTTACGGGAAAAAACCATGGCATAAAGCAACAATATGCACTATGAAATTCAGAAGATTACAGAGAATACCAACCAGGAAGAAATGAATCCACGAGAGAAAACCCTTTTTCTCTCTCCCAAAACTCTCCTCTCTCCCCAATAGTGTAGAACACGTATTAGCCTTAACCCTAATCTCGTTTACACCCCTTTTATAAAAGAAATCCAGAATTAGAAACAATTAGCGCAAAACTGCGCAAACTATCGGCTCCAGGGTCGAGCGCCCGAGCCATCGTTGGTCACCCGACAGGCCCAGGTTCGGGTGCCCGAAACCCTCCAAAAACGTCCAGAGAGTTTTGGCCTAAAAAATAGAAAATCCACGAGCGAGGTCGGGCGCCCGACCTCCTGGTCGGTCTCCCGAACCCCCTCGGTTACAGCCAGTTTGAAGGCTCCACCAACAGTTCTAATGTAATTTGCATCAGTCGGATAGAGACTGCAGAGTCAAGTGAAAGGATGTAAGAGATATAGGTTAATCTTTTCATGGGTCCGACCAAGAACATGGTTTGGTTCAAAATTTAGGTTGCTCTTGGTTTATCATGTGGATCACACCTTTATGAGAAAAATGGACAGTGTAAAGTTGAACGTTGAATTGGTAATGCACACCGGCACACACCTGGTTACAACTAGGACATCATCCAGCCTTCATATGGGAAGAGAGAACGCCACCTCACCCACCATCTGGAAGGCTGGTGGGACATGCCGTTGTTGACGTTGACTCTAGTTGTCGTAGAGGGACTAGAATGGTCTCCATCACCAGTGTTATCAGTGCAGAAAACACCGAAGTCTATGGTGCCCACTATGTTGAATATATGTGAAATCCACCGTCTATCAACTTCTATCCTCGGTTAAACCCCAGGACCAAATCAGTTAAATCCACATCTAGTACAGGCCATACCATTTGGAAGAATGGGGATGGAATCCCAACTATTGGGTTCTGTGTGGGGTCACCATGGTGTATATCTTTCACCAAACCTGTTAATCAGGTGTAAGTTAACAGGACGAAGAGAAGATAGAAAAATCATCGAGGCCACACCATGTGAAAGTTATTCCAATAGCGATTTTATTTTGTTCCATATATACCTGATGGATGGAGTTGATTTCACACATGAAAAATGGTAGGTCCCACAGAGTTTGGGTATTTCACGCACTGCCTAAAAGAGGTATTATTGACTACTCTTCTTAGAATTTCTTCTAACCGGAATATGGAGTGGTTAATTCAGCAATCCTTGATGCATAATTCACTTTGGTTTCTCAATTACACAACTAGAATTGAAATCAAATCCTATCTAGCCGGAATATGGAGTGGTTAATTCAGCAAAATAGTCTGTCCCATGTGTTGTTTATCAACATGATTCACTCAATTCAAGTTAGGACTTGAGCACACTCAATTGCATAGGTCAATCCTAGTTCCAATAGGTTAAGATCAAAATCATAATAATCATCAAACCCTGTCACAAGGCTTAAATATATTACGATTTGAACTTCAATCAAATCATATAAATAAGCAATACATGTTTCAGACTTCTCATAAAAAGTATAACTTTAGTTTGAAGTTCCTACATGAAGAACCAAGTCTAGAGCGTCTTGAATCCGATTCCTCGGAGCGTACAGGTCTAGATCTATGCAAAACAAAAAAGAACTAAAGCAATTCTTCCAATCATCCATGAGTCATCATAAGATTAAGCAAAACTACTTAGAACTTTATTCAAACTCAACAAACCATTGTTCAATCAATAAAAATCCAACTTGAAACCAATAAAAATGAATTAAAGAATCTTAGATCTACCACAAGCTTCACCTCTTAGCCCTAGCTAAGAAGTTAACTAATGAAAAATATAAAAACAAACTAGAACTAGAAGAAGAAGAAGAAAACTGGTTGTAGGAGGCTAGGAAGCCTCTTAGGTCTTAATCTCTTTTGCTCCCCACATTGCTAGATGCCCTAGGAATAAAGTAAAGGTCTCCCTTTATAGCTTTCACACTCCAAAAATGAAGAATATTCAAGAATTTGCGTACAAGTTATGCATTTTATGGCCCTACAGCTCTGTACTTTGCTTTTTCAGGACAATTCGGGACTTTTAACATGATTTCTTCAAGGTTTTTCTTCTCTTCTTTGGCTCATCAAAGCTTGGTCTTCAATGTATATAAAGTGCTCTCTTAAGCCTTGAATTAGTGAAATCTCCATCTCATTCCTACAATCACAAATCATGCATTAAAGTAGTCTTTTAATCATGCAACCCATGCATAATATGTGATGAATTGGGGTTAGAATATGCACAATTCAGAGCTTAACACATGACGAATCACTGGGCTTGAAACCAAATATGCCCTCCTTGGATCGCTTTCCAAATGCAACAAGAGTCACGGACAGTTGGTCTCTAGGATACAACGACTATTACCCTAGTCCCGACTGTGCACTCACCGTATAGGGCTCGAACTATCAAGTATACTACAAACTCAAATTGCAATGACTCAGTAAGTTAGCGAAAATTAACAGAAGAAAATGATGTCTAGAGGTTTTGTAAACCAGATAAGGAAAAGATTTTTAAGTGATTAAAAATGATTAATGAAGTCCTATTTATAGACTTCGATTAGGTGCTTAATGCACCATTTACAAATGGGTTAGGTTCGTTAGATTTAAACCCAACTGATGTGTCCACCCGAATAGATGCGTCTCTAGACATTTAAAACAAAACGAGCATTAGTACGAATACACTTTCAGTGTCCGTTGGAGCAAAATAAAGGATACACAAGTACACTCTTAGTAGACCCAAACCGAAACCGAGACCCGAACCCGAACCCGAACCCGAACCCGAGCTCGAGCCCAAGCCCGACCCAACCGGACACTGGTGACGGCGACGGCGCAGCTCGGCTCGGCAGGCCGGCGGGCTTGCGCGCGTGTGGTTTTTAGCATAAGTTGGGTTAATGTGCATAGCCCCCCACAAACTATAAAATTCACTTGCCCCTTGAGGACCTAGCCCATGTGCAAAACCTCAACCTTTATACTTGCTTTTTTCCTTGCTTCTTTCCAATGTGGGACAAAGAAAAGTACAAAAACTTTCAAAACTAAACATGTGGAGGGAAACATCTTTTGAAAAAAAAAATATTTAAAACAAATATATTTAAAATATCATTTTAAATATAACAATCCCCCACATATTTCAAATGTTAAAACATTTCGAGTTTAGAGTAGAACAGTTGTGTAATAATGTTGATGTCTATCGGACTTTAATAAACATTTAGAGTAAGCAAGGCAGGTTTACAGGAATTAGGTCACTATCGGTCTTTAACCTAACCCTTTAACGTAAATGGCCATACAGGCTACTCACACAACTATTCTGATACTGCTGGTTCTGTGGTTTGGTGCGTTTCGTCCATGCACCTTTACCTGGATTTTCATGAGTGCTCTAAAGAATAACCTAATATCTTATAGGAAGCGGCCTCAACTTTCACACTCAAATAGGTGAATTTCATCAAGTGTACACAGCAAATGGATACACTACCAATCTTGGTTATAGATTCATTAAGAGTTCAAACTCATCCTCCCAAACATTGATGTTTGCACTACGTACATCTCAAGAAAGGGTAACTCACTGCAGTGCTTCACAGTCTCCTAGTGTCTTGTTGTTTACCCATTAAACCTATTGCATGGGATCTCCACTTGTATAGGTTGGGTTACCGACACTAGTAGCTCATAATGTTAGGCTCAACCCCATTCATTTCGATATTTTTATGACTAATCTTTTGGATAGTCCTTTGGTCAAAGAATCTGTCAGATTCTTTTCCGATCGTACAAAATCAATAGTAATAACACTATCAGTCAGCAAGTATCTAACAATATTATATCGAAGTCTGATATGTCTACTTTTACCATTGTAGATCTTACTATTGGCCCTAGCTATAGCTGCTTGACAATTACAATGAATAGATACAGCTGACACAGGCTTTGGCCAAATATGTATATCCGCAAAGAGGTTTCTTAGCCATTCAGCTTCTGAACCTGCCTTTTCTAGTACAATGAATTCTGACTCCATTGTCAATCGAGCAATGCACGTTTGTTTTGTAGATTTCTAAGATACTGTTCATCCACCAATTGTGAATACATATCCACTTGTGGATTTAGTTTCATCAGAGTCAGTTATCCAATTGACATCAGTATAACCTTCCAATAGTGGTGGATAACCTATATAATATATACCATATGTAGCAGTATCTTTCAAATATCTTAATATTCTATTTAGTGCATTCCAGTGATCATAACTAGTGCATTCTAGTGATCATAACTGTTTGGCCAGCCCGAATGAGGGCCATTTTTGTATAGAGATCCTTTTGCCCCTGTTGGGAGAATAAATATTTCTATTAAAAAAACTAGGGTTATGTGTATATCTACTTGGTCTATTTACAGTAAAAGCAATATCTGGTCTTGTACAGTTCATCCAATACATTAAACTACCAATTACTTGAGAATAAGTATGTTGAGATATACTACTTCTTGTATTCTTCTTGAGTTGCATAGAATTATCATATGGTGTACTGACAGGTTAACAATCGAAGTGTTCAAGCTTCTTTAATAGTTTTTTAACATAATGTGATTGAGATAATGTAATATTATCATCTTTTTTAATTACCTGAATTCCTAAGATCAAATTTGCTTCTCCTAAATCTTTCAAATCAAAGTTAGAAGACAGGAGTTGTTTAATATTATTCACAAGTTTTACATTGGTTCCAAAGATGAGTATATCATCTACATATAGACATATAATGACACATTCATTATCAAAAAATTTACTGTATACACATCTATCTACATTTTTTACAATATAGTCGTTTAATTTTAAGACATTATCAAACTTTTCATTCCATTGTTGAGAGACTTGTTTTAAAGTATACAAGGAGTTAATAAGTTAACATACTTTGTTTTCTTGTCCTATGATTTTATATTCCTTAGGTTGCTCCATGTAGATTTCTTCTTCCAACTCATCGTTTAGAAATGCTGTCTTAACATCCATTTGGTGAACCACTAACTTATAAATGGATGCTATATCTATTAATATTTTAATTGATGTAATTCTAGTCATAGGTGAATAGGTGTCAAAATAATCGTATCCTTCTTTCTGTCTTAAACCCTTTGCTACTAACCTGGCTTTGAACTTATCTATAGTTTCATCAGATCTAAGTTTCTTTTTAAATACCCATTTACAACCTATAGGTTTGCTTCCAGGAGGAATATCTACTAGTTCCTATGTGTTATTAGATAATATTGAATGTAATTCATCTTCTATAACTTCCTTCCAAAATGTAGCGTCTGAAGAGTTTATAGCTTCTGAATATGTTACAGGGTCATCTTCTAGTAGGAATGTGAAAAATCCATCTCCCATATTAGTTTCTCTTCTAGCTCTTTTACTTCTTCTTGGTTCTGTATCTACTTCATTAGAAGTGTTAGATTCTTCATCTATTTCATTAGTAGTGTTTATAGTTCTACTAGTTAAAGACATATCCGATGCGCTATCCTCTTTTATTTTTTTCAAACGCGATTTTAAAAGAAAAACAAGTTCAAAAAAAACTCTGCATCCCTGACATTTATAATAGTGTTTGGATCTAGAATATTATTCTTTGATTTTAAAACCAAGAATCTATATGCGGCACTATGTTGAGCATAATCTATGAATATACAGTCTGATGTTTTTGGACCTATCTTAGTTTTCTTGTTCTCAGGTAATCCTACCTTTGCAAGACATCCCAACACTTTTATATATTTGTAACTAGGAGTATGACATTTCCATTGTTCATATGGTGTCTTTTCTGACTCCTTATGAGGTAATCTATTCTGGACATAACAAGCTGATATGATAGCTTCCCCCCACATCTTGAGAGGCAAACCTGAACTATTTAGCATAGTGTTTATCATATCTTTTAGAGTTCTATTCTTATGTTCTGTTATTCCATTTTGTTTTGGTGTATATGGTGCAGTGGTTTCGTGAATTTTGCCATACTTTTTACAAAACTCCTTAAACTATGTTGAGACATATTCTCCACCTCTATTTAATCTAAGCCTTTTTAATTTTCCTACTTAGTTGATTTTCAACTTCAGTTTTATATTTGATAAAGGCTTCAAATGCATCATCCTTATTTCTAAGAAGGTAAACTATAGTATACCTAGAACAATCATCTATAAAAGTTATATAATATCTTTTACCGCCTCTAGACATATAATTTTTGAAATCACTAAGGTTACTATGAATCAACTCTAGTAATGCAGAATTTCTAACTAGAAATTTGAAAGGTTTCTTATGGAATTTTGACTCTACACAAACCTTACATTTTCTTATATTTTCTTCTGATATATTAAGTAATAAACCTAACTTATTCATTCTTTTTATAGATGCTACATTAACATGACCTAATCTACTATGCCATAAAGAAGTAGACTCAATAATATAAACAGAACTGGATGACACCTTATTATTATCAACATTTACAATATATAGTCCATTACAATAACCATTCCCAATGAAGGTTCCATTTCTAGTCATTACAAGCTTGTCAGAATCAAATATAAGTTTATCACCAGCTTAGTTGAGAAACGAACTAGAGATCAAGTTTCGTTGAATATCAAGCATATGTAGGACATTGTTCAACATCAACGTCTTTCCCGACGTAAGCTTCAGAACTATCTTTCCTTTTCTAGCAACTGGAGAGGCCTAAGCATTTTCCATGAAAACTTGTTCATCATCCCTTATTTCTTGATAAGAGGTAAACATGCTTCGGCCCTTAGACAGATGCCAAGTTGCCCCGGTATCCAGTATCCATTCCGGGTTGTGTATAAGGAAGACTTCAGTTAAAACTGCAACGACTGTATCAGCTTCTATTTCAGCAAGATTAACTTGTGGCTTTTTGCTCTTTTTCTTCAGCCTACATACGTTTGCAAAATGTCCTGGTTTTTTACAAAAGTGACAACTGCCTTTCTTTTTGAATTATTTGTTTGGCTTATTTTACAGCCGACACTTATTAGAATAGTGTCTAAACTTTTTACAGTTGAAACATTATATCTTACTTTTGTCTTTCTTTTCCTGACCTGATTCGACTAGGTTAGCCTTTGAGACAGACTCATTAGCATTACCAATTTCATCTCTGATCCTATTAGCCTCTTCTATACGAATGTAAACAATTATATTTTTCAAAGAGACGCCATTCTTCTTGCGTTTCATTTTATTCTTGTATTTTTTTCAAGAAGGAGGTAATTTCTCAATTAAAGCTCCAGATAGAAATACCTCGTCTAATTTAATTATTTCAGTGGTTAATTCATGTATCAGACTCTGATAATCATGAATTTAATTTGTGACAGGTTTATCATCTGTCATATTAAAGTGAAGACAATTCGTTCTTGCATGTTTTTTAGATCCCGCATCTACGAGAACATACTTCTTCTGAAGTGCATTCCAGCTTTCTTTCGTGGAATCATACAAAACATAAATATCATATAATTCATTTGACAATGTATTTAAAATGTAATGTTTAGAGTTGTTGGCATCTTGAACTTCAGTTTGATTTGCTGGGTCAACTAGAAAAGATCTGATAGTATGTACAAGACTTTCAAAGTTTCTATTGCAAAAGAAATTTTTTGTTTCCACCGTTTGTAATTCTGTCCAGAAAAAAGGTTCAATCTTGGACAGTTCAATTGTAGGATTGACTACAATGGTGGCCATATGTACTATCTAGAATTAATAAAAAATTCAAGAATTTTGTTCCGAGTTGAGATTGGAACAGACAACATAAGAGGAACTGTTTCTGTTTCGAATTGAGATTGAAATAGAAATCACAAAGAAAGCAGAAACAAAAAGTAATCTGTCTTGTTGTTTTCTACTATATGTAATTTGGTTTTAAGATTGTTGGATGTGGGTGTTGAAAACAACTAACGGATATTAAAATAAAATAAAATTTAAAACAGAAAAAAAGAACTTATGTGTTTTTTAAGAACTGATTTGAGGCGTGACGAATCACTGGGCTTGAAACCAAATTTGCCCTCCTTGGATCGCTTTCAAATGCATCAAGAGTCACAGACAGTTGGCCTCTAGTATACAACGACTATTACCCTAGTCCCGATTGTACACTCATCGTACAAGGCTTAAACAAGCAAGTATACTACAAACTCGAACTGCAGTGACTTAGTGAGTCAGCGAAAATTAACAGAAGAAAACAATGTCGAGAGGTTTTGTAAACCAGATAAGGAAAAAAAATTTAAGTGATTAAAAATGGATTAATGAATTCCTATTTATAAACTTCGATTAGGTGCTTAATGCACCATTTATAAATGGGTTAGGTCCATTGGATTTAAACCCAACTGATGCGACCACTCAAATAGATGCGTCTCTGGACGTTTAAAACCAAACAACCATTACTGCGAATACACTTTCAGTGTTCATTTGAACAAAATAAAGGATACGTATGTACACTCTCAGTAAACCCAAACCCAAACCCAAACCCAAACCCAGACCCAGACTCGGAACCGGACCCGAGCCCGAGCCTGACCCGGGCCGGCACCGGCCGGTAGGCAGGCGAGCGCGCGCGCGTGTAGTTTTTGGCATAGGGTGGGTCAATGTGCATAGCTTTCTCACAAACCATAAAATTCACTTGCCCCTTGAGGGCCTAGCCCATGTGCAAAACTTCTACCTTTATACTTGCTTTTTTCCTTGTTTCTTTCCAATGTAGGACAAAGAAAAGCACAAAAACTTTCAAAGCTAAGCATGTGGAGGGAAAGATTAATAAAGTCCTATTTATAGACTTCGATTATGTGCTTAATGCATTGTTTATAAATGAGTTAGGTCCGTTGGATTTAAACCCAACTAATGCGACCACCTAAACCGATGCGTCTCTGGATGTTTAAAACAAAACGGTAGTGCGAGTACACTTTCAGTGTCCGTTGGAGCAAAATAAAGGATACGCAAGTATACTCTCAGTAGATCCAAACCCGAGCTCGACATCGTTCGGCCGGCCAGCGGGCGCGCGCGTGTGATTTTTAGCATAGGGTGGGTCAATCTGCATAGCCTCCCATAAACTACAAAATTCACTTGCCCCTTGAGGGCCTAGCCCATGTGCAAAATCTCTACCTTTATACTTGCTTTTTTTCTTGTTTCTTTCCAATGTGGAACAAAGAAAAGCACAAAAACTTTCAAAGCTAAACATGTGGAGGGAAACATATTTTGAAAAAAAAATCGAAACAAATATATTTGAAATATCATTTTCAATACAACAGAGATATCTCTGTGCCTGGGGTCATAGGCAATACACTCTCCACTTATGAGAGGAGCAACTGTACCATTCCGCCAGACAATTGCCTTTCATACCATGCACAAACCTTTTTAACTTGCAACATGTGCGTACATCAATCTAAACCATCCAAACTAGGGTACCATATTTAGGTACCATATTTAGTTGCATTGCCCTGCGAGGGTTTTTTTTTTTCTTCCTTACCATCATAAATGGTAGTAAATAAACAATGATTACTTTTCATGGGATGAGATTGCACCCTACTGAATTGCCTGCGCAGCATCTATTGGTCCCACCATAATATGTGTCTAAGCCATGCCATCCAACTGTTTCAGTAGCTCATTTTAAGGCATGAACCAAAAATGTCCTAAAATGGAACAGGTTGTAAGCTCAAGTTGTCCAAACCACATAAAAGAAAACAGGGGGACAAAAGGGATGGAATGATATTAGGTGGGATTAACATCATTTATTGCACAATGATTACATGTCTGGTAATACCATGATATTTTCACCATACAATCCCATGTTTGGGATCAAATTCTTACTATGGCAAAAACATTGGATTAAGCAAAATCATGTTTGGTAGACCACGGAAATTGTAATCAACGGACCAAATTCACAACAGATATAAGCCACTTGTATATGTATATAATCATAGTGCCACGCATAAATGGCGTATATGAATGAATGACGTGGATAAAGAACATGCATGCATCAATGTGGGGCCACATGTGTGTGGGATTTTGAAATCCCACAGAAATCCCACATGGGATCAAGTGCAATTCCATCCCACCTAATCCCCCACACCTCCCATCCTCCCCAAACATAGTATGGAATTTACATGGAACCAAATGCAATTCCATCCCTCCTAATCCCATTTAATACTATGCACCAAACACCGAAGTTAAAAAAATTTCTGGGGCCCACAGTGATGTGTATCCATCATCTAACTTTTTCCTAAGGTAAAAAAGACATGGATGAAGGGAAATCATAAATATTAGCTTGATTTAAAACTTGTCCCCAATAAGTTTTCACCAGTAGGCATATCTATTCTCCTTGTTTCCTATGGTGTGGTCCATACGCACTTTATATCTGCTTAATTATTGGGCTTTTTTTTTTTTTTTTTTTTGTTAGTCAGGCAACACACACCCACCCAGTTAATCGCGGTACACACCCACCCGATCAGTCATACGTCGCACCCACTGGTGCGGTTAGCAGTGGAAGAATGTTTCACTATCCTGATGGGTTTCGAAACCTTGACCTCTTGTTGAAACTCCGTAGAGCCTTGCAACGAGGTAAAGGCTCCGAACCCAATTTTGGGCTCATGTCCTAAAATAAGTTGGAAAAATAAATGACAATGTATGTCAAACACATATGTCACGATGGGCCAGATAGATTTTATGTATCTCATGTTTTTAGTCCTCAGCTTAGGCATTGCTGTAAACATCACACAGGCTGCTAAAATAAATTTACCATGGCAAATAATAGTTATTCATTTCCCACCATTTAATAAGGTAAATGAAAAAAAAAATGCCAAGTATCTGATGATTTGGCATTGTATGCCTGAATTTCATCTGCTAAGTATCATTTAATATTTGTTTTGGCCACTTCCCACCTAAAACAATTAGGCTCAAAACCGTGGGCCCATAATTTTGGCTGTTACATCTTGCCACCGCATTCGTCTGTTAACTGGCCGCATGTATTCTATTAGAGTAGGGCATGTAATTCCTAGGGCTCTCAATGGGTCGGATCTGGATTGGATCCAACTGGATCCGGCTCCAAGTCCGTATATCCGTAGACAGATTCGGATCGGATTCTGATCCAACTCGGATCCAAAAGGTGATATCCATATCCGATCCATTTATAAATTGTTAGATCCATTTCCTATCCAAAATCCATATAACCATCAGATTCGGGTCGGATCTAGGTCCGAATCCACCTCATTACAAATCTAAAAAAATATATGATACAGAATATATAATATAATATATTTAATTTAGTAGAAAAATGATGCAAACCCCACTATTTACTATGGAATGGTTGACATGGCCTAAAATAATTTGTAAAACGGATGGCCAGCATGAATATAACACATAAAGTAAGGTGACAATGAGTCGGATCTTAATCGGATTCGGATCGAACTCGGATATGTTCCTGTGAATCCATATCCAGTCCATTTAAGTAATCAGACCTATTTTAAGATCCAAATCCGGTCCATTTAACTAATCGGACCTATTTTAAGATCCAAATCCGCATTATACAGAATCGGAGCGAATCGGATCTCGGATCTGACCCGCTCCATTGAGAGCCCTAGTAATTCCTCTTGTAAAATGATGGGAAAATACTGGCAAAGGCCTGTAATGTAGAACAACTATATATATAGTTATAAATTCATTATTCTTTTAATGACAATTTTACAATAAAAAAAAGAGTCATCTAAAATGTTCATTTAAATGACCTAGATACTCATTTTAATGAGTTCAACTTATTATTACTATGGGGTTTTCGCATACAACTTCCCATCTTTTAGGCTATTGATGAGTACCTAATATTGTATAATTAACCCTGGTTGTTAAGGACATTATCATTGTTTTTCTGGTTAATTATCCCTCATTAGGTGAATTTTCTGTCTTCAGGTGTTCAGGAGAGGTTGCGCAAGATCCGAGCCAATCAAGGCGCTTTAAGGCCCAAAAGTGATCAAGATCAAGTGTGAAGCGGTCCTGCAAGAAATCGGGCTGTTAAGATCAAAGGTTGGACCACTTTCAACGGTGGAGATGAAGATAGCTTCGAAAACCTCATCAAGACCACACTTTGTGAGGCTTCTCACGTGCCAAGCTACAGCAGCGTCCACAACAGCCCCATGTACAGCAGCAATGTGGCCCCCATTCCAACCGTCCATCCAATTCAACCGTTGGGTTGCCACACGTGCTACTCTACATCCACCGTCTAGCAGAAATGGACCCAACCTCAATCAGCGAGTGCCATAGCAAAGCGGCCCACTGCATGTGCCTCCAATCTCCACCGTCCTACACCACACGTGTACAACAGTTAGGATGGGCGTCCAAACTTCTATCACCTGGACCGCCTTGCACGTCAGCAGCCACCAGAGGAGGCCATCTACCCGTCCACACAGATTCATCCCAACCGTCCATCCAGCCATCACAACAGCAGTGGACGTCAGTCCAGCTGAAACTAGCTCAGCCGTTCATCAAGTGGGCCGTTCACTCTCCAACACAGCAGCCAAAATCTCCAGCCGTCCATCAGGTGGATCACCAGTCTTCACACGTGCAGGGCTGGATGATCAGCAACACCCACACGTGCTCACCATCCAACCCATCTTCCAAGCCCACAGCTCCAGCTGCTGGACGTCCCAAGCCAAGTGGCCACCGTCCACATCCAACCATCAAATGGCCAGCAACGCTGTGAACCCCACTACTTCAGTGGCCAGCTGATCAGCAACAGCCGTCCACCAGCTACAACAGATCGTGGTGGACCCCACTCTCTTCAACAGACCAGCTATGGACGCCCATCATCCAGCAGCAGCTCAGCGTCCTGCATGTGTGCAACTCCATCCTAACCGTCCATCTGCAATGGACAGCACGTGTGCAGTGTGGAGCTACCATCAGCAATCACACGTGCAGTTGCCTTCAGCTGTCCATTCCACGTCCCAGCTGCAACAGTTGAAGACATCTCCACAATGGATCCAGCAGATCTCCACCGTTGAGCAACATCAGCACCATCCAGCTGCTGGACGTCCCTATTCCACCATCCATCATCAGCAGCTACACCATCCACGTCCAGCCATCCACAACGTCTCCAACAGTAGCAAGGTGGCCCACATCTTCAGCACATCAACGGCCAGCAAAGGCCAGCCTCATCACCGTCCACTGCACCTTCATCTGACGTACAAGAGATGGACGTCATCAACTCCATCCTTCCAGCCGTCCATCCTCCAACCATCCAATCCAGCAAGGGATCCACCTACGTCAGCAACCATCCACCATCTTCAATCCAACCGTCCATTCAACAAATCCCACCACATCGTCCAACACGTGTGGAACCATCCATCAGCTGGACCCAGCATCAAATCCCAGCTCCAATCCCCACCATCAACGTCCAACAACCTCCAGCAGCTGCTGCACATCAAGCCGTCCATCCCATGTTCTAGTGGACCCCACCATTTCCAGCTCCATCAACGGCCAGCAAACAACGTACAGCATCCATGATCATGCAGGCCCACCTTCATCTTCAGCACACGAAGCTCTAGATCTCACTTCTCACATGTGCATCAGGTGGACCACTCCATCTTGTGAACATGTCTCCAGCAAAAGTGGGCCCCATCTCCAGCTGACATGCAACAAGAGAGGAGCTCTCTCTCTCTCTCTCTCTCTCTCTCTCTCTCTCTCTCTCTCTCTCTCTCTCCACACATGTGTAAGGCTTGGAATGCCACCTCATCATCCAAGCCTCACTCCAAGCCCAAACCTAAAAGAAAAGTTGCTTTAGGCTTGGAGTGACACCTAGGCTTGGAGTACTTTTCTTGCCACATGTCCATCCAAGCCTAACTCCAAGCCCAAACCTAAAAGCAAAGTTTGCTTTGGGCACTCCAAGCCTAACTCCATTCCCAAACCTAAAGAGACTTTTTGGTGTGCCACCTAGGATTGGGAGGAGGCTTGGAAGCTCCTCATAAGGCTATAAAAGGAGGCCTCTCCTCCTCATTTGAATCATCCCATCCAAGAGTTCTCTCTTCTTTAGTCTTCTCTTCTTTCTTTTGTAGTGTAGAGTAGTTTAGTTGTTTTCTTTGTAGAGAAATTAGTCTTCCATTGTAGCATGGTTGGCTAAACCTCTAGCTAAGGCTAGGGGTGAAGCCTTTGAAGAAATTTGCAAGCTTTGGTTCTTTTGGTTCAACATTGGTGTGTGAATGTTGGAGTTTTCTTTGGTTGATTGGTTCGGTTATCCACCTCGGCGGACGCTATTGTTGTGCAAGCCCCTTGATCCATCGTCGACTCCGGGCACGTTGGATGCTTGGGATCCCTTGCACACCAATTAGCTAGTTCATGATCTGTAAAGTCCCTTGATCCATCGTCGACTCCGGGCACGTTGGATGCTTTGGATTCCCTACGGTCATCGAGCTAGTGCAGGTAAAGTCATCGATCTGTAAAATCCCTTGATCCATTGTAGACTCCGGGCACATTGGATGCTTTGGATTCCCTGCGATCGATAGACGAGATCTTAACGGTTGGATCGGTCAATCAAAGCCTCCTATCTTGTAAGTATGCATTTGATCGTATGAATTGTGATCTTATCGGTTGACTTGTTGGCAAAGTTGTTGATCTGTACAATTCCTTGATCCATTGTCGACTCCGGGCACAGTGGGTGCTTGGAATTCCCTGCGATCAACTAACGAGTGCTTCATGGTCAAATCAATCGGTCTAGATCACTATCTTTTATGAAATATGCAAATGGTTTAACTGTTTCATCTTCCGATTGGAATGAATCTTTATTCAATTCCAGTTGAGTTATAGTTGGACCAATGAATCAAATCCTGCAGAACGAATCAAAGGTGGATCCCTAATGCCTTAGCCCCCTTTTCTATTTTTGTCCTTCACCACACACAACTTGCTCCACTCTCGTAGATAAACCAGATTTCATCTCTCTCACCTAAACTAATTCCTCTAAGTGTTCTTAACCCCAATCCCTGTGGATCGACCTCGGTCTTACCGAGTATTTTACTACTTCGCTACCTGCACTTGGGTGTGCAATCTTCGGATTGTAGCAGCTATTTTTCAAAAAATGCATGCTTTCAAAATACTTAAAGCAAAACGCCTCACCTTCATAAATAGGGAGAAAAAACCACTGTCTGGCCTTGACTAACCTCTAAAGACTGAAATGCGAGGCGCGACTTGAGTGAGACCTCGGAACCAGCGATGTGGGTGGGATCCTGAAACTATGGCCCACCTTGATGTATTCATTGTATATCCATGCTGTCCATCTGTTTTTCATATTATTTTAGGCCTAAGTCCCAAAAATGAAGTACATGAAAATTTTAGGTGGACCACATCATAGGACGCAGTGCTCATTGAACTGCTACCATTAAAAAATTCCTGGAGTCCTCCGTAATGTTTATTGACCATCCAATCTATTTATTAGGTCACGTGGGCAAGGATGAAAGGAAAAACTAAATATCAGGCTGATAGAAAACTTTTGTGGCTCACAAAAGGTTTTTAATGGTCATTAACCAATTTTTCTTATGGTGCTCCACCTGAAATTTGCATCTGCTTTATTTTTTGTAACATGGCATAAAATAAGCCGAAAAAGAAGATGAACAGCATGGATATACAATTCATATATAGAGGTGGACTCCTACGGTCAGGGTCCCACCCACATCGCTGGTTCCGGGGTCTCACCCAAGTCGCGCCCATGTTGTACCCAGGTAACAGCTTAGTGGTGGTTACCCTAACCGTGGGGCCACCTTGATGATTTTATTTTTTCTATATCCAAGCGGTCCATATGTTTCTCCATCCCATTTTAGGACAATGATTCTCACTGTTAAAACATACCTATAGTCCACCATGATGTTTATTTTCCATCCAAACTGTTCATAAGGTCACACGGACCTGGATGAAGGGTAAAAATAAATATCAGACTGATCCAAAACTTCTGGGACATCCAAGAAGGTTTCAATGGTATATGTTCAATCTCCCACTGCTTTCTGCAGTGTGGTCCACTGGATCCTTGGATCTGTCTTATTTTTTGGCTCAAGCCTTACAATGATCTCAAAAAAGAGACAGACGGTTTGGATATAACATGTACCTCATGGAGGGACCCACAGAACTTGATGATGTCACTACACCAGCAACTTAGCTGGTGTGGGGTGCACCAGCCAATCCGCTTCCACCACACTGGCCTCATACACAATTAATAATGGGCGTCGATCCCAACCCAACTCTTCCTTATCGTGTGGCCTACTTTAATTATGCCCTTTGGAAGCTGAATGCCGAGCAGCGAGTAGCCACTGAACGGTGCTATTTGGTCCCCACCATGATGTATATGTTTTATCTACACTGTTCATTCAATTTGTCAGATCATTTCATGACATGAGCCAAAAAATGAGGCATGTCTAATTCTCATGTAGACCATATCACAGGAAACTGTTCATTCAATTTGTCAGATCATTTCATGACATGAGCCAAAAAATGAGGCAGATCCAATTCTCATGCAGACCATATCACATCAAACAGAAGTGATTGAACGCCCACCAATAAAAAAATTCTCAGGGCCTCCAAAGGTTTGGATGAAGCTGACATTTGTGTTTTCCCTGTCCAAGTCTATGTAACCTAATCAACAGGTTGGATTGCAAATAAACATTATAGTGGGTTCTTAAAAGTTTTTAACAGCGGACATTCAATCACCACTGTTTTATGTGATGTGGTCCACTCGAGCTTCGGTTCTACCTCAATTTTGGTTTCATATCTCAAAATGAGCTATCAGCATGAATGGACGGCATGGATAAAACACATATATCATCATGGGCCCACAGAGCTTTTCTAGCACCGAGTAGCTATGGAATCCGAGTCCACGATTACAATAAGATGTGTCAGAAATTGTTTATGTGATAGTAATTACCTCGGATGGGGGATCCTTAAAAAAAAGAAAAAATAAAAAAAATAAAAAAAAATCTGCCAGATTAAATAGCTTAATCTATTAATCATATAAAGTTATGGAACCACTCATGTTCAAAGCAAAAGATCCAAACGGTCGGAGTGGAACAACTTCACATGGATTAAATCCACTCATGGGTTCTTGTGATTTTGGAAGCGATGCTATTGGGTGCTGTGTTTCAACACCAATTATTCATATGTTTGTGTGGGGTTTGGGGATGCTTGCTATTCGTTTTTTGAGAGTACGTTGGTGGTAGTTAGGATTTTGGTTTTGTACAAGTTCCCCCACATTTTCTTGATAAGAAAATTAAAGTCATCATGTCTGATCATAGTGGTGAATACTATAGTAGAAATGACTAATCAGGTCGAAATCCAAGACCTTTCGCTAGATACCTACAAGACACAGCATTGTCACCTAATATACCATACCTGAAACTCCAGAGCAAAATAGTGTCGTTGAAAGGTGCAATCGCACCCTAATGGACATGGTGCGTAGCATGATGAGTAATTCGACATTGCTAGAATCTCTATGGGGTGATGCGATTAAAACCGCAGTTCATATTCTTAACATAGTCCCAAGTAAGGCTGTAATGAAAACACCTTTTGAGTTGTGGAATGAGAGAAAATCAAGTCTTTGATACCTCCACGTTTGGGGATGTCTTACTAAGGCCAAAGTGCATAACCCGCAAGAAAGAAAGCTCAATCCCAGAACCATAAGCTATTTCTTTACAGGATACTCAGAAAGATCAAAAGGTTATTGACTCTATTGTCCTTCCCATTCCATTACGATTATTGAGACTGAGAATACTAGATTCATTGAGGACATCAAAAATAGTGGGAGCACCAATATTAGGAATTTTTTATTTGAGGAGGAGAGAGATATGACTCCTGTCACAACCATTCCAAATCACATAGACATAAATCCTGCAGTTGAATCTGCAATTATTGCAGATCACCACGATATACCTCTTATACATTCCACTGAAAGAGGAAATCAAAATCAAAGTGATCCATTAAGGAGATCAGACAGAGAGAGGAGGCCTGCAATTTTGGACAATTACATCGTGTATTTGCAGGAACACGGGTTTGACATAAGGGTGGAAAGGAATCCTGAATCCTTTATACAAGCCAAACAGATTGCTAACTCTTCTCGATAGATTGATGCCATGAAAGATGAATTGAAATCCATGAGGGACAATAAAGTTTGGCATTTTGTTGAATTACCCCAAAGAATAAAGCCGATTGGTTGTAATGGGTATTTAAAATCAAACGGGACTCCAAGGGTAATGTCAAAAGATATAAAACCAGACTTATTGTTAAGAGTTTTAACAAACGAGAAGGCATTGATTTTAAGAAGACTTTCTCACCAGTATATAAGAAAGACTCATTCAAGATTATAATGCCTCTTGTGGTCCATATGGAATTGGAGCTACACCAGATGGATGTTAAAACTACATTTCTCAATGGAGATTTGTATAAAAATGTATATATGTTGTAGCCTAAAATTTAGTAGCCGATGGCTCAAAACAGATAGTGTGCAAACTCAAGAAATCCATCTATGGGTTAAAGTAGACATCATGACAGTGGTCCTTGAAGTTTCATAAAGTAATTCCGTCATATGCTTCTGTAGAAAACATTGTAAATGAGTGTAAAAGTTTGTCATATTAATGTTGTATGTTGATGACATTCTACTGGCTAGCAATAACATTAGGATGATGAGCAATACCAAGAAGTTCCTTTCTTAAAAGTTCGAGATGAAGGATTTTGGTGACGCCTCTTATGTCATTGGCATTGAGATACACCGTGACAGATCACTTTAATTGTTTAGCCTGTCATAGATGGCCTATATTGATAGGATACTTGAAAGGTATGATATATATGCAAAACTGTACTCTAGGACAGTCTTCCATTGTAAAAGGTGACAGATTCAGTCTATTCTAGTGTCCTAATAATGATTTGGAGAAGAATCGAATGAAGAATTTTTCGAATGCGTCAGTAGTAGGAAGCATCATGTGTGCTGAAGTCTGTACGTGGCCAGATATTGCTTTTGTAGTTAGAATGATGGGCATGTATCTTTCTAATCCAGAAATCTAGCATTGGATAGTTGCAAAGAAGGTATTATGCTACCTACGAAGGACAAAGAACTTCAGACTCACAAGTAGAAGGTCTGACCATTTGGATTTGGTTAGGTATTCAGAGGCAGATTATGTTGGTTGCTTTGATATAAAGAAGTCTACTTCAAGCTACATCTTCATGACGGTTGGAGGAGCCGTGTCTTGAAAAAGTATGAAACAGTCGATGACAACCTCATCCACTATGGAAGCTGAGTTTATTACTTGTCATGGAGCATCAAATCAAGCATTGTGGTTACAGTATTTCTTCTCAAGTTTGCGGGTATTGGAGCATATCCCGAAACTATTGAGAATCATTTGTGACAACTCAGTTGCGGTTTCTTTCTCTAACAACAATAGACACTCATCAAGGTCAAGGCATATTGACATCAAGAATTTTGTTGTAAAAGAAACAGTTGACAAGCATCTGGTGTCTATAGAATTCATTAGTATTAAATAGATGATTGCAGATCCGATCACTAAAAGACTCCCTATCATGCTATTCCAGGGACATGTGACATCCATTGAAATTATTGATCCCATAGATGTATTCAGTTAGTGGGAGTTGAGCATCTTATGATAATAAAGAGATCTCATTTATAAAGTTTTAATGATTATAATGTATAGTTGATTTTCTGCTTTTCTTTAAGTATGCGCAATTTATTTCGAGTTAGTGGAACTATAGTTATGTTTCATTGAAAATATTTTAAAGCTCTAGGACCTCTTAAGTATAGGCACATATGATCACACTGCGTGTGTAATCCTCATGCCATATACTTCATAATCCATAATTTACGTTGTTAAGGTTGATGGTAATTATGACCGTGCTTAGTCTCAGTCCACCGTTAAATGTTGTGAAGGCTACCGCAATCTTATACTAGAAGTCTTGATGGACCAGGTTGTTTTGGTGTTGCCCGTATGATCCAACATTGGTTAACCATTCGGGTGTTTTCTTTATCAAAAACGTATTTTCAAAATTAAATCCTGACATTAATCAATGTGACCAAGTGGGAGAATGTAAGATTTTCTATCAAGTGGGTCTAATTGATCAACAGATTGGATTTTTTTTTAATACCACCTAGCCCGAACACCCGAACTCGAAAATAACCCACACGACCCATCCCAAACACCTGAACCCAGCCTGGCCCGACCGAAAGCACCCAAAGGTTCTGTTGGTGTGTCTCGAACCTGAGACCAACTGGTTGATAAACTCGGACTCAATTAGTAGGGCTACAGGCCCTTCCACAAACTTCATATTAGATGTACTAGTTCTAACTCTAGGTCGATATTTGGTGTCACAGAATTTCATTAGCAAGGACGAACAAAACTGTGCATAGAGCTTTGGTGTCCTCAACAGATTGGATTTACCTAAGGGTTATATCTGATGGTCGGGCATACCAGTGGACCCCACTAAAAACGTGATTGATCTAACTTCGTGTAGGGGTGGTGCGCTACACCTATGTCGCACACACAGTGTTATAGTTGGGTTAGGATACTCCAAATTCGTGTGGAGCCTTTGGGTAGAGGAGTTTCAATGGGTTTCAAACTCCTCACCCCTCATACCTATATAAACAGGGCTGGATCCCTAATCCTACACACAACAGAAGCTTTTCCATCCCATCTCGAGGCTTCTCTTAAGGTGTAAGGTGCGGAAGACTGCTACAATCTAATTCTAAACATAGCATCCCTACCAAGTATGGTCCAATCAATGCACTGTATGGTCCAATCAATTCTAGTTTGAGTTTCAAATCAATGCACTGAATTCTAGTTTGAGTTTCAAATCCCCATCTTCAATGCACTGCGTGGTCCCATTAATTCTGCAATGTAGATTCAATAGCCACACGTAGAAAAGTCTGGACATGATATCACCATAGTCTGGTGGAATGATAGAGTTGCTCCCCTCGTAGGTGTAGCAGTCAATGGTGTCACTTTCCACAAACATACATTTTTAACGATAGCATGCGTCATAATAAATGAGTTATGAGGTGTGAAACCACTTTGCTTGACTTGGCATTAACGGTGCTCAAAATTTCCATGGAAATGAATGGTTTTATGTGCATAAGATTGATCCACACAATGTTAAGGTGTGGAGCCAATCCACCAGGAGGTGGTTGGGTGCCGGTGCCCAGGGCAGGTGCCCGGCCAAGTTTGGTCGGGCGCCCGAAATTCGGGCCTTTTCTCTGTTATCTCGCTGAAGGATTTCTACATTTGGCAGGCGCCCGACCAAGCCTGACCGGGCGCGACCTATTTTGCGGGCCTTTCTATTTTAGGTTCTATTTTCATGTTTTACTATAAAAAAGTTGTCACTTGGGATTAGGCTATGCAATTAGGTTTCCTATACATCTAATGTGAGAAAGTGAGAAGGGGTTAGCAAAAAGGGCCATCTTTGTGCATGGGAGCATCGAAGAAGGTAAGTGTATTGCTTGTAAGTTCGTTTTCTTCATAGTGGAAGTTTGCACCCGTGGTTTTTTTACCCTTGTTGGGGTTTTTCCACGTAAAATCTATCTTGTGGATTGTTGGTTTGTTTAAATTCCTCTTCTAGTTGTTATTTCTTCCTGTTTATCGTTTGTGGGTGAGACCAGAAATTGGATCTCGATTCACCGGCGTTGTTGGCGTGCTGCGCAACAATTGGTATCAAAGCTATTGGTTTAGTTCAAGTGGGAGTGATGACGGAAGAAGGGAAAACTAGAATTGAGAAGTTTGATTGTTCTAAATTTGCCTTTTGGAAGATGCAGATGGAGAATTATCTGTATCAGAAGGACCTCTACATTCATCTTGAATGAAAAGAGAAGAAACCAGAAAAGATGACAGATGATGAATGTGCTTTAGTGGATCGAAAATCTTTAAGAACAATCCAACTCTCTTTGTCTAAGAGCGTCGCCTTCAATATATCAAGGTAAAGACCACAATAGAATTAATGCAAGCTCTAGCTACGATGAATGAGAAACCCTCGGCGTCCAACAAGGTTCATCTTATAAAACGGCTATTCAACATGAAGATGTCGGATGGTGGGGGCGTGTGGCTGAACATCTAAACGAGTTCAATGTAAGCACGAGCCAATTGGAATCCATTGGCATCACTTTTATTGACGAGGTCAGGGCGCTATTGATCTTGTCCAGTTTGCTAGACAGTTGGGATGGTTTGGTGATTGCCGTGAGCAATTCCTCAGGAACGATGAAGTTGAAATTCGATGATGTGGTCGGTCTAATTCTCAGCGAAGAATCTAGAAGGAAGGCATTAGGAGTTTCAGGGGATTCCGAAAATGCTCTAAACGTTGAAGGAAGATGAAGATCTTCAAACAAAGGTGGAGATAAACACGGGGGTTCTAAGTCAAGAAATAAGTCCAAGGTACTGAAAGATAAGGGCGGGTGTTGGCATTGCGGGAAGAAGGGGCACATGAAGTGAGATTACAAGGCGCTTAAGAAACAAGAAAGAAGCTCTCAAGGTGGGAAGGATTCAGTGAATCTATCTGAGGAGAGTGACACAAAGGCGTTGATCTTGTCTCTTGATGCGCGGAATGAGTCTTGGGTTATAGACTCGGGTGCTTCGTTTCATGCCACTTCGTCAAAGGAAGTTCTTCGTAATTATGTGTTAGGTGACTTTGGAATAATCTACCTGGGTAATGATGAGCCGTGCAATATTGTTGAAAAGGGAGACGTTCACATAAGTTAGAAAGACGAAACAGTCTTAAAGTTGAAGGATGTAAGACATGTACTAAGTTTGAGAAGGAACTTGATCTCAGTGAGGCAGTTAGCCGAAATTGGATATGTGATGACATTCACGAGCGATGCATAGAAGGTCACAAAAGGTGCCTTAATAATATTTCGAGGTAAGAAAGAAGGTACCCTGTACGTGACTTCAGGATTATACAGTTCACTCACAGTTGCATCAATTGGAGTGAACGCGTAGTTATGGCATCAGAGGTTAGGTCACATGAGCGAAAAATGGATGAAAGTGCTATTATCAAAAGGGAAGCTACCAGGGTTGTAGTCTATCGACCTGAAATTCTATGAGGACTACATGTATGGCAAGCAGAAGAGAGTAAGCTTCAAGAAAACAGGACGAGCTCCAAAGACGCATCTATTTGAGCATGTACACATTGATGTGTGGGGACCGGCACAGATATTATCACTTGGTGGATCATGTTATTTTATTTCCTTTAATGATGATGCTAGTAGAAAACTATAGGTCTATTTCTTAAAACATAAATCTAAGGTATTTGATGTATTTAAGAAGTGGAAGGTTCTGGTAGAAAATGAGACAGGTGAAACTGTAAAGTGTCTCAGATCAAATAATGGGGGAGAGTCTTGTGACAAGAGATTTGAGGAGTATTGTGCAACACATGGAATCAAACATCAGAAAATGATTCCAGGGACACCGCGGCAGAACGATGTGGCTGAGCGCATTAACAGGACCATCCTTGAGCGTGCCAAGAGTATGAGGTTACATGCAGGGTTGCCCAAGACGTTTTGGGCGGATGTTGTGAATACTGTCGTATATCTCATAAATAGAAGTCCCTCAGCACCATTGGATGGTGGGTTACCAGAAGAAACGTGGACTGGGAAAGAAGTGAACCTTGCACATCTCAAAGTGTTCGGTTGCACTTCATATGTTCACATTAATGCAGAGCACAGAAATAAGCTAGATGCGAAGTCTAGGAGGTGCACGTTTATAGGCTATGGGCAGAATGATTTTGGCTACCAGTTTTGGGACACAAAGAATCAAAAAATCATCAGAAGCAAGGACATAGTCTTTAATGAAAAAGTGATGCATAAAGACAGTTTGTAGCGAAAGCAAAATAAGGCCGATGAGAAGGAATTCGTAGAGTTGGAAGAGTTACCAGACACAGGTGTCACAGTGCCACGGGATGAACATGCACAGAGCATGATGAGGCAGAGCCGCAGACACCTGTTGTGAGGAGGTCTACTCGGGAGAGGAGACCTAAGGTCCGATACTCACCCTCCTTACATTATTTACTGCTGACAGATAATGGTGAATCAGAATATTTTGAAGAGGTACTATGGTCAGATATACGAGTTAAGTGGGAGTAGGTCATGGATGATGAGATGGACTCTCTTGAGTCCAATCGTATGTGGGAGCTAGTCACTCTACCTAAGAGTAAGAAAGCTCTTCATAAAAAGTGGGTTTACAAATTGAAGGAGGAGCATGATGGTTCGAAGCGATATAAGGCCAGACTAGTTGTAAAAGGTTTCCAACAAAAGACAAGTATCGACTTCACTGAAATATTTTCACCAGTGGTGAAGATGTCTACGATTCGCATGGTCTTGAGTATAGTGGCTACAGAAGACTTACATCTAGAGTAGCTAGATGTTAAGACAGTCTTTCTTCATGGAGACCTTGAAGAAGAAATATATATGCATCAGCCAACAGGATATGTGGCACCAGAAAAGGAGAATAAGGTGTGTAGATTGAAGAAAAGTTTATATGGTTTGAAGCAGGCCCCGAGATAGTGGTATAAGAAGTTCGACAGTTTCATGTTGGGAAGCGGGTTTAGGAGATGTCATGCAGATCACTGTTGCTATTTGAAGAAGTTTGATACGTCATACATCATTCTTCTTCTGTACGTTGATAATATGTTTGTAGCAGGATCAAGCATAAAGGACATCTCAGATCTCAAAAGATAGTTGTCTAGAGAATTTGCCATGAAGGATTTAGGAGCTGCAAAACAAATCCTAAGCATGATGATAAAACATGACAGGGAAAACAAGAAGTTAGTTTTGTCACAGGCAGAGTACATACCCAAGGTACTTGATCGATTCAACATGGGAGGTATCACTCCATTAGCCAACCACTTCAAGCTTTTTGAAGAGCAAGGAGCTAAGACGCAGGAGGAACGGGACTACATGGCTAAAGTCTCACACGCGTCAGCTATAGGGAGTCTCATGTATGTTATGGTCAAATATTGTTGTTTCATACAAATTGAAGATATATTAAGATATTGTTGTTTTATACAAACAATGCTCTTCAATACAATTCACATCGTGATATGATCATGTCAATGGATTTGTGGAAGGATGAACCTTGTGGAGCCCATGTTCCTCAAATGGTTGTATGTTCTCATATATAAGATTATAGATTGTTGCGTGTTATCATATATGAGATTATAGACGTTCTGCATATTCAAATTTACTTTGAATGTGCATGCAAATCAAGATGCAGATTAAGGAACAAGGGAAAGAAAGCTAATCCATCAATCCACAACTTCCACCACATTGATTTCTGAATCTAGGAACTAGCCATGAGGTTGATCTAGACCCTTGCATTGATTTCCCAATTGGCCAAGTAGCCATGCAATCGACCAACACATCTCAACATATGGCATCTGAGGGTGTTGCTTAGGAATCCATTGGATGACAGCCATTCGATCAGGGCCCTTTTCAATGACATACACCGTTGATACGTTGGGCTTCATTGCTGTTCATATGTTGGGAAAGGTTAAGGCTCAAAGCTACCCTTTGATTTTTCAAAGGTTTAAGGCAATGGGCCATATTCAAAGAGAGTAAAATATTCAAGTCTAAGAGTTCTTATTTATTTATTTATTTTGACAATACCATTAAAGGTGAGGCCCATAATATGAACGGTTTGGACCATCAAAATATGTCAGATTCAACAACTAAAGGTCCAAAGCTTCCTCTAATAAAATGAGAAAACCTCCATTTGGAAATGTGTTATGTGGGGCCTAAACTCTCAACACTCCACAACTTCCCAAATTCTCAAGTACCATTTATGTTAGACTCACTACAACAGACAAGGTGGCTGTTTGGATGTACAACTTGAAATATATATTTTTTAAAGATACCACCTGAAATAAATTGATGCCGAAACACAAAAGTACAACTGTTCGAGTGGGTCCAACAAAAATAACAGGGCCACGCCATCAAGAATACCCAGCCAAAATAGGGCTTTACAAAGAAAGTTTACTAACATCAAGTAAAAAACCAAGAAAAAAAAAACTATTCGTCCCAGCCATGCAGATCATGAAGAAATGGCCCTAGAGATTGTTGCTTGATCGCAAACCAGCTGATAAGGCCTTCAAAACCAACTACTTGGCATTATGCACAAAATTTACAACCCTCGCAACAGCCCCAAGCGCAGCCAAAACAAATTCAGCCCTCCCAACTTCTCTTTGAGCATTCACGGATACTGGATTCTCAACATACCATCCTCCTCACCAACAGATTGAAGCTACTTAAAACAGATGACTAAGCTTGCCCACCAGGGGCAGATATAGATACCCTTCTATTCAACAGGCTGAGCCATCTTAATTCCAAAAATCACTTTGCGGACAATCTTCTACTCTATCAAAATCTGCAATAACAAATAACACCAATCACTAAAGTCATGAATTATCCAAAAAAAGGAAGGAAGAAAGAAAGAAAGAAAAAAGAAAGAAAAAGAATACGGTCAATGAGATTTTGTAAGCATACATGGAAAAGATCACAGAGTGTCCATAAGATAAGCCAATGTGCACAAAACAATATTTGATAGGATCATAAGACAATGGACATGAGAAATTACCAAGGATGGCTTTCCAATTTGTCATGGCTATGAGTATTCTAATCAGGACTCAAAAAGGTGAAGGTAAAGAAGTTGAGCGTGACAATCATCTGACGAGGAAGATGTTGATGGGAGATGCCATAGAACATCTCATTCACTTCTCAGGGTTTCCTTGGGGAAATGTTCAGGGGTGGGAAACACAGGTTGGAAAAATTTGCTTCCAGAAAATCATTATAATTCTTTCCAACAGCCTTCCAGAAGAAGATTATATGAAGGTGAATGTTTTTTCTGTACCAGACTCTCCTCGCAACATACTTGGTATTCCCAACCATTCACACATGATCCAAATTTTACCTAACCATTTACAAGAGAAGGCCCTCTAAAGCAAGTTTACTTCTCTCATGTCCAATGTGTGGTTTTTTCACTTTCATATACCTTGCTACACTGGACGAAGTGGGGTCCTCTGTTTTTATCTCATTCGCAGAGGAATCTTTTTTAAGAGTTACACGCAAAGGAATCTTTCAGAGTTTTACACTGAATTTCAGGCTAACTAGAATTGACTACAAATCTACAACGAAGCAACAACCAACAGTAATGACAAAACAACAAATAAAAAGATAAATACGTGGAATCGTGCCACAAAACTCTTAAGGCATTGAACCAAAGAGGTTCTAAAGGCATCACACCAATAAAAAATCAAATCAATGAAAGGAAAAAAGAAAATTGACTCAATTCAGTCAAAATATCATCATAGTCTACTCCAGAAGTCCATACATATAGCTCAATGAAACCTATTGGTCCACAAAAAGTGGTCTTCCCTGAACTATCTCCAAAGAAGCTGGTTGAGCATTTTCCTCAAAATATGCAACTAAGGAATACCACCTGATTGATATTTATGGCCATTTAATACTACCAAAGGCTTTGATTTCCACCATGCTACTTGAATAACTGATGTATGGGTCTTTATATGTTAAGCATGTACATTTTGACTATGGTTAGAATACATCCTCTAAAACAGGACTCAATTGATAATTTGTGATGAATTTGGGATGGGCACTCGACATATTGAAAGATTGAGAAGATTAATAAAGAGTCATGAGCATCTCGAATGCATAACCATCATATTAACGAATGAAGGGAATTAAAGACATGTTGCATATCTAGATCTTGAATCCTAAGGCATGTACCTGTTGTGTAAACAAAATGCAATTTTGTTGTGTAAACAGTACCGCAATGCTGTGGCTGATCTTTATGATTACTGTTCAGATAGCCAATGCATACCAGCTCAAGCAATAGTGATATCAGTATTTAAAAGCTTAAATGCCTACTCAAATGTCCATCAAGTCCATCAAGCTTGATCAGGGTTGAGCCAGGATAATAGGGCAACTCTTTTCCCTAAGCACAGAGAAATCAATGAATGATGGAAAATATCAATTAAGTACTGCAGTTGCTAACAAATCAGAGTACTGCACAAAAACTTCTATTAAAAAAATTAGGATATAGCCATATAGGACTAGGCAGAGTTTCATATCAGCTATACTGGATTGAAATTGTTATAATTCAGCTCTAATTAGAGCCCAACATACCTGCTGATAATCAAATGAACCAAACACAATCCGAAATGAGTTCAGGCAATTTTTTGCTAAGGAAATGGTTTCTTATACAATCAAATCATGCTACAATGGTGCCAAAATTCAAACATAATCCAAAAAGAAAACCCAGATTGAAGTGATGCCCTAATCCCAAATCTCTAATTAGGAACCCCAAATAGAAATTTTTAGAAATTTTAATTAGGAAAACTCTTAAATATGAAAAATCCCTAAATTCGTAAAAAACCATATTTAGGGTTCTTGATTTAGAACCATAATTTCAATCTGAAAGGAATTTAATTCAGCTTAGCAAAAACAATAGATTAATTTTTGGATTGATCTGAAGCATACAAGTCTTACATTACACACAAAAAAATAAAATAATAATAATAAATAAATAAATCCATGCAGGAAAAAAAGTCAGGAAAATACCTATGCCGGAGTTTTTCCACTGCCAAAATCAGACTACGATAGAGATGGAGAGAGGGAGAGGGATCTCTCGCAAGAGGATTGCTGAGAGGAAGAGAGAGCCGGATGGAGAAAGGGAGGGAAGGAGAGGGACACGAATGAGGGGATGCCAAGATGCCCTGAAACCCAACTAACGGACGTTAGTTTCTAACGCCGGCTTGCGTTTCAAACGTGGGAAAGTCACAGATTAGCTGGACGAATCCTTTCACGACACGTCAGGATCCCACCCACTTCGCTGGCTCCGGGGTCTCACCCAAGTCGCGCCCGTACAACACAATCCCCTTCCTAGAAAGAACCGCTCTACATTTATTATATAATAGTCGAGAGTCAGGCGAGGCGTGCTTACAAGGAGAGTGTACCTGATATCCATGCCATCCTCCTTGGAACCAGAAATGAGGTTGGAGCAAAGTTAAAGTAGGCATAGGCCCATCATACAATCTCTCTCTCTCGCTGCAGAATGAATCTTCCTCTATTAAACACCGTCCAGTTATTCCTATACACTTGCTTATTCTTGCTCTTTCAAAGGCCCATTAGGGCCCAATTCTCGTACTTCGTCTGTGGGTCTCAAGGCAATTACGCCAACGGTAGCCAATACGAAGCCAATCTCAACCTTCTCCTCGGATCTCTAAATACCACAACTCCCTCCAACGGCTACTACAATACCTCCTCTGGTGTGGACCCTGATCGAGTGTATGGCCTCGCCCAATGTCGGAGCGATGTTTCATCTGATACCTGCCGAAAATGCTTAAATACTTCAACGGTCGAGATAGTCCGACTTTGTCCCAACAAGAAGGAAGCATTCATAAGATACGACGAGTGCCTTCTCCGTTACTCGCACCTACGCTTCTTTTCGGAACCTGATATTGCCCCCGAGCATTCCCAGCCAAATCCGAATCCTTCACGGAATCCAGATCTTTTCGATCAACGGGTAGGAGAATTGATGACCAATCTGTCCTCTAGAGAGCTGTCTCCATCCATGTTTGCGGCCAGCTCAGTGGGTTCTCCTGACTTTACAATACACGGATCTGTTGAGTGCGTTCGAGATATATCAAGTAAGGATTGCCGCTCATGCCTGCAATCGATGATCAACTGGATTCCGAATTGTTGTAATGGAAAATTAGGAGCACGGATTATGTCGCTAAGTTGTTTCATAAGATATGAGGTATATTCCTTCATTGAAGCCCAGTCGCCTCCACCGCCTGTTGCTCCTCCTCCTCCAGTTCTCGGTCCACCACCGCCTCCATTTCTTGCTCCACCACCGCTCCCTCCAGGTGAGTATTCGGATGCAACTAAAACTGTCAATTAGATTAGTTTTTTCTATTAATATTTATCTTTGATTCCTTATTTGCATTTCGCACAGAAATTATATTGAAGAAAGAATGGTGGTTGCTATTTATCTTTGATTCCTTATTTGCATTCACACAGAAATTATATTGAAGAAAGAATGGTGGTTACTATTTATCTTTCATTCCTTATTTGCATTCACACAGAAATTATATTGAAGAAAGAATGGTGGGACTTATTTGCACCATATCATGGTCAACCTGCACTAGGGCTGTCAATGGGCCGGGCCTGGGGTAGGTCTCAGCCCGGATTTTGAACTTTTCGTGCCGGGAAGTTAGGCTGGCCCTGTGTAAAATTTTAATTTTCAGGCCCGAGCCCGGCCCATTGACACCCTTAACCTGCACCATGTCATGATGCACGGTGTGTGTATGCATGAAGAGATCTGCCAATTCTTCGCACTTGGCTGAGTGGTTGCCCACATGGTGCGTGTTTGAGTGGTTCAGTGCGTCCTAGTTTGTAGAAGATCTGGTTGGAGAACCAGGCTCATCCACTCATCAGGTGGATCACCGGGGACCAATTAAATAAATGAAGAAAACTAACGGTTTGATTTTGGGCTAAAAAACAAACTAAAGTTAAAGTAAGTGGAGTGCATGCATTGGTTAAATAAGTAGTGTGGGGTAAGGTGGCTTGCTAGGGGTGAAGTGTCATGCATATGTGGTGAGTGTCATGAATGTGGGGTGAGTGGAAGGAGAAAGTGTTAGGTGAGCGGAAGGAGAAAGAGTTAGAGGGAGGAGATTCATACAAGTGAGAATCCTGCAGATATGTTGACCAAGACGGTCACACCGGAGAAGCTGAAACTCTGTTCAGCTTTGATTGGTCTTCAGGCTTGAAAACTGGGAGGTGGTGCACTCCGGATGTAGAAAACGAAGGATCATGTGGTGATGTGTCTCCAAGTGGGAGATTGTTGAGTGTGGAGACTACACGTGGCGTGTGGAACTACTCACATCTGAGCATGGTCGGGCGCCCGGACGGTCTGTGGACCAGGCGCCCGAAATTCAAGTTGTTTTGCTCATTAGCCTCTGGACCATTTTGTGAATGGTCGGGCGCCCGACGGTCAAAGTGATCGGGCGCCCGAAATTGGTCTGTTTCATATTGTTTTACGCTGGACATATTTTGTAATGGCCGGGCGCCCGACCCAGTTATGACTGGGCGCCCGACCGACTGCGGACTCAAAGTGCGGGTTTCCTATTATGTGTTCTAATTGCGGGGTTTACTATATAAAGGGTTGTAAACTGGGATTAGGAAAAGGGATTAGGGCTTTTATATGTCCAAGGTGAGAAAAAGGCAAGAGGATTAGCAAAAGGGCCATCTCTGTGCATGGGAGCATAGGAGAAGGTAAGTGTATTGCTTGTAATTTCATTTTTTCTTCATAGTGAGGTTTGCACCCGTGGTTTTTTACCCTTGTTGGGGGTTTTCCACGTAAATCTCTGTCTTGTGGATTGTTGGTTTGTGTGATTCCTTTTCTAGTTATTATTATTTTCTGTTTATCGTTTGTGGGTGAGACCGGAGATTAGATCTCGGATCACCGGCGTTGTTGGTGTGCTGCACAACAACTGGTATCAGAGCTATTGGTTTAGTTCAAGTGGGAGTGATGACAGAAGATGGGAAAACTAGAATTGAGAAGTTTGATGGTTCAAACTTTGCCTTCTGGAAGATGCAGATGGAGGATTATCTGTATCAGAAGGACCTCTACATTCCTCTAGAAGGAAAAGAGAAGAAACCAGAGAAGATGACAGATGATTAATGGGCTTTAATAAATCGGAAGGCTTTAGGAACGATCCAACTCTCTTTGTCTAAGAGCGTCGCCTTCAACATATCCAAAGTAAAGACCACAAAAAAATTAATGCAGGCTTTGGCTACAATGTATGAGAAACCCTCGGCATCTAATAAGGTTCATCTTATGAAACGGCTATTCAACATGAATATGTCAGATGGTGGGGGTGTGGCTGAACATCTAAACGAGTTCAATACAGTCATAAGCCAATTGGAATCCGTTGGCATCACTTTTGATGATGAGGTTAGGGCACTATTGATCTTGTCCAGTTTGCCAGACAGTTGGGATGGTTTGGTGATTGCCGTGAGCGATTCTTCAGGATCTACGAAGTTGAAATTCGATGATGTGGCTGGTCTAATTCTAAGCGAAGAATCTAGAAGGAAGACATCAGGAACTTCAGGAAATGCTCTAAACGTTGAAGGAAGAGGAAGATCTTCAAACAAAGGTAGCAATAAACATGAGCGTTCTAAGTCGAGGAATAAGTCCAAGGGACCGAAAGACAAGGACGGGTGTTAGCATTGCGGGAAGAAGGGGCACATGAAGCGTGATTGTAGGGCACTTAAGAAACAAGAAGGAAGCTCTCAAGGTGGGAAGGATTCAGTGAATCTATCTGAGGAGAGTGACACAGGGGCGTTGATCTTGTCTCTTAATGCGCAGAATGAGTCTTGGGTTATAGACTCGGGTGCTTCGTTTCATGCCACTTCATCAAAAGAAATTCTTCGTGATTATGTCTCAGGTAACTTTGGAAGAGTCTACCTGGGTGATGATGAGCCATGTAGTATTGTTGGCAAAGGAGACATTCATTTAAGTAAGAAAGACGGAACAGTCTTGAAGCTGAAGGATGTCAGACATGTACCGAGTTTGAGACGGAATTTGATCTCAGTGGGGCAGTTGGCCGATACCGGATATGTGACGACATTCACGAGCGATGCATGGAAGGTCACAAAAGGTGCCTTGGTTATATCTCGAGGCAAGAAGGAAGGTACTTTGTATGTGACTTCCGGATCGTATAGTTCATTCGCAGTTGCATCAATTGGAGTGAACTGGCAGTTATGACATCAGAGGTTGGGACATATGAGTGAGAAGGGGATGAAAGTGTTATTGTCAAAGGGGAAGCTACCAGGGTTGAAGGCAATCGGTCTGGAATTCTGCGAGGACTGCGTGTATGGCAAGCAGAAGAAAGTTAGCTTCAAGAAAACTGGACGCGCTCCAAAGACGCATCTATTGGAGCTTGTACACACTGATGTGTGGGGACCAGCACAGGTATCATCTCTTGGTGGCTCACGTTACTTTGTTTCTTTTATTGATGATGCTAGTAGAAAACTGTGGGTCTACTTCTTAAAACACAAATAAGATGTATTCGATGTATTTAAGAAGTGGAAAGTTATGGTAGAAAATAAGACCGGTAAAACTGTGAAGTGTCTCAGATCGAATAATGGGGGAGAATACTGTGACAAGAGATTTGAGGAGTATTGTGCAGCAAATGGAATCAAACATCAGAAAACGATTCCAGGGACATCGCAGCAGAACGGTGTGGCTGAGCACATTAGCAGGACCATTCTTGAGGGCGTGAGAAGCATGAGGCTACATGCAGGGTTGCCCAAGACTTTTTGGGCAGATGCTGTGAATATTGCCGTATATCTTATCAATAGAAGTCCCTCAGCACCATTGGATGGTGGGCTACCAGAAGAAACATGGACTGAAAAAGAAGTGAACCTTACACATCTCAGAGTGTTTGGTTGCACCTCTTATGTTCACATTGATGTAGAGCACAGAAACAAGCTGGATGCGAAGTCCAGAAGGTGCATGTTTATAGGCTACGGGCAGAATAATTTTGGCTACCGGTTTTGGGATACAGAGAACCGAAAAATTATCAGAAGCAAGGACGTAGTCTTCAATGAAAAAGTGATGCATAAGGACAGTGTGCAGCAAAAGCAAAACAAGGCCGATGAGAAGGAATTCGTAGAGTTGGAAGAGTTATTGGACACGGGTGTTACAGTGCCACAGGATGAGCATGCACAGGAGCATGATGAGGCAGAGCCGCAGACACCGGTTGTGAGGAGGTCTACTCGGGAGAGGAGACCCAAGGTCCGATACTTACCCTCCTTACATTATCTACTACTGAAAGATAATGGTGAGCCATAATGTTTTGAAGAGGCGTTACGGTCAGATATGCGGGTTAAGTGGGAGCAAGCCATGGAAGATGAGATGTACTCTCTTGAGTCTAATTGTACGTGGGAGCTAGTCACTCTACCCAAAGGCAAGAAAGCTCTTCATAACAAATGGGTTTACAGACTAAAGGAGGAGCACGATGGTTTGAAACGATACAAGGCTAGAATGGTTATGAAAGGGTTCCAACAAAAGGCAGGTATCGATTTCACAAAGATATTTTCACCTGTGGTAAAGATGTCTACGATTCGCATGGTCTTGAGTATAGTGACTACAAAGGACTTACATCTAGAGCAGCTAGATCTTAAGACAGCTTTTCTTCCTGGAGACCTTGAAGAAGAGATATATATGCATCAGCCGACAAGATACGTGGCACCAGGAAAGGAGAACAAGGTGTGTAGACTGAAGAAGAGTCTATATGGTCTGAAGCAGGACCCGAGGCAGTGGTACAAGAAGTTCGACAGTTTCATGTCGGGAAACGGGTATAGGAGATGTCATGCAGACCACTGTTGCTACTTGAAGAAGTTTGATACGTCGTATATCATTCTTCTTCTGTATGTTGATGATATGCTTGTGGCCGGATCAAGTATGAAGGACATCTCAGATCTCAAAGGATAACTGTCTAGAGAGTTTGCCATTAAGGATTTAGGAGCTGCAAAACAAATCCTAGGTATGAGGATAAAGCGTGACAGGAAAAACAAGAAGCTAGTTTTGTCACAAGCAGAGTACATAGCCAAGGTACTTGATCGATTCAGCATGGGAGGTGCTAAGCCGGTCAGCACTCCATTAGCCAACCACTTCAAGCTTTCTAAGGAGCAAGGAACTAAAACGCAGGAGGAACGGGACTACGTGGCTAAAGTCCCTTATGCGTCAGCCATAGGGAGCCTCATGTATGCTATGGTTAGCACGAGGCCAGACATTGATCAAGCAGTGAGAGTTGTTAGCAGGTACATGAACAAGCTCGGGAAGGAACATTGGGAAGCTGTGAAGTGGATCCTCAGATACTTGGTAGGTACTGTGGATATAGGGCTGTGTTATGGAGGATCGAAAATCAAGCTACAAGGCTACATCGACTCAGATTTGGCAAGGGATATCGACAGCAGAAGGAGCACTACAGGGTATGTCTTTACCTGGGGTAGTGCTGCAGTCAGTTGGATCTCTCAGTTACAGAAGATAGTATTCATCAGTACAACGGAAGTAGAATATATTGCAGCTACAAAAGCGTGCAAGGAGATGGTGTGGATGCAAGGTTTTATGGAAGAGTTGGGGAAGAAGCAAGCAGATTGCAAGCTATACAGTGACAGTCAGAGTACAATACACTTGGCTAAGAATTCAGCCTTTCATTCTAGGACCAAGCATATTGACATTAGATATCACTTCATACGTTCGTTACTGGAAGATGGATCGATTACTTTGGAGAAGATTCATACAATTGAGAATGCTGCAGATATGTTGACCAAGGCGGTCACACGGGAGAAGCTGAAGCTCTGTTCAGCTTTGATTGGTCTTCAGGCTTGAAGACTGGGAGGTGGTGCACTCAGGATGTAGAAAACGAAGGATCATGTGGTGATGTTTCTCTAAGTGGGAGATTGTTGAGTGTGGAGACTACACGTGGCCTGTGGAACTACTCACATCGGAGCATGGTAGGGCGCCCGAAATTCAGGCTGTTTTGCCCGTTAGCCTCTTGACCATTTTGTGAATGACCGGGCGCCCGGCGGTCAAAGTGATCGGGCGCCCGAAATTGGTCTGTTTCATATTGTTTTACGCTGGACATATTTTGTAATGGCCGGGCGCTCAACCTAGTTATGATCAGGCGCTCGACCGGCCGCGGACTCAAAGTGCGGGTTTCCTATTATGTGTTCTAATTGCGGGGTTTACTGTATAAAGGGTTGTAAACCGGGATTAGGAAAAGGGATTAGGGCTTCTATATGTCCAAGGTGAGAAAAAGGCGAGAGGATTAGCAAAAGGGCCATCTCTGTGCATGGGAGCATAGGAGAAGGTAAGTGTATTGCTTGTAACTTCGTTTTTTCTTCATAGTGAAGTTTGCACCCGTGGTTTTTTACCCTTGTTGGGGTTTTTCCACGTAAATCTCTGTCTTGTGGATTGTTGGTTTGTGTGATTCCTTTTCTAGTTATTATTACTTCCTATTTATCGCTTGTGGGTGAGACCGGAGATTGGATCTCGGTTCACCGGCGTTGTTGGTGTGCTACGCAACAGAGAGTGAGGTAAAGTGAGTGGAATGTGATGTAAGAGAGGGAATTAAGGAAAAGTTTTAGAGTGGGCTATGAGCCTTAGCTTACATGGGTTTGACTAAGTCAAAGATTACAATCATGGTAGGGTGGTGAGGTGGAAAGTAAAGACAAAGGACTGCCCTCATAGTCTTTGGTCAAAACTTTCTTAAGGGCTTCATGCTCCTTTCACATATGTGCGGCTGCACACTTGTTCCCACGAATTCGCATGTACATAAGGTTTTTTTTATATTATTTTTTAAGGAGAATTTATTGCTAGATAGAAGAATTTACAATTCGGGTGAGCGCCACAAAAAGCTATCGATGACCTCACCTATCGTAAAGCCCAATCTATTTATTTATTTATTATTATTATTATTTTTACATTCTATTGATTTTGAAAACAAAACAAAGAAACTGCTCAAGGAGAAAAACATACACGGGCAGCCCACCAGCCCCAAAAAGATAACGAGGCAGGCCACCTACCAAATCCCCTCCCTGCTACACATTTCTTTCTCGAATGTGGCCGATCCCCGCTTTGTCCAAGGGAATAAATCCCCGAATCTATTTGGGGAGCTCGGACTGAGCCAAAAAGGTCTTCTCGAATTGGGACTGGTTGCCAAGCCTAGCCAACGCATCCGCCACACTATTCACAATCCTAGGCACATAGATAAATTTAACCTCGTTGCCCCTCGAAAGAAACTTAATACGGGCCACCAATACCACCCGGACCAATTGATTGGCGTACCATGACAAAGGGAATATACCATCACCTTAGAGTCACTTTTGATAAAGATCTTCTTAAAACATCTCTCCAAGCCTCAGGATAGGCTGTCCCATACTGCCCTAATCTCTACACGATTACTAGATCCGATCTCGTACCTGTTCACAAAAGCAAAAATGAAATTCCCGTTACTCCCTCTGCAAATACCTCCACCACCCAATGGACCAGGGTTGCCTTTGGCCAACCCGTCTACATTAATCTTGACCCACCCATCCCCGGGTTTCTGCCAACTCAGCATCTCCCAAGACGAAGGATGGCGGGGCTTTGGCCGAATCAGCCCCAGACCTTCCCAACTTCTGGCAAGCAAAGAATCCTTCTGGGGGGGGGGGGGAGGAATTAGCTGACCAAATGCATCCAGCCCTGCACATGGGTGATGATCCTTTCTACCTTCATCTCTGCCCCTTCGAACCTGACATTGTTCTTGGCCCTCCAAATCTCCCAAAAAATGAAGCACGACACCAAGTCCCCTCAAGTAAGATAGGCCGTCAGCCTCCGAGGCCAAATGCCACGATTGGGAGGCTCTTGCTATAGCTGATTGGCCACCCAAAAAGGCTATATCAAATAACAAACTGAAGTGTTTCCATCCTTTGGATGCCCACTCCTCAGAAGCGAAATGATGGTCCCACGTCTCTCTATCCGGCCCCTGCTCCCAGCTACAACATTCATACTTTGACGCAATCTGGACGCCCCTGGATTGGATCCCCTCATCCACAGGATTCTCATGAAGCAGGAGCTTCTAGACTAACACAGAAATCTTTGGAGGCAATTAATTAGCATGCCAGACCCACCTAGCTAGCTCTTGCGAACCCCAGCCGATCTGCATAGATCCCAAGTTGCTTTAGCAGTGAAAATCCCGGACAAGACTCTAGGCCATATGCATCGATCTTCCTCCATGGATAGGTAGATTCCTTCTTCCTTGATGTGCTCCTGAACCACCTGCGGCAGCAAGTTAAGAAGAGGAGAAGAAGGGATGATGCCATTCTGATCCAGGAGGTCCTTCACCTTCATGTTCCTCAAACTGTCTGGGATATGGCTAGCACACTAGCAACTTGGCTTCCCTATACCTGTCTAATCCACCTCCCAAACATTACAGTCCCCTACACCCATGAGCCAGCGGGACTGACCTTGTAGCACGAGATACAACTCTTTAATCCTGTTCCAAAGTGGGGAGTAAGCAGCCCGAGATGCCGTAGCTGCTGCCCTTGCAAACCTAACCAAGTATTTACGATGAATAAAAGATGCCCACATGCTGCCCCCCTGGGGAAAGTTCACTAACCAGCCCAGTTTCATCAATAAACTGTTAGTTACTTCCCTTAGCTTCTTCACTCCAAGTCCGCCTTCAGTTTTTGATGTGGAGATCTTGTTCTAGCTCACCCAATGAAATTTCCTTTTCCCTTCCTCCCAACCCCAAAAGAAATTTGCAAACTCTCTTTCTAGCCATCGGAGGATACTGAACGGCACCATAACTACAGCCAATCAATGCATCAGAATGCCCCCCAGAACATGACTTATCAACATGATCTTACCAACTTGATTGAGGCACTTGGCCCTCCATCCAGCTATTCTCTTCTGGACTCTCTCCACCTGAGGTTGAAAGAAAATAGCCCAAGAACTCCCTATAAAAATTGGGACTCCAAGATATAACAGATGGGAAGGGGATCTAGCAATTCCAATCTCGCTCTCAATCTGTCTAATTCTGGCCCGAGACAACTTGTTCGAAGTGAAGCATCTGCTCTTATGCTTGTTGATCCTCTGCCCTGAAACTGCTTGATACTCTAAGAGAAATCCATTAACAACTGACAGAGAACTGTTGCTACCATTAATAAAGATTATCGTGTTGTCGGCGTACAAAAGGTGAGACACGATCAGACATCTTGATAGGACTTTGAAAGGCTGACAGAAACCTCTCACGAAGAGTTGTTTGAATCCTCAGCTAAAGGCTTCCGCCATGAGGATGAACAAGGCAGGAGAAATGGGATCACCTTGACGAAGACCCCTCGAGGATTTGAAATAACTGTAAGCTTCCCAATTGATGAGCACATAGAACCAACAATTCGACCAAAACTTCTCTACCATACTAATCCACCCTTGGCTAAACCCAAACTTGAATAAAACTTCCCTGGGGAAATTCCAATCCACCCTGTCATAGGCCATTTCCATATCCAACTTGACGACTATGTTGCTGCCTCTCACTTTCCTGCCAAGGTCTCTGAACAACTCTTAGGCGAACGCGATATTTTTTGAAATCGATCTCCCTTGGGTGAAAGCCCCTTGCTTCCGTGAAAGGATTCTAGGGAGGAGAGCTCATAACTTGTTGGTAGAAACCTTAGAGAAGATCTTATATAAGCAATTGCATAGACTGATCGGGCAAAACTTTGTTGAGGAAGGGACCTTTGGGATGAGGCTAATAAGAGGAGGTAAAGGCTCGGGGGAGGGAACCACCCTTGAAGAAGAATTTTACCGCATTGTGAATATCTGCCCCTATAAAATCCCAACAAGCCACAAAGAAGGCCCTGGAGAACCCATCAGGACCAAGAGCTCTGTCCAAAGGAAGATCTTCCACCGCTTTCTTAACCTCTTCAAGCGAAGGGTCCGCGAGAAGGAAGCGATTGTCTTCTTCTGAAATGCAGGAAGGGATTGAGTCAAGGAAGTCCCCCACAGCTCGCATTGCTCAGCCTGGTATATTTGAGAAAAGAATCTAACCCCTTCTTCTTTCAGTTGGTTCTTCTCTGGGATTTTATCACCATTATATCCAACTGGATTTCACTAATAGCTGCTTTGCGGGTACGATCCTTAACCACCCTATGGAAGAAAACCGTGTTACGATCACCCTTCTGTAACCACTTATTGCGCGATTTTTACTTCCAGAAAACTTCTTCCATTATCTTAAGTTTATTCAACTCCTCCTTGGCTGCCCCTAGTGAGCATTGGATAGGATATTCGGGCTGGTGTTGGAGAATTTCTTCGGCCTGGTTAATTGCCTCTTCCGTTATAGAAATCTTCAGAAAGATGTCCCCGAACACCTCTTTGTTCCATGCTTTCAACACCTGCTTAATGTATTTCATCTTACAAAAAATTAGATAAATGGGGTGACTAGAAAGACTTGCCTCTTTCGCGCTTTAAGCCGCCCTCACCAAAGGGGGAAAGGATTCATGGAATAGCCACATTCTCTGAAATCGGAAAGGCTTAGGGTGACTTGGGGCCACCGAAGGAAAAGAGTGTAGTAGCAAAGCATGATCCGAATCCACTCGAGGCAAGTGAGACACCTTGAAGGAGGGAAACAAGTCTAGCCAAGCATCGTTGCACAGAGTTCTGTCAAGTCTGGCCCACACTCAGGACATTCCCGCTTGGTTGTTACACCATGTAAAGCTATTACCAACAAAACCTGCATCCAACAACCCTGCTTTGTTTATGGCCTCAACAAAATCTGCCGAGGAGGAGCTCCACCTTCTATTCCTCCCCACTCTCTTTGATGGTGTTATGACTTCATTGAAGTCTCCCATAATAGCCCAAACTCTACTACCCGCAGCAGCCAAACCCACTAAATCTTCCCATAATTGCCTTCTCAACACCATAATGCACTTAGAGTAAACTATAGTAAGGAGAATCGAATCACCTAGTGTCGTGGGCTGAAAAATAAGAGAAAGCATTTGATCAGAGACTAACCCAATCTGCACTTGAAGAGTGGTCTTACAGAATACCCAAAATTTTCCTCCCTCCCCTGCATTTGAATAAAAAGCATGAAACCTCAGCTTCAAACCAATCTTAACCCGCATCCCCTCCCCCAGCATTGGCTCTAAAATGGAAACGATAAACGGATTGAAGGCACTAATATACCACTTTGATGTTCTAATCGAAGCTGTGTTTCCTATCCCTCGGGCATTCCACACAATGAAGCTATCCATCTGTCACACAACAGGAGTTAACAACCCTGCGATTTAACCTTCTTAACTGCCCATACCAGTCGTCTGTTTTGTTGTCCCCGGCTCTGATCCTTTCAACCCGTTGGCATTTCTGCTTTCCCAATCTTTGCTTGTCCCTGGCCGTGTCCAATACCACCGTCTCATCTTGCCCGCATCCCCTGGACTGATCCCCTGACTGCTGGGGGGATTTATCCCCTACCCTCACCCCAGGAGAGGAACACTCTAGGATCATTTCTTCCTGATGCGCTAGCACGTTGTTTCCATCCTCGCTACTAGTATTATACAGGTCCCTGCACAAGTCTACTTTGTGCCCACCCTCACTATTCCTCTTAATTTGGATGCCAGCAGACCTGTTTGGAGATAAAAAAAGGCGATAAATCTGTAGTTAGGTTGACTCCATCACCTATTATGCTTGTAAGTGAACCTGGATCTGATCCTTCATTACGGCTTGATGAAGATGTCACTAGAGAAGGGCTTCTCGGCAACTTGCTTCATTATAAAAATGACATAATTGGTCTTTTTTCCTGCCCAAACCTGATTGGGATGCATCCCTCTGAACAAGCATGGTAGACCTTGTCATAGCAAAAGGGGGTGGCACTATCCTCTTGACTTAATGCTTCCTTTAAAGGAGCACCCCCAGCAGGCATTTCCTTTGACTGCTCTCCAATTTCTTCTTCTAGCTTGACTAGGACTTGATCTTCGACTCTATTCTAGCAGGGCTGCGAAGACGAGTTCCCATTGAGCTGTGTGTCCACAGAGTATGTCTGGGCCCCCAGGAAACTACCTTCTTGAATTAGTGCTACATTGGAGCAGGCCTATCTAAAGTTGCCCTCCTTCTCCCCTATTGGAGATAGATTGCCCCTGCCTCTGTCCACCTCCTTAGCCCCGGTGTGTGCTTCGGCGAATTTCTCCTATGGGACTGTGGGTTCTCAATCCCTTAAAACGTCAGAAACTGCAACCTCCGCATGTAAGCTCGGGAAATCCAAATCTACTACTGGTCCCCTAAGATGTTGCTGGGGGCCCAAGGTCATGCCACCATCAGCATCCTGACCCACCACGCACTGCCAACCTGGTATGATCGAAACACTCTCCACCTAGCTATGCCCCATCTACTGACTCTCTACTAGCTAAAGTTGAAGGTCAAAAGCATTCCCAGTAGTCCAAGGGGTATCATCTGTACTCACATGCCCAGCGAATGTATCCGAAACCTGAGTAAGAGGGATAGGTTCTCTAGTGAAGGGCGAGATACTTGGTAGCGAAACATCCTGTCCCTTAGAGAATCTACCCACCGCTCGAGCCCTGCTGTTATCTAGCAGGATGGTCTGACTAAACACATCTTCTGGCAATAAGGGCCCTTCCTGGTGTGGCTCACCAAAGGAGAAAAAGGTGGACATCCTCAGCTTTGTCTTCCCCAAACCGCCGTTACCTGGACTCCTCAACTTCATCATCTTTTGTGCAACAAGTACAAGGTTGATCTGGAGCAGGGGTTGGGATGCAAGCATCCTGAGAACATACAACACCATGTCTCATGGTCGCATCTAGATTTTTTGGCTAAACGAAAAAAGTATCTATGCCACTAGGCTCAGGTCTGGACACCGCACCTAACTGGGTGTTAGGGCTGACCTGACCCTCTCCAAGGGATGGAAAAACAATCACAAAGTCGACTGGGTTGCTGGGTAAGGCATCCTGACACCCGTTCAATGCTTCTAGGTTATATCCTCAAACACCTGTAAGCACTGTTCCACTGGCATTTGCTTCCTCGCATGGTTGAACACCTTCAGGGGCATTTCCTCGAGCATCTGAAGGGGTATTATTGCGAATAATTATTTGACTAATTCTTCCTATAGGGGATGGATCCAGAGGGCGTGCTGGTGGTGAAAAGCTCTATCTACCCGCTTTCTCGTGTTGTCAGTCAGACGAACACTCGCCATCGTCGAGCTACCTATTGCCAGATCTGGATATTCTACGAGAGGCCAGATCGAGAAATACTTTCCAGTGACTTTAAGTTTCCTCACTTTCTAAATATCGGTCCCTGGGAGAAGTATCACTTTGACCCTGGCTACAACCTGATCCAGACCAAGGAGCGAGCATCTATCCACCTCTACCACATTCCCAAACATCTTACCCAACTTTATAAATACTGATTCCAACCAAGCATTAGCCGAGATCCCATACAGGCGGATTCAGACCCCCTGTCTCCCATGGACGGCTTCCGATGACCAGTTCTCAACTCCCGCAAGGCCCACGTTTCTATGAAGTGCCGCATTTGAGAAAAAGGAAAGCAATTCCACGCGGGATTTGAAGACAATCAGAAACTTGTCTGGTCCTATCTGAGCCACGTCGATAGTCGCAGCTAAATACCTAGACTCTCTAAGGCCCTACATCAAATGGATGATAGGCACTAAAATGTTTTCCGCTATGCCTATAAGAGCAAGACCCAACTCTACTTGTTTTCTGGCCACCTCTGTCGGATCTACAATTGTCGAACCGACATCAAGCTGATACTCAAGAGAATGGTCTCTATCCACAATCTTGGCCCGAGGGCACGGAGTGTTGAGCCATGAATTGTGCAAATCTGAACCTCAATTCATAGCATAATTGCATAGTTTAAGTTGTTAAAGTTAATGACTTATTCTTGTTTTTGTGTTTGTAGGTAAAAGAGAGAGATGTCATGGATTTATTATTAATTTAAAGGATTTAGAGTGATTAGAAAACTAAGCTTTGATGAGCCAAAGAAGTGAAAAAAAGCCCTAGAGAAATCAAGTTAACGACTTGAAATGGTCAGAAAAATCAAAGTGCAGAGCTATAGGGCCAGAAAACTAAGATGCAGAAAGTTCAAAAAATGGCCCTAAAATATTGCTGGAGTGAAATTCTGATCAATCGAAATTAGTTCCGATCGATCAGAACATCAATCAAAATTACTCCAATCAATCGAAATTCTATAAAAAAATTATGCAGAAAAGTCTGCAACTCTTTAGACAGAATTTCCGATCGATCGGAACATCAATTGAAAATAGTTCTGATTGATCAAAGTATCAATCAAAATTGTATACAGCTGCATAAATTCTTACGCAAATTCGAGGCGGTGGAAGACTTTTTCTATAAAATGGCACCTCTGCTCTTTTCCTAAGGTATCATAGAAGGACATTGAAGTCATGGGAGGTAGAGAGCATGACCATGGAGTGTTCACAACTCCTCTAACTAGAATTTTTATGGTTTTTCTATGCTTTTATTAGTTTTTTCTTTTGAGTTTTAGTTTAATCTGTTAATGATTGGCTAAACCTCTTAGTTAGGGCTAAGAGGTGAAGCTTATAGTTGTTTGCAATGTTCAATTCGAATTAGTTCAAGTACTTTTTGGTTTAATGAAGAACACTTCTAGTTTTAGTTTGAAATAAAGTTAGTATTTTTAGTTTAATCTTCTATTTCTTGTAATTTTCCTTACATGGGATGTTTTGATTACTGAGATTGCTTAATGAGGTGTTGATTGATAGAATTTTAAGTTGTAGAGATCTTAGATCCATCATGATATGTTGGATGCTAGGAGATCTTACAAACTAAGTTTCCTAAGTGCTTATCTAGAACTAAACTAGAAGAAGTTCTTATCTTTAGGATTGATCTGAGATAGATGTTTATGTATTAATATTGGTTTAATAGAAGTTCAATTCATTTTTCTAAATCAAGTCTAGTGACAAGACTTGAGGAAGAATCATGAATGTGATCTCAATTGTTTTGTGAAGGATTGGGCTGTATGATTGGATACCCCCAATGCCTTAGTTGTTATGAGAAAGACATATCAGTGGATGATCTATCTATGTTAGATATGTTATGATGATTTAATTACTCTACATTCCAATTGGATAGGGGATAGAACTCTGATTCCAATTGAGTTATTGACTTAAATGGTTTGAATTGGCATTGTGAATGATTATAAGTGGATCATTGGTACTCTAGTGTCTTATTTTCCTGATTTAATTCTAAAGTATATAGTTTTATGTTCTTAATTTTCATCCATCAATATAAATCCGAATTTAGCCCATCCTAGTTATAAAGTTTAGAATTGTCACGACAATCCCTAAGGATCGACCTCGGTCTTACTGAGAATTATTACTACATCGCAGCCTTGCACTTGAGGCGAGCGAACACGGAGGAACCAATCTACCACCGTTTCCCCTAGCCGCATCTAGATAAGGGGACTCCTCTGGCCCCTTAGTAGAGGTGCGTGTTTCGAAGAACTCCTTGGTCCCTCCTTCCACTCTGTTTCTCGGGTTTGCTTCCACCACTATAACCCTTCCACCGTCAATCAATCTACCATTCAAATGTCCTATTTCAGCACTCGCATCTGCCTCATAAAGGAATCGGACGAAAGTGAATCCTCGCGGACGATAAGTAATCTAATCCCGGGGAACGACGATGTCTGTAGCTTGCCATACTTACTGAAGATACGAGTTAAATCCTCCTTGGATGTGTTGAAAGTGATGTTTCCCATGAAGAGGCTGAAATCCTTCCGACGCGGCTTCCTTTGATTAACCTGTTCCCAATCGGATTGGGATTTTCCTCCTCTCCCTACCATTTGTCTTCTCTTCGTGTCCACTAGTAGAAGTTTTCTACATTTGGCTTCTCTTCAGATTGAGAGTTTTCTACTTGTGCACAAGGTTGCGCGAGTATAGGGGTATGATCACACACATATGGAGGGTCACTCTTAAAGGTACAAACACATACGCACGGGGGCTCGGATGCATACGCGCGGGAATGTGGCTGTATATGCATGGGAAGCCAGAACGCATGTACAACGAGTGTGATTGCACATGGATGGGTAGGCGAAGCACATGCACCAGAATTGTGGTCGCACATACAGGAAGCCAGAGTAGGCTCTAGAAATTTTTAGTCTACTACATTATTATCATTGATTACTTCTTTCTAAAAGATAGCATCATGCGAAGAAAAAGCTCCCGTTAATGTCACTAGGTTACCTCCAAATTGGAGAGAAAACACATAAAAATTAGGACCACATTCCTTGGCTATCTTAGGACCATTTACTCCTAATCTCAAGTTGAAACCTAGATTCTCCTAAGTCTGTAGGATAGGTGTTAGAATGTTTATTTATTTTAATAGAGAAGGAACCCCCACTGGATTGAGCCCCTTTGTTCTTCAATTCCTAAGGAAATGTAATTTCATGAAACTTCGCATCTCTAGATTCAATTATAATATTTTTACTAATATCTAAAAATCTATAGGCATTTTTTTTTTTTCTAGAAAGGTGGGAGCACACCACCTATAACTTTGCTGATAGTGGCAAAACAATGTACAACCTTTCGTGTGGGCTCCACAAAAATTAGGCCACACCCTTTGTATACCTCTGAACAACACGAACAAAATTACAAAAAGGAAGGTAGCATCTGAATTCCGGATGCAGTCACCCAAGCATTGAAAGGCTTAAAAATCTTTCGATTCTTAACCAATTCACAACCCAGCCACGAAGACAGGACCCTTGTCATACTTGCCCTTAACGTGATCAACTTGAATTGTCAAAATACGAGCTCTTTGAGAGACTCCTATGGCTTTTGTATCTGAATCCCATAGTGACAACAATCTTTGTATGAAGATCTACACTACATCAGAGGACTTTTTTTTGTACAATTCCTGAATCCATCCAAACCTTATAGGGTCACCACCAACCAAAAATCCCAGCTGATCAACAAGAGAAGATGGACTATTTTGAAAACAATGTCGGACAAACGATTCCAACATCAGATGGAGCAGTAAATGATAAGTTAACACTGCATGCACAAACATCAATCACATAGAACAACACCCTCAAATCTAAGTATCTATAGGCATTGCTATGAGATGCATACCCTACAAGTACATACCTAGAAGTTCTAGATCCTAGCTTAGGTCTCTTGAGATCAGTAAGCCTAAAATGGGTCAGATAATCCCAAACTCTAAAATAATTTACATTCAGTTTTCTACCTTTTCATAATTCATACGAGATTATTTTAGATTTTGTTCTAGGTACTCTATTTAAAATATAATAAGAAGAATATAATGCTTCTCCCTAAAAACCTAAAGAAAGATCAGAACTTAAAAGCATAACATTTACTGTATTGATAAGAGTCCTAGGTCTTATACATGTAGATTAAGTCTATAAGTGTGCATGTGGATTGATTAATGATGTCTTCTCTAAGTCATCATTGTCGCTACAAAAAAGCCACTGAGTTGTTCTAGTGCGGTTCACACAAGTGCATGTCACTACATAGACAGTAAGGCTAGCTCACTACACCCATAGGCCTTGTGCTTTATTTTATGGTCCTCCATGGACGACAAGAGCCACTATCACATCCATGTGATCTTCATACTTCTAGTGTGTCTTGTTGGATTACTGGTGGTCTTTGTGGGGTCCACTTGTCCTTGACTGATGAGATACTTGTTGTGTGGAAGGCCATGCACTTACGTAAGAGTGAAACTGTCATTTAAAAGGAAGACGACGATCCCACATAAAAACTCTTTCTATGTGCATAATACTAATGTGCTTGATGGATGGGCATAGGATGGGCCTTCATCACCATTAAAATTATAGGAACCACACATAAGGTGTAGTGAAAGAGGGGCGATGAGATAGGTCCCCGGTGGTGAAAGGACAAATGCTTGTTGCCCATATGGAGATTTGACCCAACAAATACATGGTATTAATAAATAGGCCTTACTAGATTTTTCCCTAGTTTCATTCATAGCCATTCACTGTATAATTGCGTCCAATACAGTGACTGTTTCTATGCGATCATATTGGATCAAGGCCCAACCATCCAACTCACAAGAGTAATGGACCTATGAGTGCCAAACGTAGGCCTATTTATCAGCCCATCACCATATATTTCCCAAATCCCTTTCCAGTTCAAACACTTCCATGAACCTACCTCAAGCCAAACATCACAACCACCACTACCACTCACAAGGTTCGGTGATCACACACCTTCAACCGCCCCAATAATTAAATATCAGAACCCTCGGCTATCGATCCAAGCTAGTTAACACTTGCCCTTTATGTACTCTAGGTGTGGCCTCTCCTTTTGAAATAGCCATGAATGCCGCCACAAGATGGTCAATTCCCACGGTTGTGTGATGGACATGACTAATTCCAATGGTCATGTGATGCTAGTTACTATGGGTATAGACAATAGTTGTGTGTTGCTAGCGTCCATTTTATTTGGCGACTTATGTAAATCTCCTATGCATCATCATCAGAATATGATCATTTAGAATCTTCCTCCAGCCCATTTGCATGGTCCGATATTGATTTACCGCTTTCTTATTCTTCTTCTAGCCTAGCCAAACCATGCACATGGCCTTGAGAATACATACTAGTGCATGGCCTTGAGAATACATACTAAAATAGCTTCATCTCTTCCCGAACTTGACTCGTAGCATAGAATAATAAGGATACAAGAGTCACTTAGAAGACTAATAGGACGTCACCTACAAGGCCAACATACTCATACAATGACCAGATTATAACATATCCGTCGCTTTTAGGTAATTGATCTTGTAGCACATGTAGCTTAATTCACATATCGTGAATGATCAAGAGTTCATTACATGATCACCAAACATGATCCATCTGATTAAAAAATGACACATATTCCCCACCGCTATACATAGGCTTAAATGATCTGACTGGGTATGAAGTTGACCATGCCAATTTGTTACACCCTCAACTCCTTAACCATGGTTAACAATTACCCTGGATTCGACTCTCGAGTTAATAGGTCATGATTTTGGGAACTACTTAAACATTCACATCCATCACATAAAAACATGTTCCAATCACAACCATATAAAGAAAACAATCATCAAATTTATATGAACTTTAATAAACGTACTTTGGAAATTCAACATTCACATTATTGAAAACAAAGATAAACTAATAACATAAATTAAAAGACCACCAGGGTCTGCTCTAAGGTACAAAGTAAACATCTAAATCAAAGTACTCATGTGGCTATTTTCTAATCACCCTGACATTTCCTCCATCATTTGGTCAATCATTTAAAAGGTTCAGCTTTTTACAGCTTAGTGAGAAAGTTTTCAACAAGTATACTATATGATTTTCAAACATAAACCAGAAATTTTATATGAAAGATATAGTTTTGAGAAATTAAAAGAAATGGATACATTTGTAAAGGCATGCCCATTTTTCACAATATTCAGTACCATTTCTCTTTGTAGACACTGGGGACAATTTTATCATAGTTGGCCAAATAATTCACATAGAATTTCCACATAATTGCATTTCTGCACAAAGGAGTTTGTAATATGCTCCCCTTGGACAACAAGAGGCTAATCTTGACATGACCTTCACTTTGATTCCAAGGGCGAACCCTCCATTGGACTACCATGAGGTCAATCCCGACAAGACTATTATCTTCTAGTTTCCAAGGAAGTCCTTGTTGGTACCAAATAGGAGGGGAGGGGTGTCTCTCAATGCGTCTTAGGATTCTTTTCATAAAGTAGGTCTTCTGATTGTTCTTCCGACCTACCATTTTATTCCATGAAACTTTATGTAAATTACTTTCCTAATATAGACTTTCTTATTTATAAACTTTCCTAAAATGGAAACGTTCCTAAAATAAATGCCTCCCAATTGGGATTAGAACTCGGTGACTTTGGTAGGAAAAATCAGCTTTACTTAGTTAAAATAAAATGGACCAATTATTTAACTGAACAAGTTTAAATTCGGCAATCCCCCTCAGACCAACTTGATCGTACTAACGGTCCACCTTCAGCTCGTAAATCCTAAGGGATTACTGGTTCGATCTTAAAAGTGTTAATGTCTTATTTACACTTAGGTATATTATTCCATACATTCAAGTGTGCCCTAGGCTACATCATCTTATAGGCTTGGAATGGGCTTGAAAAAGACTGGACCATAGGTCCGATCAAAAGTAAAATCTTTAGGTTCATACAAAGGCTAAACAAAACTTATGATGACCACTTGAAAAGGGTTGATTGGATGGTCTTGATCTGACTATCCAATTGTCCACTATTTGGGCTTGTCCACTATTTTGACCTGTCCACTATTTGGGCTGTTTTGATGGCCCGATCTTAGCCGTTGATGCTCATTAGTCTAGGTCCAGGTTTAAGGGCTTTGATGAACCATCCAAGTAGCCTAATTAGAGCCATCTTAAAGAAGTTCCTAAGGTACACGTTTTTTTTTTTTTTTTTTTTTAATTTTAATTACAAAAAAAAAAAAATCAAAAATGATAAATTCTTTTTTTTTTTTTTAAATTAAAATCTAAGGGTGATTGTGTCCCAAAAAATCATCCAATCCACGACTTGGACTCCAAGGGTGGGCCTTTGTTCGCCCATCTTAGGGTCCAATAAGGGTCATAGGATAGTCATTCTAAGGCATAAAATCATAAGTTTACGTCAGTTACATCATTAACCCAACACATTTTTTAATAAATTCCCCACCCCCCCCCCCCCCCCCACACACACACCAATTGGAGTCAACCCTCTCATTTCCTATGTTTCTTCCTTCTTCTAATCAGACCTACTGCCGCATTGTCAAGAGCTAGCTAGAGAGCGCCTCTAGTAAGCGTGGGCAACTCCTCTCGACTCCTATATAATTTATTGGGATGCCCATCGCTATAAAGTTTGGCTAGGCCATCCACCACTAAGTTGCCTTCTTGAAGGGTCGGAGAAAAATCTGATGTTTAGGGTGGATCGCTTGCTAAGTATGTTGCCCAGTCTATACAAGATGTTCCATGTGCTAGTGGCTAGAGAGTTTGAAACTACATCCACAATGATGCGAGAGTCTAACTACATTAAGATATTGGATAGGCTCAAATTCTTACAATATTGGAGAGCATCAAGAAACGCTTGAGCTTCAGCAACCATGTTAGAAACAAGGCCATAGCTATTGTGGAAAGCAAAGATCATGTTCCATGGTGATCTCTGCAGACTCCCTCTCCTCCACCCACACCAGGCTTACCTCTAGAGGAACCATCAACATGCTTGAGGCAACTCCTATCATATTTGTGGCATTTAACAATGACGATACTTTCGTCCCTCTTTGAAGAGACCTCTTGAAGTCCCAGAGTCTGTAAAGAAACTTTCTTCGCAAGGGAGTTGTTGTTGCCCTTTGGCAGCATAATGCCAATTCCCCTCAACCAATGCAAAATCTTCGCTATGATCCTATTCACTGACATTTTTTGCCCCTCAAGCCTGGCTGAATTGTGGCCCAGCCACTACTCCCACATGATAAATGATGGAATCAAGCCTTGAAGAAGTTGAATTCTGGTGGACCGGCCAGCCTTGCTCTTCTTGCTTGATTTAATATATATATATATATATATATATATATATATATATATATATATATATATATATATATATATATATATCATAATGGAGATTAGGCATGTCAAAGTGCGAGTGTTGGCCTACTAACAGAGCTGAGAGGGAGGGGCCAAAAGATTGTGTTGATGAGTCTGACTGTTAAGCTGCAGATGAAGAAGCGTTTTGAGTGCTCCCACTACTTCATTGAGGGGGGTAGTTGACATTTTCACCATCTAAAAGTTTAGAAGAAGAAAAAATATCTGGTTCAGAGCAGTCTGCGCTAGTCGTGAGGGGCGTATCTTAACAGGCAACAGGTGAATGGGGAAAGTAGGGGTTGATAGCGTCCCGGGGTATCCTTTGAGAGTGGCCTTGAGGCTGCCTCAACTAAGAACTGTGAAGGGTGAAGTGAATCATCAATGTTCTTGTAATCGAGTAATTGTTGGGTTAGGGTAGCTGGATTAGATTCTTCACAACACTCGCACTTTGAAGGTATGCAAACTCCCATTTTTTGAATAGTTGAGTCAACAAGGACTGCCCTGTTCATAACCTTCCAGAAAAAAGCTGCAATCTTCAGGGGAACATACCTATTCCAAACCCATTTAGGCCATTGGAGCTTGGGATGGTGCTGTTGAATCTCATTCCATGTTGATTTAAGAGCGAAGTTATCAGAAAGCACCCGATTCCAGATGAATTTGTCTTCCCTATTTTTGATGATAACATAAATTTTTTTTTTTTTTTTTTTTTTTTTTTTTTTTTTTTTTTTTTTTTAAAGAGAATCCCTTTTTTTTAAGAACTGAAATTTATTGATTTTATGGACTAAGTTACATTCAGGTAAGTGCCACAAAAAAACCACGGATTCCACACCTATCATATAACCATCACCCAATGTAGAGGTGAAATTAAAAATAAAAGAAAACTAGAAAAAAGGAAAGAAAAGGAAGAATAAACCAAGCCTAGCCTGAGAATACTAGAAATGAAATTTGACTCAGCTAATTTTCATCGCCCCCAAACCTGCATCGTCAAGGGTAATGAGGCCCCTAATAGGAGTGGGGAGCTCAAATCTACCTGGATACCTCAAATTAGGTCTTCCCCCCGCTTCCCATCGGCATTAGCTTCCCGCAAGATATGAGTTATTCTAAAGTTTACCAATTCGCGAAGGATATGAATGGCTCCTAGTTGGTACTAAATGCTCCAAGGGGCTTCAGAGTGTGATTTACAACCATCTCTGCTAATATCTGAGAATCAGTCTCAACTAACACATTAGATAAACCCATACTCTCATTGATCTTCAAACCATCTAGGAGACCCTGGATTTTTGCAGTTGTGTTTGTCACAAGACCATACTAGTTATGGAAGTAAAAAATGGCTTGACCCCGATGATTTCTACATGTGCCTCTGCCTCGTCCTTCACTCGAGTTCCCCCTAGCCAACCCATCAACATTTAGTTTGAGTCAGCTCCTCTTTGGCTTTGCCCATTTAACAATCTGAATCTTCCTATTATTGCCTTGTTGGAGACATTCCAGTCGCAAGGATTGCATATAAATACTTTTTCCCTTCCTCGATCGAATTAGCAGACGCACACCCACTTCTTCAGCCAATGAAATATTTTAGAAATGATATCTTTCACAGACACCCCTTTTCCATCGAACCTACTGGCATTTCTGCCCATTAAGATATCCCACACTATGAATGATGGGGCTAAGCCCCTTAGCGCCTAAAACCTCAACACTGAAGTAGCCTTGGTAGTCCAATAGATGATTCTCTATACAATTGATTGCTTTTCTTGGAAATGAATGTTGAAAAAGTTAGAGAAGACAGCCCATACCTGTTTAGCGAGTAAGCTCAAGCTAAAAAGGTGGTCTAAATCTTCAATATTCTGTTGTGGGTAGTGCAGGGCTGCTGGAGTGTTTGCTTGATCAAGAGGCTGCTGATCTATATCTTCCTCTGCATTCCTGACCATGTTGGTCTCAGATACTGCATTTCTAGCCCATAAAAAATAATAAAATACTGCATTTCTAGCCACTTTGCTTCTTTCTTGTTGAGTCTTGGCTTCTAGCTGAGAGTATGCCCTTGGATGGATGACGTCCTACCCTCTTTGATCAAGATATAATCTTCTAAGGGCATCCTGAACCTGGGCAACCCTTGTTACTCTTGAATGATTCCGTCGATCTTCTTCCAGAACCGCGAGAGAAGAAGCATCTCCTGCGCTATGACTAGGCCCAATACATGTTTCTTCATTTTTCTGTTGACGATTCAAGGTTGTTATTGTTGACTGACTTCTCTACCAGCCTATATGAGGTATGGGGGGATGATCAGAGGGCTGGATTATCACGACATTTTCACTAGTATTACTATTCTGGCTTCTTGGATTTTTTTCCTGGCATTCTGGATTCCTGGAGCCATCAGCACACAGCAAGTGCACATAGATGCGATTTGCAACCCCAATATTTGAATGATTGCGTCTACCAGAACCGCTTTGTGCATGATCTTCCACAAAAACGTTACTATTTTTCTGAAGGGTGTATCTATTCCAAGCCCAATTAGACCATGGAAGTTTATTGTTGGGGCTCCTGATCAGATTCCAAGTGGATTGAAGGGTGAATCTTCTATTAGCTGTCGTAGTCCAAATCAATTTTTCCAATCTATTTGGGGCTATTGATATATTTTCCTTTATGGCTTGGAGAATTTGTGCTGGCAAGTCATTTTTTTTAATATTAGCTAAAACTTTCATAAAAAAGCATTTCCATAGGCATGATTTGGTCCCTAAAGCTTATGGAAATGAAAAACAATTCTTTTACGTCTTTGTAGGCTTTAAAAGTGAAAATACGCAAAACTGGTTATTCAAACCCAAGACCTCTCACATAAAACCGAAGAGGCTTACCACTTGTCCAGTTAGATGTACTCATACTTGTAAATCATCAAGTCATTGTACATGTGGTAAAATATTATACATGTAAAACGAAGTATGAAGTAATCACATCAAGACACTTATAAAGTGTTTTTTGGACGATTCAAAAGTAGATCATCAAATCTAGGATGATTCATCCATCAGATAGTGTATCCATCTGTACTTTAAGTAGATCAATGGTTAAGAAACATTTCTGATGGTTGGATTGATAATCCAACAGAAGGATTGGCCTAGATTTGTTGATCGATAGTTGGATTATCTTAAACGATCATTAGAAGTTCTTCCAAAGCTTTTCAAAGTGTACTAGCCCATGACTCTTTCATCAAGGTTGTACATCAAGGGGAAAAACTCATCTCTATAAAAAGAGGTAGGTCTAAAATTAAAAGTTCTATTTACGACAGGTTTCAGAAGAAAAAAATTTATACCCTCCAAATTCATTGTCTAGGGATATTACATGATTTATGTGAGATCTTATCCTAATCATCTAATAAATTAGGGCGGAGGTACATTTGATATATACATGCATGTTAATATGTATAACTCCTATGGTTTATACTTGCTCAATGGTCCACAACATGTAATGAGTATTGGCCACATTTCATCCGATTGGCAATCTGAATATCTATGTGCAGATATCATCATGAAGCAGTCACATCCATGCATACAAACTCAAACATTATAAAATCTCATATCATCTAATGAGCAAATATGTACACGCGTCAATAATAGTTTGATGATTCACACAAAGTCTTTGATGATTCACACAAAGTCTAACTCCCCTGTGCTTGCACCATTTGGTAAATATATAAATAAATAAACATAGCCTAAATAGTGCATAATACATCAAAAATTACTAATCATTTTCTTTTACTGCAGGGAAAAAATCAAGGGTTATAATCATCATCACGGTTACCTCAGTTTTAGGACTGACTCTCTTCGGCTCTTGCATTTGTTGCTATCTACGACGAAGAAAGAGACCACATAGAGGTAAAGAAACTAAATAAAATTGATGTTACTGGTTTAGAATGTCAACTAGTCGGGCGAGTCACAGGTTTCTTCAGAAAATCACCCATGGGCTGGTCTTGGGTTTAACATTTAGGCTAACGGAGCTTAAGCTTTTTTTTTTTTACTTAAATAGAAAGAACTGATAATTGAATTTAACAACATTCTTTATTCAAGGATTGCCCTAAGCCTAAATCTAGGCCCATTTAGATCTTTCCAGCCTATTCTTATGCCTATATTAAATCTAATGGCCAGTAAAAAAATCTAATGGGCAGGACTTGGCTGTATATTTTTCCTGACCCAAGCTCTTCCAGCTGATGGCCTTAGCCATAGCAATTAGAATGCATTTATGAAAGAGTATACTTTTCCATAATTGTGCCTGCCGACCTTTCCGCTTGGGTTGTCCATGATGAGGAACACCCAACTAAAATATGGATGATCAATACCATCAATGTGCCAGGCCCTTCCATGAATGCACACCTGCATGGAAACATAGGATGGTAAATCTAAAGCAACAATTTACTGTTGTAAATTGACCATTGATTATAATCATTTTTTTAACATCCAATTCAAAGCACCAATAATACTAAGAGTCATATGAATGGTTTGGATCATCTATTCATGTAGCCATATTACCATGTATAGGGTAAGCAAGGGACCTCAATTACCATATAGTGGAATTGTTATCTTGTAATGACTAACACAACAATTTCACATTTTTATATCAGAGAAAGAAGAACATCATGCATTGTCACATTATATGGATGGTTCAGAATTTGTGGATGATGGTATGCAAGGTGATCAAATCCCAGAATTGACAATCATCAACTTAGCTACAGTACAAGCTGCTACGAATAACTTCTCCAATGAAAATAAACTCGGAGAAGGTGGATTTGGACCAGTATACAAGGTAAAGTCACTTATCTAAAGGTGTATTTAGGTGCACAATGAAATTCATTATAGATTATTAGTCTTAGGAAATACAAGCACTTGCAAGGCATATTTGGATTGTGGGAAAACAAAAGAATGGAAAACAAATCTATAATGATTACCAAATGATGGATCATAAGGATTTTGCAACACTATCGACCATGGATTCTAGTTTCGAAGATCATGTTTGCACTGTAATTGAAAATCTTATTTTTATATGACAATGCTCACATTGTCTCTTATGTTGTGTTGGAAAAATTGACTATGGTAAAGTAATGATTGCTATAGGGAATCTTTTGTTATTTTATTATCCAAACATATCTAAATGTCCTATAAATAAATAAAAAAGTTTTCGCTTTTACTTTCCTCCATTTTCCCCTGGTCCAAACAAGCCCAAAAAGTAATTGGAATAATTTAAGGGCTATTACATTATTATGAATACTTGTAAACATTAATAATTTTGATACCTATAACTCAATTGAACATTTATAGTTCAAGCTGCTTGGGCATCCAAACATAAGATTAGTTAGGTCGTGTTTGGATATATATATATATATATATTGATGCAGGACAGCCCTAAATATGATGCATGCTCATGAACACAATTATTCAGCGGAAATAAAAGCAATAATAATAATGAAATCTAGCATCAATCATCATAAACTAAGAAAATCATAAAGGAAACATGCAATGGAACGGGCCATCATCACAACCATGGAGTATGGGATTCAAGTAGCGTATAGGTTGGATCCGGCGAGGGATGGAACCTCCCGATCTTGCATGGTCATACCCAATTGATCAATGAGGATCACTAGTCCGAAGAACCAGGAGGTTTCTCGGATTAGGGATTTGAGAATTTGGGGGTTTAGGGTTTGGATCGATTCTCAAGGTTTAGATCGTGGGGAATAAACAAAATAGAAGTTTAGAAGGATAGTAATAGAAGATGAAATACCTGGAAGAAGTTGGAGGGGCACAAGAAGAATAGAGAAGAAGGAGATCAAGGAAGGAGAAGAAGCACCATGAGAGAGGGAAAGGGGAAGGAGGCAACCAAAGGTTTGCTCTTTTTCATAAATCAACAACTAATCAAAAAGGTTTAGGGCAACACCCTTATAAAATTCGGAATTAGCATAATTACCAAAATACCCCTACTAACAAAATTTCAAAAAAAAGACATTTGCATGAAAAAAATGTACCCACACTAACCCAAAACTCAAATAAGTAAAAAATGCGTAAAATAAACTCAAATCTAAGATGTCCAATGCGCTCCAATGATGGTGTGATGAAAGTGGGCCACAATTAACCAACGGTCCGATCACATCATCATCACGATCCAACGATCTGATCATCTCCTCAAAGCAACTTACACATGTCTTCCCAAGGTGGGGTCTTTTCAAATGTCTCGGACTACATGTGTAAGGTCTTCAATGCTCCTCAATAGTCGCCTATCCACAAGGACGGTGCTTGTGGATGGCGCTTTCTTCGTTGGTACACTTGAAATGATCTTGTGTCCTCATCAACTCCCCTCGGGTGAGAAAAGCTCGACTCCGGCGAGTTAAAACTCTTGTGGCGCTCTAGTAAGTCTGGATCAACACGCTGCACTTCCGTTTCAGTCAACCACGTAGATTCAGAAGGTGGTTTGTTCCTCCATTTGACAAGATACCTCTGGAAACCTCCATCTCGCATGGAAACTATCTCATCATCCAAGATCTCTTCAATTTCTTCTCTATGGACAATAGGTGGAGGGAGGGGTGGAAGGGGTTGTGAAGCAAAATCAGAATAGGGCCATGAATGAAATGATGGATCAATGGTAGGGTCAGGGGAACGGACTAGATCTTCTACATTAAAAGTCGGGTTAATGCCCATTTCAGATGGAAGGTCAATCCGATATGCGTTGGACCCAATTTTCTGCATTATCTTGAATGGTCCAGCACTACGCGCTTGTAATTTCTTAGCGGTACCTTGTGAGAACCGCTCTGACCTTACCCTTACCATTACATAGTCTCCTTCTTGAAAATCTTGCAGTCTACGATGAGAATCAGCTGAAATTTTATAATTATCATTACTCTTACTTATCCGCTGTCTAATATGTGTATGCAATTCATGGATATGTCGTGCAAATGCATCGGCTGATTCAGAAGACCTTTGGGTGACAGACATGGGTAATAGATCTATTGGCATTCTAGGTTTATACCCACTAACAACCTCAAATGGACTCATTCCTGTAGATCGATTTACTGACCTATTATAAGCAAATTCAGCAGTTGGTAAGATTAGGTCCCAAGTCTTAACATGATCACCCACTAGACAACGTAGAAGATTTCCAAGACTACGGTTTACCACTTCAGTTTGACCGTCTGTTTGTGGGTGGTAAGCAGTAGAGAATTGTAAACGAGTTCCCATAATGTGCCACAGTGTCTTCCAAAAATAGCTAGTAAATCGAACATCACGATCAGACACTATGGTTTTAGGTAACCCATGGAGACGCACCACACCATCAAAAAAGATACGAGCAACATGAGACGCATCTGACGTTTTCGAACATGGGAGGAAATGCGCCATTTTAGAAAAACGGTCCACCACGACAAAAATGGAATCGTGCTTTTTGATAGTCTTGGGAAGCCCAAGCACGAAGTCCATACTAATGTCCTGCCACGGAGCATGTGGCACTGGCAATGGCGTATACAGCCCGGTATTTTGTTTTCTCTGCTTTGCCAGTTGACATGTACGACACTGCCCTAAAACTTTGGCTACGTCTCGCTTGAGACTTGGCCAATAGAAACGATCTTCCACAAGGGCAATGGTCTTATCACGACCAAAATGGCCAGCTATCCCTCCTGAATGAAGCTCCCAGATGAGGAATTCACGAAGGGACATACGGGGAATGCAAAGTCTGTCTCCCTTGAAAAGGAAGCCATCTTTAAGAACATATTCGCCCATAATACGCTGGTCACTAGAGAGCGACGCGTAAGTACCCCCAAAATCAGGACATGTGGGGTATTCATCTTTCAGTTGCTCAAACCCGACTACCTCTACACTCAAGGAGTTGAGCAACGCCACTCTTCTACTAAGGGCATCCGCTGGTTTGTTTTCAACCCCGACTTTGTGTTTCAACACAAACGAATATTCCTGAAGAAACGCTACCCACTTGGCATGCCTTGGGTTGAGTTTCTTCTGAGAATGCAAATATCTCAAAGCCTCGTGGTCAGAAAACAAGACGAATTCCTGCGGTAGGAGATAGTGTCGCCAATGTCTCAGGGATTGCACTACCGCATAGAACTCTTTGTCATAAGTGGAGTATTTTTGTTTTGCCTCATTCAATTTCTCACTAAAATAGGCTACAGGGTGGCCCTCCTGGCTCAACACTCCACCTATACCAACACCAGACGCATCACACGCCACCTCAAAGACTTTAGAAAAGTCAGGTAGACGCATAACAGGAGCTTCTACCATTTTGCCCTTAATCTCCTTAAAAGCCTTGACTGCGGCTTTAGACCACACGAATTCTCCCTTTTTCATGCATTCTGTAATGGGAGCCATGATTGTGCTAAAACCTCTAATGAACCGACGATAAAAAGTTGCTAGGCCGTGAAAGCTTCGCACCTCATGAATGTTCCTCGGTTCTGGCCACTCAACTATGGCCCTGACCTTTTCAGGGTCTGCACGCATCCCTTCAGATGACACTATGAATCCTAAGAACACAACTTGGCTGGACACGAATGCGCATTTCTTAAGATTAGCGTACAACTTTTCCTTCCTAAGGACGCTACAAACCTTCTTTAAATGTTCAAGGTGTGATTCCTTAGTGGTACTGTAAATAAGAATGTCGTCAAAGTACACCACTAGGAATTTTTCCATGAACGGCCTCAAGGCTTGTGTCATCACCCGCATGAACGTACTGGGTGCATTAGTCAAGCCAAAGGGCATGACCAACCACTCATACAACCCATCTTTTGTTTTAAACGCAGTTTTCCATTCATCCCCTGGGCGTATACGGATTTGGTGATATCCACTTTTGAGGTCTATCTTAGAGAATATGGTGGACCTCGCCATCATATCAAGCATATCGTCAAGCCTAGGTATGGGAAACCTATACTTGACAGTAATTTTGTTTATGGCACGACTGTCCACACACATGCGCCACGTGCCGTCTTTCTTTGGCGTCAACAATGCAGGCACGGCACACGGGCTCATACTCTTTTGGATGAAACCCTTTTGCAGAAGCTCATCAACTTGCCTCTTTAATTCTGCATGTTCTGCCGGGTTCATCCTGTAGTGAGGAAGGTTCGGTAGAGTAGACCCTGGGACAAGATCAATGGCATGCTGTATGTCCCTCATAGGTGGTAACTCATTCGGTAAGTCTTCAGGAAATACATCACTGTATTCCTTCAGAACCGAAGTCACCTCACGGGGTAACTCTAATGGAACCTCAGGTGTAATTTCTCTAGCCACAAGGGCATACACCATAGAATCCTCCTTAGTCTCTCTTTCAAACTCTCTTGCATTGATTATATGTAGAGACTTAGGCCTGGATTTCCCCACTCCTTTAGGCTCACTTGCCTTCTCATCCTTTTTCTTCCCTAGTGGGCTCTCAGGTGGCATAGGGTTAAGTTTGATCTTTTTACCGTTATGTGTGAAGGTACACGCATTGGAACGGCCAAAGATCGTGACATCATTATCGAATAGCCACGGTCTACCTAGGATAACATGTCCCACATCCATAGGTAAAACATCACACCACAGGGACTCTTTGTATGACCCAAACTCGATGGGGACTAGACATTGATGGGTGACAGGTAGGGATGTCTTGTCAACCCAAGAGACTTTATATGGGTCTGGATGAGGTGTGGGTTTCAGTTTCAATCGCTCTAAGGTGTTAGTGGAAATCACATTCTGACAACTTCCACTATCCACTATCACCTTGCAATTCTTTTCACCACACTTGGCAATAGTGTAGAAGATAGTGCTTCGACGCCAATCAGCACTACTCCTAGACTGAGCTAGCACACGCCTGACTACTGCAAGCGTTGCTTCTCCATCTATTTCTTCCTCATCAGTAAGTCCTCCTTCAGGATGATACTCTTCAACTTCATAATCACCCTGGTCATCTCCACACTCGTGGGACTCGCCTATAACTAAGGTTTTTCCACGGCTCTTCGTAGGACACTGATTAGATATGTGGCCCGGATTGCCACACTCGTAGCATCTCACTTGGCTACCTCCACTAGGACCTGCACCAAGAACCCCTTTGCCCTTGTCCTCCCTAGGCCTAAGCAGGATGGTTGCTTGTGCCCTAGGTTGACTACCAACATTAGGTCTAGTTCCCTGGGAACTAGATCTAGCACTGGAGTCTCGGGACTCAAAACGACGGACGACAGGAGTCCTTAGATACTGCTCTAACTCCTGCACGACTTGATATGCTTCATCCAAGTCCGTTAAGGGCCGAGTCATAAGCTCGCGCTGAAGATCCGCACGAAGGCCCGTCTTGAAACGCGAGAGCGTTACTAGAGGGTCTTCTTGGATATCACATCGCATCACATATTCTTCAAATTTAGCGATGTAGTCAGCGGCAGACATTGACCCTTGGCGTAAGGATTGCCATTTGTCAAGGAGCTTCTGACGGTATGAGAGAGGAAGGTACTTCTCCTTCAACTTCTCTTTCATCTCATACCAATCTGTGATAGGGGCTCTACCAACTCTTTCTATCCTACGCTCGGTGTTGGTCCAAAAGAGCTTGGCTTGACCCACAAGCTTCATCTTAGCAAACCGCATTTGACGGTTTTCTGACATGCCATACCACTCAAAGTAGTGGTCCATGTCAGCAACCCAGTCAAGGAATGCTTTGGGGTCCAAGCGGCCATCAAAACTCGGGGCCTCGACTCTAACATTCTTCATCGCGCGCTCATCTGGATCATAGCGGTCTTGATGATCATATGTGGCTCGTGCCTCTCGCACAACACCACGACCGTTACCACGATCCCTATCTTCACTCCCTACGCGCGTGGCAGCGCGTTCCTCTATGATTCCTCCCACTTGGGAGTGTGCATCATCCCCAACAGCGGGGTTTTCCCTTTGAGATGCCTCTAGTTGCTCGACCTTGGTCCTGGTAGTGGTGATCTGGTCCTCAAGGCGGGCAAAATCACGCTTATGACTTGCTTCTAGGGCGGTTATCTTTTGTATCAATTGAGCAAGTTGCTCAGATAACTGCTCGTTACTCATGGTAGGCTGAAGTCTGAAACCTCTACCTCTTCTAGTTGGCATACAAATAAGACTCGAACCAAAACTCTACCCAACTAGACCACCAGGTGTTTTGACTCACAAGATGAATGCGATGAATGCAAAAATAATATGAACTGACTAAAAATAAATTAAACTAGAAAACAACTCAAATCTGGAAATTTTCCAAATTAGGAAACTTTCTAAAATTGGAAAGTTTCTAAAATTGGAAACTTTCTAAATCTGGAAATTCTCCAAATTAGGAAAGTTTCTAAAATTGGAAACTTTCTAAATCTGAAAACTCTCCAAATTAGGAAACTTTCTAAAATTGGAAACTTTCTAAATTTGGAAATTTCCTAAAACAAACCTAAAAATCAAAACCCTAATTTGATAACTCGATCTAGACACAAACCATGCAAGCCTATTCTCTGATACCAAATTTGATGCAGGACAGCCCTAAATATGATGCATGCTCATGAACACAATTATTCAGCGGAAATAAAAGCAATAATAATAATGAAATCTAGCATCAATCATCATAAACTAAGAAAATCATAAAGGAAACATGCAATGGAACGGGCCATCATCACAACCATGGAGTATGGGATTCAAGTAGCGTATAGGTTGGATCCGGCGAGGGATGGAACCTCCCGATCTTGCATGGTCATACCCAATTGATCAATGAGGATCACTAGTCCGAAGAACCAGGAGGTTTCTCGGATTAGGGATTTGAGAATTTGGGGGTTTAGGGTTTGGATCGATTCTCAAGGTTTAGATCGTGGGGAATAAACAAAATAGAAGTTTAGAAGGATAGTAATAGAAGATGAAATACCTGGAAGAAGTTGGAGGGGCACAAGAAGAATAGAGAAGAAGGAGATCAAGGAAGGAGAAGAAGCACCATGAGAGAGGGAAAGGGGAAGGAGGCAACCAAAGGTTTGCTCTTTTTCATAAATCAACAACTAATCAAAAAGGTTTAGGGCAACACCCTTATAAAATTCGGAATTAGCATAATTACCAAAATACCCCTACTAACAAAATTTCAAAAAAAAGACATTTGCATGAAAAAAATGTACCCACACTAACCCAAAACTCAAATAAGTAAAAAATGCGTAAAATAAACTCAAATCTAAGATGTCCAATGCGCTCCAATGATGGTGTGATGAAAGTGGGCCACAATTAACCAACGGTCCGATCACATCATCATCACGATCCAACGGTCTGATCATCTCCTCAAAGCAACTTACACATGTCTTCCCAAGGTGGGGTCTTTTCAAATGTCTCGGACTACATGTGTAAGGTCTTCAATGCTCCTCAATAGTCGCCTATCCACAAGGACGGTGCTTGTGGATGGCGCTTTCTTCGTTGGTACACTTGAAATGATCTTGTGTCCTCATCATATATATATATATATATATATATATATATATATATATATATATATATATATATATATATATATTTTAAACAAGGAGCCTTTATTAAAACAGAAAGAAAAAGCTATACACCCTGCAGACATTCGGGCTGGCCGCTCGCAACTAAAAGGGGCCTAGCCAGCCTATCATAAAACTCTAAAGATATTAAAAAAAAAAAAAAAAAAAAAAAAACCACAACCAAGGGGTTAGCCCTTGTTCCTAGATTCCTTGAGATTACCCAGACCAGTTCTATCTAAGGGCAGCAAACCTCGGATGGGCAGCGGGAACGCAGACGCAATACCAAAAATGGAATCTCTCTGGGAGTCGCTGGCTATGCGAGCCAATCCGTTAGCAACCCCGTTCGACCCTCTTGGGTCGTAGGTGACCTCAATCTGGGCTTCCTTTTTAAGGGAGGAAATTTGGGTCCACCAATACCATAAGGCCCACATAGACGGGCTCTCCTTGTTGAAGAAATACACTCTAATCTTCGAGTCACTTTTGACAATAATCTTGGAGAAACCATGTTTCATACACAAGGCAAGGCCATGCACATCACACAGGCTTCAGCCCTCTTGTTAGAACCCCAGCCAAAGCCTTTGGCAAAACAAAAAAGAAGTCTCCATCACTGTTCCTGTAGACACCCCCACCACTCGAGAGGCCTGGGTTCCCTTTCGCGGACTCATCCACATTTATCTTCACCTAACCCTCCTCCGGCTTGTTCCATTTCACCAAGGAGAAAGCCCCCTTATGAGTGGCCCATAAATAAGCACCTAGCACTTTAAGAGCCAATTGCCTAGACCAACAGACGTCCTTGGGGGCTGGTAGGGATGGGCTAATGAGGTTAATCCATCTTCAAATTTGGGAGATAGTTCTATTCACTCATTTGAAGGTTTTCGAATCTGCACTCATTTCTTTCTTTCCAGATTTTCTAGAGAATAATGCAAGGAATGATACCTGTGATGACAGCATAACCATTTACCATTGAAGCCTTGCTCCACCAATGAGACACTTGCCCCTCTTCTGATGGGTCCCTCAACATAGAGACGTCCCACAATCTGGAGAAAAAGCACCATATTCTTTCCGCTAACTCACCTGTGACGAATAGATGATTTAGGAATTCCTCTGCCGGTCTTTGCTCACTCCAACAACAACTGCATTTGGATGCCAACTGGACACCCTTGGCTCAGACTTTGACATCAACTGCAACTGCTCCCATCAACAATTTTCACACTTGTAAAAGTGGATTAGACATCAACTGCAACTGCTCCCATCAACAGTTTCCACACTTGTCGTGTTTGGATTAACATTTACCATTGCAAAGGCATGTAAAAGTGCAACGATTACAAATATCAATCCTATCACTTGTAAAACAAGCTATTTTGATCAACATTTCTTATGTTTACATAGGCATGGTAAAATAATAATCATTACACTTCTACAGTACTAAAATGTTACATCAATACGCAAAATACTCTAATTCTCCTATTTTGAGAGGAGATATCCAATTCAATATAATGTGAAAATCTTAACAATTGCAAATTTCTTTAACTCTCTCCTTTTACATTTACAATTGACCACCTAATTATGTCTTAATTTACATGTTCAAACAACCATTGTAAATTTGTAATGACTACTCTTTTGGATTCCTTTATAATGGTAAATGGAAATCCAAGACAACCTTAGGAGTAGTTAAATAATGCTTAAACAAAATTAGATTGGTTTTTTATTAACTAACCATTGTATCAAAAATCATTTCAGGGAATGTTATCTGATGGGAAGGAGATAGCAGTTAAAAGGTTATCAAGGAGCTCAGGGCAAGGTCTGGAAGAGTTTAAGAATGAAGTCACATTGATTGCCAAACTCCAACACAGGAACCTTGTAAGGCTCTTGTATTGCTGCATTGAGAGAGAAGAGAAACTACTCATCTATGAATACATGCCAAACACAAGCCTCGATACCTTCCTCTTTGGTTTGGACCATTTCCCTCTCGAGTTTCTGAGTTTTAGTGCACACACACATACACGCACGACATGTTTATAACACACTTGCACTTTAAACAAGGCTAAGCAAAGCGAAAGACAAGTGAAACAGGGTCCAAATTTTGGCACAACATGGCTACTATTTAAAGAATTGCTAGTTTGCTTGGATCATTTGAATTGATAGATGTCTCACAATCTCTGCTATTATATTATGAATTACATACGATCAACCTTTAAACATTTACACTATAGACAATTTCCATAAAATATATTTTTCTACCAATGATTATACGATGCAATTTGTTTTTATCACTAATTGAGATGTTAACTACCAAATGATTGGCTTTGATCATTGTATGGCTATTTGAAAGAGTGTTTTGAAAGAGTGTTAGAATATACTGACAGTTTTGTTCTCTCATTTTCAATTTAAAGCCTAAATATAAGAGGGCTATATCATATTGGAAACTTTTGCTATAATTTTAAATTGTTAATGTAGAAAATTACATTATAAAATGAAGGAAGTTGTCTGGATATAATTGAAAATCTTAGTTTTATAACACAACAAGCATCATGTTTCTTTTGCCATGAATTGCCACTATAAATAAATACATCTACTATGTCATGGAATTCATGATTTTTGTCTATCAATACAGTCCTAGCTATCCTCAAAGATTCCACATATATGAAAATGCCCTTAATTCAATTTTCATTCCTAAGATACACAACTAAAAATGTTTAACCAAACTTGCATTATAAGAAACACAACCAAACATGATCTAACTCCATTTGCATGTTGTTCTCAGATCCAGTCAAGCGTGCTCAATTAGGTTGGGAAAGACGCCATAACATTGTTGGTGGAGTTGCGAAGGGACTTGTTTATCTCCATGAAGACTCAAGACTCAGAATCATTCACAGGGATTTAAAAGCTAGCAATGTTTTATTGGACCATGAGATGAACCCAAAGATTTCTGACTTCGGCATGGCAAGATTTTTAGGTGGAAATCAAAGTCAGTTCAATACTAATAGAGTAGTCGGAACATAGTAAGTTGTCATCCAATGTTCTGCTTCTCCAAATACATTGAATGCCCCATGAGCTCTAATAGCAAGACTCGTCTCTCACATGACAATGTGGTGTATGATTATGCAATTGAAGACATTCATCAGTTGGTCATATATGCATGATTCAATGTAAAAGTGTAACATGCCAACTGATTCTACCTATCTAACTTCCCAATAAGGGTATGGAAATAGTAGGATTTACCTAATGAGTTGCAAGACAGATTTGCCATATTGTCACGAGTGAGTTAATCTAAGGTCCATTTTCCCTTTTCTAGTTATAATAATTCTAATCCATGTTTGTATTTTACCATCCCAAACAGTGGCTACATGGCACCAGAGTATGCAATGGGAGGGTTATACTCTATAAAATCTGATGTCTACAGCTTTGGTGTTCTACTGCTAGAGATCGTAAGCGGAAAAAGGAACAACAGTCTCCATCTCCCTGAAAATGCTCAAAGCCTCTTAATTTATGTAAGATTATCTATAAAAGTCAAATTTAACCACCCTAATCTCATTTTCTTACATGAAGTTTAAAATTACAGGCATGGGGATTATGGTGCGACGAAAGAGTGATGGAGTTGATTGATCCTTTGTTAGCAGAGTCATGTCCCACCAGTGAAGTGCTTAGATGGATCCACATTGGGTTGTTATGTGTTCAACAAGATGCAGCGGATAGGCCCACCATGCCTTCAGTCATTCTCATGCTCGGAAGCGAATCTATGAAACTTCCTAAACCTACACAGCCAGGATTTTTCTTTGCAAGGGCTGTTACTGATTTGAATAATTCTTCTACAAGTGCTAAAATATGTTCTAACAATGATGTTACTATCTCTACTCTCGAACCTCGGTGAGTGGGCCAAACTGAGGGGTCAGCTTCATGCTCTTGTGAGTCGGATCCAAAGGAATATTGAGGTTCAACCTCAACTTGTCAAAATCGCAAGGATAACTTCTCCATACATATTTCCATTCTGTGATTACATGTTTCTTCTCGATGAAATTGAAACATTTGGTGGTTTGTTTCTTGACGTTAAGGTTGTTAAGTCTGGTGGGAACCTATAGAAAGGTACTTAGCTTAGTATGAATATTATGCACATAAATGTAAGATGATATAATTGTCTCAAATTCATTCACTAATGGTCTAGTCAAATGTTAGCCAATATCTTGTGAGTGGAAACTTGACTTAAGATAATCTCACCCTTAACAACTTATTCTATAACAAAACCGTATATTTTCTTAATATGCGTTTGTAGGAATTTTTTAAAGACGTAAAAGTAAAAATTTTGAGAAACTTATTTTTAATTAATATGTAATGGATTTTCTATCTGGATATATTAAATTTTCAAAATCTTAATTTAAATAATTTTGATCGTTATATTATAGGAATGTATGAAAAAGCCTAAAGGAAAAAGTCATCAAGTAAACCACAAAGGAGATGGTAAGAGATGAGAGGTAAAGTTCTCTCCCTCTCTCTCTCTCTCTCTCTCTCTCTCTCTCTCTCTCTCCCTTCTCTCTCTATATATATTTATAAGCATGTGGATGTCCAATTCTTGGATAAAGAGGGGATGTTTCTCACTAATGGTCCTATTCTTTTCTATGCTCTGCCACCCTATGGACTTCAATAGTTCTTATATCATTAAATGTATGTCTTCCTACCCAATCCATACACCTGAATACACCAATGACATTTTCCTTATTGTGGCATCAAATGTAACCATCTAAAACCAATTTAAAGCCCTTAAATGAGTAGTAAAAGATCTAACCATTTGATTACCATCTTATCTAGATAAAGTCAAATCTATGATGACAACAAAGAATCCAACAATTGAAAATCATAAAAAAAAAAAAAAAAACTTCTGAAAATAACTAATAATGCTGGATAGATGATTTAAGTTTGATGAATAGGCCTAGCAATGCTCCAAGCTCAAGCCTAGATTTTGAATTGGTTGAGTTAGTTCTTGAAGCTAGCCCTACTTAAAATTTAACTCTTTTAGGGGCAAGTCTAGCCCATCGTCATCCTTATTCATGGAGCATTTAAAAGATATGATCTATCCCACTAATCATAATCCAAAGGTGACAAGTGGACTCCTTATTGAAGTACATCAAACTCCAGCTTAATCTTTATGTACGAATAAAAGAAACATTTGTATATCATCCACTAATATAACACCTAAAGGTACATCAAAGCTAGCACATCAAGATCTCTAAAGTCCCTCTCTAGTGTTAAGTCATATGACAAGTATAAGCTAGCGTGTGATCAAGTTGATTAAATCCAAGCATCATGGATGCTCATGGTTAGGAGAGTCAATGTGATCCATCCAATAAAAATATTCAATTGAGCCTTATACTAGTTCTGATGTACACAAGAACATCTTTACACCCATGTGTGAACTGAATTAGAAAGAAAATACTTGATGATGGAAATTAATCAATCCCAACATGTTATTAGTTCATAACGCATATGACATATTGTGGACCCTCGCCGATTTTCTGCGCTCCCCACACGACGTTCTTCTCCCTTCTCCTTTCAGGAAAAGAAGGAGATGAGGATGCGTGAGTGCGAAATCGCCGTTTGTGCCACTGGCTTGCCTCATTCTCGAGGGCTTCGTTTGGTTGTCGTTTTAAGCTGGATGTGTTTAAATGTGTTTATATAAGACCAGAGTCGCCACTAGCCAATTACTTCGAATCTACAGTCGGCTAGACCCCGTAGAAACGTTAGAGAAGGGAATCCGAAGATTCCTTCCTCTAAAATGACTCCTTTTGATCTGCGGCCAGAGATTCAAGGTAAGGAATCACGGTTACAGGGTGGGAAGAGGTTAAGCACCCCACACACTGCCCGTACCGAAGTACGGTCTCACTTCACAGAATCGATCGAATACTTGAAAGTCTAGTTTAATCCTCGTATATTCTCATGGATGACATGATGCATGAATGCGGGTCTGAACAGTAAGAGTTTCTGATGGGCAGGTTCCAACAACGGGCAAGCCCAGAGCGTACGCTCGAACTGACAGGTGCTTTATGCGAGATGATGCATGCTGTGTGCTTGAATATTCAAAGTGTCTATAGTGATATGTACGTGAATGCAGGTCTGAACAGTAAGAGTTTCTGATGGGCAGGTTCCAACAACGGGCAAACCCAGAGCATACGCTCGAACTGACAGGTGCTCTATGCGAGATGCATGCGGTGTGTTTGAATAATCAAAGTGTTTGCAGTGAAGCAGGGGGGTTGGAAGAAAAGTAAATGTTGCACTTATGCTAGATGCAAATGAGATGATTCTGGAAAAGAGTAGCTGGGTGGACGGAGGTGTCGCAAGGATTGGCTTCGAGTGGCTGGATCAAGATTTGGATGGCTTGGGAGGCTTGGACCAGTGGTTAGGCTGGGCTGGACCAGGGCTAGACTCTCCTCACTCGGGCTCTCCTTGGTGGAAAAATGGGCTAAAGGGTGGAGAGGTGGACTCAGAGCTCTCGGGCTGAAATGGACTTGAAGGGATGTTGAAATGAGAAGGGGAGGGGGGTATTTATAGCAGCAGAGAGTGGCAGTTTGCGTAATTTTTTCCGGGCGGCCTGCCATGGGCCGACCGTACGGCCGCTCCTCGGTTTTCAGCGAGTACGGCCGCTCTCTCGGGGCTGCTGTTGGACTCGCTGGTCGACTCAGTGAGTTGACCCAGTGGGTCGACTCGGTGATTTGACTTGACGGGTTGACTCGACGGGTTGGCTCGGTGTTTTGACTCGGTGTTTTGACTCGACGGGTTGACTCAGCGGGTTGACTCAGCGGGTTAACTCAGTGAGTTTGACTTTTTTGGGATTTTTTGACTGGCTTTTCTTATGGGGGGTTTTTCAGGGTGGTGTTTAGGATTGGGTTGACTGGGTTCAGGCTTGAACTGGGCTATGGAATGGGGCTTACAAGGGTGAGTTTGGCTGAGTTTGGACTTGGAATTTGGGGGTATGGTCCTCCATTCATCCAGCTATCTCTACCAACATTGTAGCCGAAGGTGGGGTGTCTACAGATGCCCCTCTTTAGCAGAGGTTGCGTGCAACCGAATGCCAAAGCGAGTGGACACCCCACTTCTGACCCGGTCATTCATATATCATGTTCTGAAATCTTTGCTTGCTTTTGCATCTGTGTCAGTTGATCGTTTGGAAACCGATCACTCGCACATACCGCGAAAGTTTGGAGAAAACGTTGCGATTGTCCCTGCATGCGCTGCAACCTGGGTACCCAATCGCAACCCTTCCATTCCCGATCGGTACTAACATCGGAAAGGTACAGCAGAGCCCCTGCGTCGACAGTCTTACGAGGTTACTGACCCTGTGATTGATTGTATGTTCGATGTTCTCCCAGATCACTCCAGGAGTACTTGTTTCGCTTGACTGTCAAAGTGGTTAGACGCCCTGCGTCAGATAGTCTTACGGGATTCTACTACGCCGACTTGGACTCAATCAAGGTACTTCAGGCATCCACGCCTGGGTATGTGCGGGTGGGCTTTTTCCACCCGATCTGTTAGCTTCGATGCTTGGTTTGCAATTCATTCTTTCCTTGATTGTGGTCTGGAATCTTTGTTGTCCTTTGTATCTGAGTCAGTTAATTGTCTGGAAGTTGATAACTCGCACATACCGCGAGAGTTTGGAGAAAACGTTGCGATTGTCCCTGCAGTTTGCTGCAACCTGGGTACCCAATCGCAACCCTTCCATTCCCGATCGGTACTAACATCGGAAAGGTACAGCAGAGCCTCTGCGTCCGTAGTCTTACGAGGTTGCTGACCCTGAGACTGTTTGTGTGATGTTTGATGTTTTCCTAGATCACTTCAGGAGTACTTGTTTCGCTTGACTGTCAAAGTGGTTAGACGCCCTGCGTCAGATAGTATTACGGGATTCTACTACGCCGACTTGGACTCAGTCAAGGTACTTCAGGCATCCATGCCTAGGTATGTGCGGGTGAACTCTTTCCACCCAATCTGCTGATTTTGATACTTGAGTTACAATTCATCGTTTCCACCTGTTCAAATGGTTTCTGTGACCGAGCCTTTTGGCTTTCATCTTTTTGTATCTTGGCATGTGGTACGACCGCACTGACATTGGAGTTCAGTTCGACCGTACTTTGAGTGCATTGGATCCGATGGTCTCCGGGGAAACCGCGAGACATCGGATCTTATTTGATTTTTGCGTTGGCTCCTACCCAGAGATATGGAAGATCTCCTGGTATTTTGGAGACAGAACGCTCTACTGGGAAAATATTTTTTGGATTTTTGAAAAGGCACCCACTCTGGGGAGTGATACTCCGTGGGGTTTTTATTTGCAAATAGAAATATTTTTTTGTCTTTTTAAAATGGAAATCTGGTCTGCACGTGCCTCCACTAGGGATGCCTGTGGGGTCTTTGGCTAACCAATTTTATTTTGAAAGCAGGTAAACATGATGATTGATGCGATGGATGCTGATGCATGGAGATGCATGATGAATGCATGGTTTGGCTCATTCTCTTTTCGTTTGATGATTTTGCTTTTGTTGTGGGTGCAGAGAACTTTGAGCTTATTGCTTGCAGGGTTGTGCTTCCCTGGTTTTTTTCTTTTTGTACGGATGTTTGGACAGCGGGTTGGTCAAGATCCCGACCCGTGGTCGATCAGGTCCATCGTCCCAAGTTGCTGTTTCTTTGCTTAATGAGAATGTACGAGGATATTATTCGACTTCAAGATGTTCTTCTGGGCATACGTTTGATTGAGATGGTGTTTGGTTGCCCGTTTTGGTCAAGATTCCAATTTGCGGGCGATTGGATCCGTCATCCCATACTGTGAAGTGAGCGGAGTTCAAGACTCCTGAAGTGTAGTGCTGGGGGTTAATTTTTTGTGATTTTTTGTAAATATGTTGTCCGAATCTTTACCTGAGAGGTCAGGATAGAGATCGGTTTATTGAAAACACAGGAAATATTTTTGTGATTTTTTGAAAATTTTCTTGAAAGCAAGGAAATCATTTTTTGTGATCTTTTGACAATATTTTGTTGAAAACAAGGGAAATATTTTTGTGATTTTTGACAATATTTTGATTGAAAGCAAGGAAAGATTTTTGTGATTTTTGACAATATTTTGTAATGTTTTGGTATTTTGTGATTTTTTCTGAAATGCAGGGGAAAGTATGGAATTTTCATCCACTTCCAGCTTCTACTGCTGGTAAGGCACCCGATCCATTTTACGTCAGCGAGCAAGACGAGTCTCACACAGTTAAGTGCCGTAGTTTTACATCTTCGGATGAGGAGATTCTTGAGGGTTTTCAGTCAACACACCCACAAAGTTGCCTGTTCCTCATGTGCAATGCACATAGACCACGTATCGTCTTACGGACTCCTTCGGCCACAAAATGGGCCACATCCTCACATTTCCCTTAGTCAATCCAGTTTGGGGCCTTACGTTGCTCACAATTCCGTGAGGGTGCGCTCCACCTCCCAACAGCCTTAATCCCCTTCATGAGTTTTAGGAACAGGGAACATCCGTCAGATTCAACAGCGACTTCCAAATCAAGGTTGTCTATCACGGTGCGTTCAACACGAACAGGGTTGCGGAGTTCTGGCCGCCTCAGTCCTTACCTGTTTAGAAGATTCCAGACACCCACACGATCAAGTGTCAGCCATGCCTGGAATAGGTTTAGGAAAGAAAGCCCCCGAGAAGTTAATCCCAGTGTAGTTTTAGGTCTTCGGACCACTGGGGATGAATTTGTGCAATTGAAATTTTTGGTGAATCATTTTTTTTTTGTGTTTTTTGAAAAAAGTTCCAGATTTCGGCTCGGATGGTCGAGATTGATGCTGGTTTTTGTGGAAACTTTAAAATATTTTTGGCATTTTCGAAATGATTCGGGTTATCAGACCTTGATCCCAACAGTCGAGGCCGATGCCGGTTTTTAGTTGAAAGCGAGAAAGGTCCCCCGAGAAATTAATCCCAGTGTAGTTTTAGGTCTTCGGACCATAAATATGTACATGCTGAAAATACATTCTTTTTTGTGATTTTTCGAAAACTGTTCCAGGTCATAAAACCTCAATTTTGAACAATCAAGATTGACACCGGTTTTTATTGGAAATCTCTCGGGATTTTGTTCCCGACGTAATTTAAGGTCTTCGGACCAAAAACTGTACAAAAGGGGACAAACACATTTTTTGTTTTCGAAATAATCCAGATCATCAGATCTTGGCCTGAACGGCTGGGATTGATGCTGGTTTTTATTAAAAATCTCTCGGGACGTTGATCCCGATGTAGTTTAAGGTCTTCGGACCAGAAACTTTAAAAGAGGGGCTGGTGATATATTTTTTTATTTTTCGAAATGATCCAGATCATCCGATGTTGGTCTTAAAGACTGGGATCGATGCTGGTTTTTATTAAAAATCCCTCGGGATCTTGATCCCGACGTAGTTTAAGGTCTTTGGACCCAAAACTGTATAAGGGAGTGCTGGTAATGCATATATATATTTTTGTGATTTTTTGAAAAATGTCCGGTGTTGTCGGATCTTGACTCGAGCAATCAAGACCGATGCCGGTTTTTATTGAAAGTCCCTCGGGATCTTGATCCCGACGTAGTTTAAGGTCTTCGGACAAAAAATATGTACATGCAAGTGCTAGAGATGCATATATATATATATATATATATATATATATATATATATATATATATATATATATATATATTTTGTTTTTTTTGAAAGTACTCGGCGTCGTCGGATCTTAATTCTAGCGATCAAGACCGATACCGGCTTTTATTGAAAATCTCTCGGGATGTCGATCCCGACGTAGTTTAAGGTCTTCGGACCATAAAAAAAACTATGTACAAGACGGCGAAAACCTTTTTTTTTTTTTTTTGTTCTTCCTTTTTGTAAAATGTCCGGTGTCAGCGGATCTTGATTCGATCCAGACTGATGCCGGTTTTTATTAAAAGTCTCTCGGGATCTTGATCCCAACGTAGTTTAAGGTCTTCGGACCCAGTTTTTGGGGTTGGGCATACTTACCTTGCTTTTTTTGGCTTCTGACGGGGCTGACTGTGATTTAAGTGGTCCGAATTGCTTGATTTGGCCCTGCGGGCCATTTGATGATCGGATCTTGGATTCCGGCCTTCTCTCTTGATGATCATGCCTTTGATCTTGCTGCTTTCTGACTTGTGTAAGCCTTCCAATGGTTTGGATCCTGATGATTTAGCCCTTGAATGGCTCAGATTGATAGATTCACCCTGTGGGCCCACTTGCGATCTTGGCTTTACTTTGGGGCACCTCTTTTGATGATTTGTGAGGCTAAGAAGGCTTCTCATGGTGTGGATGATGGCTTGAATGTCTCAGATCGCTTGACTTGGCTTTGTGGGCCCACTTGATGATTAGATCTTGGATTCTGGCCCTTCTTTTGATGATCAGCCCTTTGATCTTGTTGTTTGATGGCTCATGCAGGTTCTTCAATGGTTTAGATCATGGTGATCTAGTCTTTGAATGACTTGGATTGCTTGTGGCCCCCACTTGATCACCTTTCCTTCTCTTTGACTTGATCAGCCATGTTCTGGCCGCATTACTTCATAATTGGACGGTGGGGCACCTTTTATATGATCTTGATCAGCCTCAATCGAAATCTGGAGTGGACCGGAGCCTTGGGCGGCCCACGGAGTGCCATCTGCTGACGTGGACTGTCAGCCTCACCTACCAAGAACCTTGGAGCCAATCCCGAGGAGAGAGAGGAACCGCGTCCGTACAGGCGGCCCAGAGCAGGCCGCCCAAGGCTCGCCTCTTGAGCGGCCTAGGCTGGCTCTGGTTCGGACATTCTCTGCTGTCCATTGTCTTTGTCTCCACCTACTCTGTACGTCCAGGTTCGATTTCGACCATGAATCTTCCCTTTGTCTCCTCTTTCCTTCTCATCTTGTCCTCATCTTGCTTTGTCCTTTCTTGGGCAATGGATGGTGGAGATTTAAGGGTTGTGGGGGCTGTCCATGGTGGGTCCCACACTTCAGAAAGTATTGAAGGCTTTTATGATGGAGGGATTTCTTTAATGGATGGTGGAGATGGGGCATTGAATGGGGGCATTGATGAGGGGCTAGAGATGGTTGTTGGTGGAGCTTTGAATGGCCCCATTAATGGCAGCCATGCTGAAATTCCAGATTTGAATGGGGCTTTGATTGTGGGAGAAATGGATGGCATGGATGAGATGAGGAGATGGGATATAGGTAAGGCTATGCATCCCTTGAATGTGGGCCACCTAGATGATGTGATTGATGGTGGAGATGGGGGTATGATAGACATAGATGGGCTGATCTTAGATTGCCTTCTGGTACCTGTGAAGAGAGAAAACACTTTAGCAAAAGGATTGAAGCATTAAAGTAGGAAGAGAGATACTTACCTTCTGGGAGGGATGATCGGGAGAAATGCACTCACGGAAGGTACCCCATTAGTTGATTGAAGGACGTTTATTTTGAAAGCCCTGTAAGATTTTTTTTTTTTTTTTGCATATATATGAATAAGGAAAAATGATTTTATTTTTTTAAAAAAAATATATGTATGCAAATCATGCATGAAATGAAAATTTGTGCCAAGTGCTTGTCTGTCTATGCGTGATTCGGATTTGTGCTTTTAGATGTAGGAATCAGAATATTTGACTCAGCCTGATGCCATACTCGATTTTCTTAAATATTCACCAAGGGTCTTGGTCCCCTTAAGATAGTGCGCAATGGTATCCTGCCCCTAGAATTTGGGCAGATCTTGAAAGAATTCTCGACTCATAGCCGCCATCCTTGCTTTCATTGAATCTTCATGTCGCTTGGATCTCTCATGTACCTGTTTTTTTTTTCTTTTTTTCTTAGCCATTATTACCCGCAACGCCCTTTCGGGTTTTCGCTGCGTCCGGCTTGCCCGTCATTTTTGCCCGTGGCGCCCTTTCGAATTTTCACCACGTCCCGGGTATTTGATCTTGCCTGCCCCTTGGTAGCTATGCTGTTTTTACCCTTGGCGCCCTTTCGAGTTTTCACCAAGTCCGCTGTGTGCCCACTGTTTTTACTCGGAGCGCCCTTTCGGGTTTTCACTCCGCCCTCTTTGTTTAGGCACACATCTCTTTTTTTTTTTTTCTTTTTTTTTTTGGATAACTGCGGCGACCAGAGGTCAAGAATCCGTCGTTGCCCGCCGATGGTAACCTTTCGGCCCTTATCTTAAGTTACAATGGCAGAGTTGTCGGCCTTAGCTACAGACCCTTCTGAGGTGGATGGATGGATAGATGTGTTTCTTTTGGGTCGATTTTTTTTCTCTTTCTTTCTTTCTTTCTTTCTTTCTTCTTCTTCTTCTTTTTTTTTTTTTGGTGGGTTGTGTGCCCCTCCTTTCTTTTTCTTTTTTTTTTTTGCTCTATTCCTTTTTTTTTCTCTTTTTTTTTTTTTTTTTTTTTTGTTGCTTTTGAGCCCTTTATTTGGAACACTTATTGGTGGATGGGAAGGGATTCTCAGAGGTCTAAGCCTTGACCTCTTGACTTCAGCTCTACTAATGTAACTCTTGATAAAGTTGGAATGACTTACCCGTGAAAGATCTTCACGTTGTCGGCGTTGATTGGCTCTGGAAGATCCTTGGTGAGTCGAATGGTGCCTCCCAGAAGAACTTCTCTGATTCTCGGGGCTTGCCCCTTGAGTCTGATAGATGCGGCAGTGCTTGTCGTGAACCCGATATGATTTTTCTTTCTTTGGCTTCATTCTTCATCAGCACTCACGGTGACATGATTTTAACTCGAACTCGTAGGTTTGTCTTCTGATTTTAAGCTTCTCGAGGAACTCCTTCGTCCTTAGATTTCGAAGGACATCCCATTGCCAATGTCGATAGCATGTGGGAACCCTTAACAATTGATGATGTCATTCTTGATGAGAATTATCGTGCGAGATCAGAATGTTAACTCCATCCACTTTGTGCTGTAATCGACTGCCACGAGTATATGCGTATGACCACTAGATGATGCCGAGTCGATCTTTCTGTTCATGTAGATACCTTGTACAGGGAATAGCTGGAGCGTTATCAGGTTGTAGAATTTTGAAGCACACATATGGATTTGGTGTGCATGTTGCTGACACTTGAAGTGCTTTCTGACATGTTGGCAACAATATGTCTTCATCGAGCCGTGAGGTTTCTTCGATCATTTGTCAAGTCGCACACTCCAGCATGGAATGCAAGCATAGTCTTGGCAGCATCTTCTTAATAGGCTTGATGAGTTTTTGATCGAGTCTGGATAAGTCTTCATAGGACGCAAGACTGGGAAGTTATGACTTCAAAAATTCAATCATTCTCTGCTTATTTTTCAGGGACAAGGATTCTCAATGCACACTTCCTTATGGGTCTCAAGAGATCCTAGGTTTATAATTTTAAAATCTTTTTGAGATGACATCAGCTTTTGGTTCGAACTTTCGAGGAGACCCTCTAAGTTTGGGAGTCAGCTCATCAATTTCCACATCATTTGGCTTTATCCAGACCCTTGAGTTTGAAGTCCAACTCTAGATCGAAATCTTATGAGTCAGCTTCATACTCAAGTGCTTTGACAGACAGACTTGACACTTTTATTGAAAAAGTTTTTTCTTTCTTTCAAAGATTTTCTAGTTTTTTAGAATTTTGTGAATATCTGGATTTTTTTTTGAACTTTTTGGACTTTCCGAAATTAATTTTTTTTTTTTGAAATGCTTGGTGTTTTGGGTTTTTGAATCTTCTGATTTTTTTTTTTGAACTTTTTTGTAAAGGACCCGAGCAAGACGGCAATGTGAACCAGGTGTTGTCTGATTCAGCTCGGGGAGCCGAGCACTGTCGGCTTTTATTGGCCGTTATGGGGACTACAAACCTGTTACTGCCCTGCACTCCTTTCCCTCAGGAGGCAGGGCCAGAGGGATCAGTAGGCCAACCCTCTGTGTTGTGCCCACACTTCATGGTAGATCTAAAATTGGGCTCCGAGTCAGTGTCGGATGCGATTTCTCCTGGATCATCCCCAGTGTATTGTAGCTCTTCGGGTTCATCTGGCTGAGGTGAGACCAGAACAGCAGTCTAGTCGATCAGGGGAAATTCCTGCCCCTTGCTTGAGTCTTCTTTAGACAACTCTATCAGACCCAATCTGCTCGCTTGATCATCGAAGGTGGAATCCAACCCATCATCAGGATAGATAATCCTTGCATTAATGAATTGGATTGGTGTGCAGATGCAGAGATTGCCTTCTTGATGACCCCATCTTCTTCTGATACTTCTGTGCTTTGGTTTCCTAATCCGAGTAGGCCGATATCGAAGTCTTTCTCTATCCACATTCTCTTGAACTCCCCGGACTCGGGTCGAGTCTTGATATTCGAGTTGACAGTAGAAGGTTTGATGCTCGACAGGAAGGAAGACGTAGTTCGATCCGACGGGACATGCGCGAGGAAAGTAATTTGCATTGTGATGGTATGAGACCTCCCCATTAGAGCGTTGTACGTCCATGGCTGGGATGGTAGGCTCTCGGAGGTTGGATGCTTCTACCATGGGAAATTGTCCGGGATCAGTAATGATGGTGATCGCCCTATCTCCGAAGATGTGCTTGACCCTTTGGTGAAGATTTGAAGAGATGACACCGATTCTGTGAAACCAGGTCTGATTGGAAAGGAGATGGAATGAAGCTGAGATGTCTAAGACCTGAAGAGTGATGGTTGATGTTTTTGGATCGATCCGAACCTGGACATCAATCCCCCCTTCGACCTCCTTGATAGTGGCCACATAATTGAAGCTGAGCCCCAATTCTGCTAGGGCATGTGGCATGCTGTCCAAGGAAGGGTCTTCTTCTTGGAGGACGATGGCTGAAGTAGCAGTCGAATAGACAGGTGCGGTGGGCAAGTTGTGCCCCTGGTTGTTTGCTGGAGAAACGGGCAGGCTTTGCCCCTTGTAAGCTGGAGTGGGCAAGCTGTGCCCCTGATTGACTATTGCTGAGACGGGCAGGTTGTGCCCCTGGTTTGCTGATGCTGTGTTAGGGAGATTGTCCCCTTGGTTGACTGAGATGGGCTGATTGTGCCCATGGTTAGAAATGGGTGTGAAGAATGAACCGACTGAAGGTGCCCCTTGCATAATGATGGGCTCTGGGATTGAAATAACCGAGGGTGCCCCTTGCAAGATGAGAGGCTCAAACTCTAAACTAGAGTCGATGGCACGAATAGACTGGAGAGGAGGCTCTTCTTGGCTTACGAAAGCTGGATAGGCAGGAGGTGCCCCTTGCATTGCGGAGACTAGATCGACTGGAGATGCCCCTTGCAGGATGAGGGGTTCTGAAACCTGACTGGTTAGGGGTGCCCCTTGCCAACCTTGATTAGGGAACTGTGAGTTCCATCTTGACTGTTGCTGTTGCTGCGGTTGTCCATGCTGAGGGAGGAATAGTGCATCTTTGGTAGAGGCGACAAGATCATCTTCTTCCATTGGATGGGAGGTGAGGACACTTCCGTTATCATTCTCGTATTCAGCAGTAGGCTCTTCTTCCACTATCGGTTGAATTGGAGAAGCCTGATGAGGCCACCAAGGGGAGATCATCCCAGCCCTTATTCCGGCTTCGACTTGTTCCCCGGCGCGGATGAGTTGGTTGAAGTTCGCATATGGATGTGAGACAAGGTATCCAGAGATACTTGGATTTGCCGAGTGGACGATCATGGAGATTTGCTCCTCGTCGTCGATGGGAGTCTTCATTCTAGAGGCCATGGCCCGCCACCGTCCAACGTAAGCTGACAATGTTTCATCGCTTCTTTGCCTGAGAGCTCCGAGGTCTGCTCTCCTGGGTGCCATGTTAAGATTGTATGCGAACCTGTTGACGAAAGCATGGGAGAGTTGCTCCCAAGTCCTGATGCGATGATAGTCCAATGATGTGTACCAATCCAGGGCATCGTCTTTCAGAGATTTTTGAAACAAGCGGATGAGTGCTCCATCATTGCCCGCCACAGCATTAAGCTCTCCACAGAAAGCTCGTAAGTGGTCTACAGGACACCCTGTCCCATCATATCTTTTAAATTTTGGTACCTGGAAGCCTTGAGGTACCATTGCATCGGGAAATGGACAAAGGTCCCTGAACTTAGTGGATGGAAGATCCACCCCTTGCTGCTTCTGCAACTTTCTCTTCATCTCTCGCATCTGCTCTTGGAGTTGCTCTATTTCGGAGGGACCAGATGAAGGAGATCTTGTCCCTTGCCATGATTGAGATGGCCCCCTTTCATAATAATTGGTGTCATTGATGCTCCTAAAATTTCTGCTTGAAGAAGGTTGGGTCTGGTAATTACTCCCATTGTAGGGACTTTGTTGGACTGGAGCTGAGAAGAGAGACTGCGAAGAAATCCCAGTCACAGGAGAATATTGAAATTGGTTGGAATTCCCATTGGGGAGAGATTGTTGGAATTGACTGGGATTCTGGGTTGTGAGATGTGACTGGAAATGGCTCTTATTTGCAGGAGGATGTTGGAAGAAATGCCCTGAGGTCGAGAGTTGTCCTGATTGAGGACCTTCATTAGGAGGGTATCGAAAGTCCTGCGCCACCCCTGATAGTTGTGGTTGAGATGCACTGGAGGCTGGAAGAGATGCTTGTTGTGGTTGTTGAACTAGACCAGCTTGATTGCTGGCTGCTGAAGCCTAGGCTTGTGTGAATCGGAGAAGCATTTCCTGCATGGCCTTCATGCTTTGTTGTAGCTCTTGGATGCCAGGAATTGACATGGATTCACTCGAGTTTAACAGTGGAGAGGAAGCCTCAGGTATAGGGAATGGGAGAGCCATGTCGATTTTGTATTGGATGTGGTAGGGTGATTTAGTTTGGAGGAGTAATGGTGGGAAGTATGCACTACTTTTTTTTTTGGTTTTGGGATTTTCTATTTTTTTGTTTTGGGATTTTCTACTTTTTTTTTTTTGGGGTTTGGGTAGAATGCTATGCAGATGAGATTGTATGAGGATTAGTGACTTTCAAGTATGGGAAGGATTCTGTTTTTCAAGTCGGATCACGACTAGTGGGATTAGCTCATTCCCTAGTGGAGTCGCCATTCTGTGGACCCTCGCCGATTTTCTGCGCTCCCCACACGACGTTCTTCTCCCTTCCCCTTTCAGGAAAAGAAGGAGATGAGGATGCGTGAGTGCGAAATCGCCGTTTGTGCCACTGGCTTGCCTCGTTCTCGAGGGCTTCGTTTGGTTGTCGTTTTAAGCTGGATGTGTTTAAATGTGTTTATATAAGACCAGAGTCGCCACTAGCCAATTACTTCGAATCTACAGTCGGCTAGACCCCGTAGAAACGTTAGAGAAGGGAATCCGAAGATTCCTTCCTCTAAAATGACTCCTTTTGATCTGCGGCCAGAGATTCAAGGTAAGGGATCACGGTTACAGGGTGGGAAGAGGTTAAGCACCCCACACACTGCCCGTACCGAAGTACGGTCTCTACTTCACAGAATCGATCGAATACTTGAAAGTCTAGTTTAATCCTCGTATATTCTCATGGATGACATGATGCATGAATGCGGGTCTGAACAGTAAGAGTTTCTGATGGGCAGGTTCCAACAACGGGCAAGCCCAGAGCGTACGCTCGAACTGACAGGTGCTTTATGCGAGATGATGCATGCTGTGTGCTTGAATATTCAAAGTGTCTATAGTGATATGTACGTGAATGCAGGTCTGAACAGTAAGAGTTTCTGATGGGCAGGTTCCAACAACGGGCAAACCCAGAGCATACGCTCGAACTGACAGGTGCTCTATGCGAGATGCATGCGGTGTGTTTGAATAATCAAAGTGTTTGCAGTGAAGCAGGGGGGTTGGAAGAAAAGTAAATGTTGCACTTATGCTAGATGCAAATGAGATGATGCTGGAAAAGAGTAGCTGGGTGGACGGAGGTGTCGCAAGGATTGGCTTCGAGTGGCTGGATCAAGATTTGGATGGCTTGGGAGGCTTGGACCAGTGGTTAGGCTGGGCTGGACCAGGGCTAGACTCTCCTCACTCGGGCTCTCCTTGGTGGAAAAATGGGCTAAAGGGTGGAGAGGTGGACTCAGAGCTCTCGGGCTGAAATGGACTTGAAGGGATGTTGAAATGAGAAGGGGAGGGGGGTATTTATAGCAGCAGAGAGTGGCAGTTTGCGTAATTTTTTCCGGGCGGCCTGCCATGGGCCGACCGTACGGCCGCTCCTCGGTTTTCAGCGAGTACGGCCGCTCTCTCGGGGCTGCTGTTGGACTCGCTGGTCGACTCAGTGAGTTGACCCAGTGGGTCGACTCGGTGATTTGACTTGACGGGTTGACTCGACGGGTTGGCTCGGTGTTTTGACTCGGTGTTTTGACTCGACGGGTTGACTCAGCGGGTTGACTCAGCGGGTTAACTCAGTGAGTTTGACTTTTTTGGGATTTTTTGACTGGCTTTTCTTATGGGGGGTTTTTCAGGGTGGTGTTTAGGATTGGGTTGACTGGGTTCAGGCTTGAACTGGGCTATGGAATGGGGCTTACAAGGGTGAGTTTGGCTGAGTTTGGACTTAGGATTTGGGGGTATGGTCCTCCATTCATCCAGCTATCTCTACCAACATTGTAGCCGAAGGTGGGGTGTCTACACATATGATGAACACTAACCTACCCAGTTTGCCAAAACCCATATGGGGTCGTGAAACATTTTGAGTACTCAAGAACAATGGAATATCAACTTTCTTCTATCCCATTTAGGTCATTATTTTCATTCCATGCTTCCCTAGGGCATTAAAGGGGTTCTACAAGGAATCCATATAACCCATTAATACATCTAAGTTTCAAATCATAATTAATAATAAAAACATAAAAAGGTCACTTATGATGGATTTATGATTTGATTCATCAACTCACTTTAAAAATAAGTAACTGTATTCAGATTATAATTATTAACGAACATTTTATACATTGGTGTCAAAGATGTGAGAACATATAAAGCTCATTAGCAATCTCAAACATCATAAGGATATGATCACTTACAAAAGTGCCCTCTTCGAGTTTCGTGTCATATAGTTCTAAACCATGGTCATTGGACCTTTGCAACAATTGAGGAATTGAACATTCTTTGAAGTCATATGTAGATGTCCATGGTGTTTACTATACTCCACAACTAATTATATATAATGAACATCAAAGGTAAAGGCCAATATGTCACACCCCAAAACCGGCCTCCCACACTGCCAATGTCATGCCCCAAATCTAGGTACGGAAAACTTCCGTAGTACCTTGAATTAGGCACTTAGCTCCCATATGCCGAGTCCCGAGTTCGATGCACTAAATGGAAGATTTTTTTTTTTTTTTTTTTTTTTTTTTTTTTTTTTTGTGATAATAATACCTGCATAATGATCCATGATCACAATACCAAGCAACAATCTTTGCTATATATCCAAGCGATTATAAGTACAATACTTTTCAAAATGTAAATATCGCTGAAGCATAAAATAGATAGCATGCATCCAGAAAGGCTAAGTCTTTCAAGCTACTCCTATCCTAAAAAAAATTGAAAAGGAAGGCATGAGTTAAAAGCCCGGTGAGTACACTCATGTGTGCATAGTGTACAAGCATGCAACAACAATTAGAATATCAAAGTACACAAGTAATGCATGATGACAATGCTATACCATATGATACCGAGAGGGCAAGATCCAATCCAAAAGAATGCTGGGTATATGCAGTCATGCAAGTCCTCCTCTAAAAGTCCACATCTCAGTACAATTATCATCACTGAAAATCATTGGGGCCTGGTACCCAAAGCAAGTCTGAAACTTGTTAAGTAGAGGCCTTGCATACCGCCTTGTTGGTGGGGGACCTAAAGCCATGCCAAAACCCACCTGGCATGCTGGTAGTGGACCCATTTCAGGGGCTGATCAAACTTAACCACATTCGCTCCACATCTTCAGCTAGGTGTGGCCAAACCTCTTCTCACCTGACCATGTCGGTGGGAGTCAGGCCTACAATGGTCTTCGGCACTAGGTGACCCATGATATTCTCCCGGTCTTGATGATGAGGCTCGATGGTACCAATTAAGGTTTAGGAAATGTCACCAGGGGTCTGGGACCCAGTATAAAGAAATCCAAATTTCTAGTGTCCACAAATACTAACCACTATGGCATTGTGGTGGTCTCATCAATACAACTATGGTGTTATTGTGGTGCTCAATCCATCATACAAAGGTGATATGTGAAATGCCATGATAATCCACAAGCATACCATGCAGCATAATTGCACTTAAGGAATGTTATGTACGTAAGCCATTTATGCATATGAGGCAACCCTAATAACAATTGGGCTCCTCTCCTAACCACATCCATGGTCATTATGGATTACGTATATGCACAACATCCACACTAGAATAAACTTAAATCATAATGGGGTAAAAATAAGCTTTAAGGATTTTAACTCAAGGAACAAGCTCGATATATTCACTTTAGGAACTTCAACCCAAGAACCAAGCTCGATATATTTACTTTAGGGACTCCAACCCAGGGACCAAGCCCTATATATTTAGTTTAGGGACTAAAACCCAGGGACTAAGACTGATATATTCGCTTTAAGGACTTCAACCCAAGGACTAAGCCGTGGTCTCTCAGATCGAAAAACTTATGCACGTACTTCATCATGTTCACTACGCACCAACATCCTCTACAACATGCATATGAACTCTACATTATCACATTATGTAGACTATGCACTCCTCGTCCATAATACATGTACATGTATACATGCGTGCAAATGTAATACACGAAAATGTCCCAAGACTAGCCAAAAATAATCATGACGCCAACTAAGTAAAATGGTGGTCTGGGGTGCACTCTCCCTCATGATCATGGGATTGTGCGAGTGTTCACAACTACCACATTAGTGTGCATTAACAACACAATAACACCACTAGAATTAATCCATAACGTGACATTAATCACATGGCCAGAATCACATACTTATTAGCATGACAAGCTGTATATTAATCACGTGCAAGGAAAGAGCACATACCCGTAACATGTATCAAATCTGCATGTAAAGAGCCATAGTTATTCGGAAGCTAGGCTACACCATCAACATATTCATTTGGGGTAAGGATAAGTGGTCCACCTCATCAGTTCCATAGTAAGTTGGCGTACAAGTGACGCTCCACCATACGATGCATAGGTGCACTTTTTATAACTCAAGGAGGTACATACGGAGGCCATTAACACGGCTTGTTACCTAATAAATTGGTCACCCTCTGTGGTAATTGAATGTAAAATCCCTAAAGAATGTGGAGTGGTCACACAATTGACTACTCATGTTTGTGGGTGGTTAGTTGCGAGGCTTACTCTCATGTACCCTCAGTTGAGAGAGATAAGCTTGACCATAGGGCCAGGAAAGGGATCTTTATGAGCTATGGTAATGGTTGAAGGGTTACCGGTTGTATGACCCTATCACATGAAAAATCACCCTAAGTCGTGATGTCAGATTTGATGAAGGGTCTTTGTTCCGAAAGGATGTACCAAAGGAACCTGAAAAATTAGAAGTTGCTGACATCTAGTTTGATAGAGATGAGACACGGGCCGAGATTGATACGCATGTAGAGGTACAAGATTAGGTGGAGCAACCACTATGTGAAGAAACCCACTCAGAGATCACAGGTTACCAGCAAGGTATAGGGATGACTCGAACATTGCATTCACCCTTATTACGGCTGAGGGGGATCCGTTTAACTTTGATGAGGCACTACAGGATGTAGAGGATAAAAAGTGAAAGATAGATATGTAAGACGAGATGGATATACTCTCTGTACAAGGAAAGCAATTGGGTATAAATGAATTTTTCAAAAGAAACATGATAAGTACAAGGTTAGATTGGTGGTGAAGGGGTATGCTCAGTGGGAAGGTATAGACTTTAGTGAGATATTCGTTCTGGTAGTGAAGTAAGTATCTATCAGGTTCATGTTAGTGTTGGTTGCCCAATACGACCTCGAGCTGGAACAAATGGATGTAAAGAATACTTTTCTCCATGGAAAATTGAATGAACAAATTTACATGACGCAGCCAAAAGGTTGTACAGCCTCAAACAGTCTCCTAGGCATTGGTATAAGAAATTTGATTCCTTCATGATGAGTCATGGCTTTTTTCAAGAGCGAATACAATCACTGTGTCTATTATAAGACATCGAGTGATGGGAAGTTTCTCATACTAGTGTTATACGTTGATGACATGTTTATTGCCAATCATAACATGTTTGACATTGATGTGTTGAAGACTCAACTTTCAGGGACATTTGAGACGAAGGATCTGGGGGGTTGCAAAGAGGGTTCTCGGCATTGATATATACAGAGACAGAAAGAAGAACAGGATTTGGTTATCTCAGGCTGAATGCCTTAGGAAGGTATTGGTGAAGTTTGGGATGGATATGGTGAAGCCGGTCAGCGTTCCCCACATGACTTACTTTAAGCTTTTTTCAAAGTAGTGTCCCAAGACAGATGAAGAAAAGCAAGTTATGTCTCTTGTGCCTTATTCGAGCATAGTGGGCAGATTGATGTATGATATGGTCTGTACATGACTTGATATTTCACAAGCTGTGGGTGTTGTGAGCAGATTCATGTCTAACCTCGACAAGCAATATTAAGAGGCTTTGAAATGGCTACTTCGATATATACGGGGTACGCAAGATTACGTCTTGATGTTTGATAAGTTTAAGAATAAGTTGGTTGGGTATGTTGATTCTGATTACATGGGTAGTATGGATTGTAGGACATCGACTTCTAGTTACTCGTTTGTGTTAGCAGGTGGAGCGATTAGTTATATATCTAAGCTTTAGTTAGTGGTGGCTCTTCCCACTACTGAAGTGAAGTATATGGCTGTGACAGAAGCTTTCAAAGAGGTTGTTTGGTTGAGGGGCATGATGAATCAGTTGGGGCTCCAGTGCTAAAAATTTTGTTTATCACTCTCGTACTAAACACATTGATGTGCTTCACTATTTTTTCCGATGGGTGCTTGAGGAAGGAGATGTGACTTTGGAGAAAAGTCACACTAGCGTGAATCCGCGCGGATATGTTGATCAAGGTGGTTCTTACAGAGAAGTTCAAGTTCTGCGTAACTTCTCTGGGATTGGCAAAGATTGAATAAAACTACATGGAGCATGAGAAGCGATGACACTATGTTGAAGATGAGATGAAACATGCAACAATGAATAATGGTGTTCAACGTTTGAAGCTTCGGTGGAGATTGTTGGTGGATCCATCAAATTGTGCTAAAACAGGGTTCCACGACCGGTCTAATTTTGGACCTGGAAGCAGTGAAGTCTCTAGACAATTTTCGTATTCCCAAGACCAGTCGACCACAGGTCGGGAACCGCTCGCCGGGTGTATTGCGGCTGATCCAAGACCGATCACTATTTGAGGCTAGACTGGTTGAATTTTGGCTTGAGCTCACTGGACTGTTTCTCTTCTCTTGCGACCGATCGATGGTCAGCTATGATTGGTCAACATATCAACAACGGTGACGGTGATTTGCATAATTAGGCAAAGAACTGCATTAATTTAGTGAAAAATGCCAGCCTGACTATTAGTTTATTGAAAGAACCGCATTAGTTTACTGGTAAACTAGTCTATTGAAAGAACCAGGGCCGCCTGATTATTAGTAGCCAAGCACGTCCATGCCTACTAGCAACGTAGATACACCCGGTACATTAGATACCCTTGAATCCCAAAATCAGGCCAATCAAAAAATCAGTACGCCACATCCTAGGGAAGCGTTGGATGGGACACCCACCATTAGTTGAGCGTGCGGCCCGCAGTGATTTGTATATGCCATCCAATCCGTTTATTTGACATAAATGATGTTACTTTTAAAAAATACAATGTCCTGAAACTTAGTTGGGTCAGACTTGGAAAATTAGAGCTCTTATGCATGATTTTACGCATTTTTTCATGGTGATGCTCACCCAAGTGGATGGTTTGAATCTCGTGAACATGAAGACATTCATCTCCACAGTTGTTGGCACGCCAGTGCCTGCGCAGTCAAGCAAGAGTTTTACCTTTGGAGAAATCTAGGCCTGCGAAAAGTCATGTATCTTTTATTATTACGCCGGCTTGTGAAAGAATTGTCCCATACTGTGACAAATATGGGTTAGTGGGGAGACACAATTGATTATTACACCTATAAGAGGAGCAATTGTTCCATACATGGCCAGACTAGGGTGTTACATACGATGTCCAGACCTCCTTGACATATGGCATGTGTGTGCGTCAATCTAAACCATCCAAAATCATGGTGCCCTCTATGTTATGTGTGTAACTTACAAATTTCCTTGGTTGGATTACCCTAAATATCTGATCATTTGGCAGTATCTGCCTGAATTTCACCTGTAAAGTTTCATTTAAGCTTTCATTTGGTGACAACCCAACAGACAATTAGGCCCAGAATGGTGGGCCGATAATTTTGGCTGTTTCATCCGTCGGTTAACCTTCCGTACGTACTCTGGCAAAGTAATTTATATAATTCCTCTTATAAAAAATAGTGGGAAGATATAGGCAAACACTTACCATTCTTCTATTTACAATTATATAATGGAAAATTTTTAAGACCTGGTATCCTTGGTCAAGAGAAAACAAAAGAATTATTTTAAATGACCAAAGTATTCCTTTGACTAAGTCTAACAAGCCATGGTTGATGGATTGGAAATCTCGGCGAACATGGGTCTGTCAAATATTATTGTTGAGACCGATTCTAAATGGTTGCGGATGCAGTTAGCCTCTAACTGTTGTGGTAGCCTTCAAACTATGCTCGTGTTGGGTGCTCAGACCGGTTGGGCGACCAGTTTGGCTGTGTAACCCAGAAGCTCGAGGAGGCTGCTGGACATATTTTGAGTGCCCAGACTGGTCGAACGACTGGTCTGTAGTGGGCTCTGACCGGTCGGGCGACCGGTTGGCTGTGAGGCAGAGTCGGCGTGTTTTCTCCTCGGACTGTCTATGCAAGGTGCGACCGGTCGGGCGACCGGTCGGCTGTGCGCACGGGTTTCTTGCACAGCTCGCAGTACTGCGCAAGGTGTTTCTATTTCGGGAGTTTTGCCTATTTAAGGAGGTGCAATCCCATCTTAGATGGTATGCTAAGGTGTCCAAGGTTTCCTATTTGTACTAGGAAGAGGGGAGAGGTGTGTGTGAGAGAGAACTTGGGGTCTTCTCTGTTTTTCCTTGCTTGTGGGCTGTCAATCTCTGTAATCTTTTGATATTCATAGTTGATCATTTTGTGCCGTGGTTTTTTACCCATTGAGGGGTTTTTCCACGTAAATTCGGAGTCTCTTGTGGTGAATGCTTGTGTGTGATTGATTGCATCTTGTTTACTTGTTTGATTTCGCATTGTTTCAAGCGTTCGGCGTTCCGCTTCCGCTGCTGGCTTTCCCAACAAGTGGTATTAGAGATAAAGTTGGGGTGGAGTAGATTCGAATATGAGACGAGAAGATGGGATCGGGCGCAAGGTTCGAGGTAGAGAAGTTCTCCGGGAAAAATAACTTTGAGCTATGGAAGGTGAAGGTTGAATCCTTCCTGGTCCAGCAAGGGCTTGTTGAAGCTCTTGGAAAGCGACCCGAGGCTATGAAGGACAATGAGTGGAGGAAGCTCGACAAGATGGCTAGAACCTCAATCCTGTTAAACCTTACGGATGATGTTCTCTATCATGTCATGAAGAAGAAGACTGCGGTTGAAACAATGGCGAAGCTAGAGAAGGTTTATGCCAAGAAATCTCTAGATAATCGCATGTACGTGTTGATGCAGTTGTTTACCTTGAGGATGGCTGAGAGAACGGAGGTGGAGGACCACCTGAGCACGCTCAATAGGCTGGTTTGCAAGTTGGTGGAGATTGATGAACCGGTGAAGGATGAATACCAAGCATGCATCCTGTTAAATTCTCTTCCAGATTCATATGAGTCGTTCAGGGACTCTATGTGCGCAGGGAGGGAAACCATAAGTGTCGAGACCGTTATCTCAGCCCTCCAGTCAAAGGCGATAAGAAAGAAAAGCGGTGACGTGGCTCCCCGTTATTCCTCAGAGGCACTGGTTATGAGGGGAAGAAGTTCTGAGCATGGAGGATATTCAAAATCGGAATCCAAGGCCAAGGGCAAAGGGATGGCTAAGGTGAAGGGCTGGAATTGTGGTCAGGATGGCCACATGAGAGGGGATTGTCAAAATCCCAAGTTGAAGCAAGAGAGGTATGAAAATTCTTCTAGAGAGGGAGCTAATACCGTAGAGGATGATGGCGATCTGTGTGAAGTTCTAACTGTATCTGGCAAGGGATCTCACGGTAGTGAGTGGATCCTTGATTCAGGGGCTTCATGTCACGTATGTGTTGAACCTCCAATTTATACATTGTATCGGCCATTCCATCACATTATATGCATGGTTTACATGTTTAACAGGCCCATCTAATGCAGGTTTCGTGATTGTAGGAATGAGAGCAGACTTCATCTAATTGGAGACCAAAAAGAGACATTTAGGAGCCTTGGATGAAGACCCAAGGTGGGCCAAAGAAAGAAGAAAACAAAGAGAGAGGAAGGAAAGAAGAAAAGAAAGAAGAAAGAATACAGAAAATGGGTCCAACCGGTCAAGACCGGTCGGCCAACATCGGACCGGTCTTGACTGGTCGGCCATGCAATTTCAGGTTTGTAGATTTCAAACAGCAGGCTATTCCCGTTTATGGTTTTTCGGATCAGTTTTCTAGGCCCATCTTGATGATATTTGGAAATCCAACACATCTATGTCGAAGAGGAGCTCGACGCCGAAATAACCCAAGTGGTTTCGTGTCGATCGGAGCTACGGATTGACCGTGGTCGCCAAAACAATACGAACTGTCCAGAAAGTTCCAGATTCCGCCTACTCCACTCTGGGCCGGTCCAGGTAACCCATCATTGATGATATGAAGAATCTACTTTGACCATCTTCTAGACCACATCCATATATGAATAACCACAAAGTTTCAGATCAAAAGGATGTGTGGTTTGATCGTACCGGTTGAAGAAAGATGGACCATCCAGAAAGATCTAACTGCGCAGATTTTATAAAAGGCCTGAGTGTTCTAATTTTTGCACCTAATTCTGGAATTTTTTAGGACAATCTAATCCATCTATCATGTAGAGGAGGAAGTTTTCTACCAATGTTCAAAATTTGAGATCAATCCGACTTCTCTACACTCCGGGGCGTTGAAAGCAAGATGACTGGTTCTGAAGGTACCCGAATTGCTCGATTTTGAGAGGCGGTCGCTGATCTGATTGGTGGGCCTATTCAGAAGATAATTTTGGAAATCTAAATCATCTATAAGGAAGATCACATTACAAGGAAGCTACAAATCAAATTTAAAGGCAATCCGACCATTGATTAAGCCGTACGAAGTAAAACAAAATCTGTTGTGTTGCGGTACTCTTGCTGTATTATAAAAGGAGGTGCTCTCTTCTATTCCAAATCAAGCAAGGACGTGGGAAGCAAGGAGTTCAAGTCCTAGCCTCCTACAGCTAGTTTTTCTTCCTTTTCTTAGTTCTAGTTCGAGTTTTAATATGCTTTTCCTTAGCTAACCTCTTAGCTAGAGCTAGAGGTGAAATTTGTAGTTGGTTTCCATGCTTTAATTCTTTTATTTCAAGTACCCTTTTCTTAATTTTGGATTTTGAACTTCTAGTTTGAATAAAGTTTGAATTTTTAGATGAATTATGAGAGTTTGTGTACTCCGGACATGAGTTCCTTGCAATTCTCTAAGATTACCATGATGAGTTTGTTTAGATTCGAATTGTAGTAACCCCAGAGCATGCCATAGTCTCTTGGCATGGCTGTTACTTCGAAGGCTACAAGTTTGAGTTCTATGTGCTTCATTAGAACTAGAAATTTGATTTTCATATTTAAGTGGGACTGTTTGTGCTTGCATGCTATATCATCCAATTAGATGAGAGATAGGACTTTGATTCTAATTGTGTTGTGCTTGGATGAATGGATTGTATTGAACTACTACAAGTGGATCCTTGATGCTCTAGTTCTTCTTAATTTCAGATTTTCCTATTTTATGTGAAAAATTATTGTCCTAAACTTCTTAGATTCTAGTTGTTAGAGTAGTTGGAATTGTTTACTTCTTTCCCTGTGGATCGACCTCGGTCTTACCGAGAATTATTACTACATCGCAGCTTTGCACTTGAGGCGAGCGAACAAATTTTTGGCGCCGTTGCCGGGGAAAAGGTTAAACGCTTCTAATTGTTGTAGTAGCTATAGAGTAATCTTAGTTAGGTAAGATTTTCAGTTTTTATAGAAGTAGATTTTCTGATTTTTTTTTAGATTACTAATATTTTTTTTTGGAGGACATTGTTGCTGACATAGATCTCATTCTATTGGGTAACATCTCCCCATCTCCCTTCTTTTTGTTCTTTTTTTTTAAAATTAGGGTAATGTTCAATTCCTTAAATTTTCATCATGTATGATTGGACGAATGGTGCGTATAAGTACCTTTTGGAGGATGAGACGTCGGATTGAAGGACCCAAACTCATTGTGATCAAGATCCCTCCAAGCATGAGTATTTTTTTGAGATTCAAATAACCTCCACTACCCCCCCCCCCCACGTAAGACGATGCATGATTACATTAATGAAAACAATACACATATTGAGATACAACGTAAGATGATGAGGGAATACCGGAACGAAGCAAAATTGAATAATGATTATCCGGGGAAAACATTACGTGATTACTGGATTGAAAATAACATGAGTGTTCCACCAGTTATGGTAGGAGGTGTACAACAACAAAAGGAACGGGTGAATAGTAGCCAACCGGTTAAGACAATGCGTGATCACTTGTATGGATATGCCTATCAACTGTCATATAACTCTTCATCCTACAATGCGTACAGTCTTAATTGGGAAAACCACCATTCTCCTTGTTCAAGGGAGGAACCAACCATGATTATTAACAATCACCCTAAAACGTCTCCCTCTTATAATTATTCCCCAAAAAACTACCGATTCTACAACAAAACCACTTATTCCTGGCAATACAAGAGAAGCCATCGAGAAGCTACTGAACATGGTAAATATTTTTGGCATTGGGATAGCTATTCCTCCCATTTCGTCAAGATAAACAAGACGTATTCTATCGTAACTCGTTCCTGCTAAGAAAAAAGTGCAGCACCAATAAATCCATGAGAGATTTTTGTAAAATTGCTCCATTGAGTCCCGTATCGGTTTTGGAACCAATTCCTATAATTGTGAAACCCATATGAGATACGGAGGAATAGGCTATTCTCTTTTTTAAATTGCTTTAACCGGAAGAAGTTGAAGCTGCATAGATTATTTGAATCGTTCCTACTATCATCAACCAGGGAGAAAATATAGAATGGGCATGGGGTAATAATTCCATATTGACCGTTCTCGCTCAGTGTTTGCAACGGCTGGGAAGCGACTAGGAGAAGCCGTTCCACAATGGCGATATTCGGACTCCTGTGATTGGGTTCCTTAAACGGTTCTTAAGGATTGTGGTCATGTTCTTGTTCTGTAGCAAATGGGTCTTGTACACTGGAGGCCGTATTGGATTTAGGTCTTTTGGTAGTACCCTACGAAACGAAGATTCGAAGGGCCTCTCTTTTTTTTCTTTCTTTTCCACAGATATGGATTTTACCGATCAGGAATAATAATAATGCCAGTCATTTAGATCTGGTACACACAATAAAATAATCTGGATTTATTCATAGAATACTTTCTATCGAATAATTTTGAAAGAACTTATAGTCAGCCTCTTTTAGATATGAATCTATCTGATTCAGAAGGGAAAAACTTGCATCAGTATCTCAGTTTTAATTCAAACATGGGTTTGATTCACACTCCATGTTCTGAGAAAGATTTACCATCAGGAAAGAGGAAAAAACGGAGTCTTTGGGAATACGCCGCGCCTAAAATCATCCCAAGCGCTGCTAATGTGGCTACTAAGCTATTTCTTTGGAAAGCTCCTACTGAGATGGGAAATTCCCCGATAAAGCTGCTAGTACCAGGTGAACTCATATTGGCCAAAGTGGAAGAGAAGGAAATGGTAGAGAGATTCGGCATGGTGCTCACTGAACCTCCGTAATCTTAAGAAAAACCGGGCGACATACCTGAATCCCTGGATACCCTAGCAACGCTTCCTTCCCTCTGTGTTCTTCTCTAAGACGCAAAGCGCATCAACTATAAACCGACGGGGCCTGGAATTCCGAGCAGTTAACCAATCTCCTCAAGGCCCGCAGAACCTCGCAGATCAGCTGCTCCTCCTTGCTCGCTTATAGATCGTTATTGATGAGATCGGCTGCCATTGGCCAGGGGATCCAATACAGAGAACGATGGCGCAGGTAGAGTGTTGATTGATTCAGATTAGTCGTCTTCCTGATCAAAGAGATTTTGAGTCCAGGTCGACCGATAAGGCAGTCTCCGAAGTATAGAGGTGCTACACTTCTACCTGATGGATTCGAACACTCGCACTCGACCTATCCCTTTCACTGAGGTCGCACAATAACCTCTTCCCCTTCTTTCTCCCACTATATCATTCTTAATTAAAGAATTCATAATTAAATTAAAAGGCTCGCTTTGACCGTTAGGAGTAGGTAACCCGTTCCCTGTCTTTGTTTCTATTGCATTCTATCTCGTCGTATCACATTCTGTTCTGCGATATTTGAGAATCACCGTCAATACCTCGGTGTAGATCCGGGATAATTCTTTGTTCCACAGCTCTGGGGCTATTTACAACTAGCCAATTAATAATTCTCAGATGATGTACTGGCAGTGCATCAAAGATGCAGTGCAGTCATCGATTCTCCCGAGAGGCCACAATTACCGCATTTGAAATCTGCAAACCTGAAATTGCATGGCCGACCGGTCAAGACCGGTTGGACATGGCTGGCCGACAGGTCTTGACCGGTCTAGACCTGTCTGGTTTGGTACAGCAACCTCTGTAAAAGGCAGCAGTGTTGGCTGACCGGTCTTGACCGGTCAGGGCCCATTTTCTGCATTCTTTCTTCTTTTTTTTCCTTCTCTCCTTCCTCTCTCTTTGCTTTCTTCTTTCTTTGGCCCACCTTGGGTCTTCATCCAAGGCTCCTAAATGTCTCTTTTTGGTCTCCAATTAGATGAAGTCTCCTCTCATTCCTACAATCACAAAACCTGCATTAGATGCGCCTGTTAAACATGCAAACCATGCATATAATGTGATGGAATGGACTGTACAATGTATAAATTGGAGGTTCAACACACCCCCCAACCAGCTTTTTGCTAGTCCCGAGCAAAACATGCGTGAACAATTTCAAACCTCCAAACCAACTCCCCTTCAGAAACCGTGTTTCTATCCATTCCAAGACATACAAGTATAAAATTTGGAGAAATTAGGTGATAGAAGTTGAAACCTTAAACTCTCAAAGCATAATAAGCGTCTACATGAAATTCCCGCCGATTGATTGATAAATAGAAGAACTCGAACAACTTCAACCTAGTGTGCATAGTGAAAGTTTATCTCATGAGTTTCTGGGATTATCTTCTTCATAGATCAACTAAACTATAGATCTCAAGGTGTACAGAGCAACAACAAGCCTATGACGGGAATTTATCTTACCGTCCTTCCGACGGCTTTCACACTACGTCCCATTTCTGAATTTGGTTACGGGTAGACCATCCCCCAGTTGGTAATAGGTAGCCCTTTTCAAAATTTTCCACCATTTTTCCATCATTCCCAATTTCATCCTTCCTTTTCCTTTTTCTTTTAAATTAGATATGATTTTTAGAAATCCATATCTTTCATTATTTTTCCATGGACAAGGATGGACAAATTACCCCGGCTTCGTTTCTTAACACCTTAAATCAAAGTCTAGTTAATCCACAAATCACATAATCCTTTCAACCCATGAAAATCGTGTAATGTGAACTAGTTGTAAAAGTGTTCAAATTTTCTATCAATCACATAAATAGGGGAATTCACATATAAAACCATTATATTAAGAGAAGTTCAAAGCTTGCAACATCACTCACTTCGTATCTCCTCTTCTTATACTCGTATCATCTCTAATGTATAGAAACAAAGTTTTCCAAAAGAGTTTTGAATTTTAGAAAAATAAAATTTTTTCTATAGAATTGCTCGAAATGTCACAAAAGCTAGTAGATTCATCTAAGGAATCTCACCCCCCAACCAAAATCTTACATTGTCCTCAATGTAACAAGATATACAATAAGCATGACATGAGAGCAATGAAATAAAACAAAGGAGAGTGAGAACGAGAATACCTGGGCTAGCAAGTTGATCAATTCTAGCATCTTTCATTATCTTGATGAGACTTCTTTAATCCTAATTTCAGAAAAAAAATCCTAACCTCCTACCTACCTTTGATTAGTCCGATCGACTATATGATCAAATTTGAGTAGGATCTTCATGAATTTCAATAAATTTCTCATGAGGACCATCCAAAGTCCTGCTCGACAGTAAACATGTGTGCTTCTTATCATTGAAGTCCAATCGTATTGTGCACCACATGCATAAAAGGAGGAGATAAGAGCAGCAAAAAGATACTCCTCAAATTCTGATTTGGGTTATGATTGATTAAAAATGGGTTTTCCCAATCAGAATTTTCAATGGGCTGAAGGACCCAAGATGTTGGAGAGACATTCATCAAGTTTTCATTGGTTAAAGTTGTATCCTCCACAATTTCAGAATTGTACGGTGCTTCCACAAACAATGGTAAAGAGTATAGATCAGTGGAAATGTGTTCTTTAGGCACCAACACCGTGTCTAACAAAATATCCAACTCCTTAATCATCTCATCATCAAGATCATAAGATTGGGCCAAGCATTCCTCTAGGAAATCGAGATAGTCGGATGAAGGATCATGATCTTGCTTGAGTGAGTGCAAAAATTCAGTTTTGATGGTGAGGGACTCTCCCTCCATGGAGTGGAATTCTTCCAAACTAGGTTTTTCATAACTAGTATGAGGCACCAAGTCGGAAGTATGCAAGGCTTTAACAATCTCTAGAATAATGGGGTCGTTTGAATTTTCAAAGTGAGCCAAGCATTCGTCCAAAGAATCTGAATTTTCACTCATGGGAGTCTCATTCTCCATATTAAAATTAAGCATGGCAAGTTGGTGGAGTGACTCAAAAATATCAACCTCGGCCATCTCTCTAGCATGCATATCCTCTAGAGACTCATAATCATTATGCCCTTGGGAAAAAGAAACCATAGGTTCATAACCATTCACCAAACCCTCATTGTAGGCAACCCCACTATCGCTTTAAAATTTTATTGATCCCTCGGGTTCGTCAATCGTCATTGAAATCTCTTCATCATTAAGCTCAAAGCATCCAAAAGAGATAGTGGACTCACCATAATTGATGATGACATCGGGATCATCGAAATCAATCTCCTCTAAAAGTCTATTCATTAAATCCGAAGAAGGTGGGACTTGGGTAGCCCCATCCTCCTCATGAAAGGGGATTGATTCGATGCCCCCAATTTCGGGCTCAACATCTTCATAAGATGGTGAGTAAACTTGATTTGATTGTTCATCTACATACTCATTCCATATTTCCTCAAGTATTTGTGTATACGTTTCACAAAATTCCACTTAAATCCATTTGATTCCTCTTTACCGACAAAAACCCGCACTCGAGAAAATATATTATTCCGAGTGCGGGTTTTTCTGGTCAAAGTCTTGTCTTTACCACGAGTTATTTTCCTTGGTTAACAATAATTGTGGTTTTGCCGATATTTGCGGGTTTGTCAATTTTATTTTTCCCTCATAGAGGAAATAAGGTGGTTCGGTGGTATACTATTTGTATCTGCTTATTAGAACTCCTTCTAACGACCTATGCATTCTGTTATCATTTCCAATTGGACGATCCATTAATTCAATTGGACGAGGATTATAAATGGCGTTACATTTGCAAAGTGCATTATGGCTATCACCTCAACAAATTCCTTAAGATGTTGATAGGCACTTTCACTGTCTAGTCAATTGAATTTGGGAAGGAGTTGGATTACTCCCGGTTTAAGATCGATGTTTTTTTGCTTCCCCAAGTGTAGGGTTGCGTTGTAGTAATAATCTCGGTAAGACCGAGGTCGATCCACAGGGACTTATGTAGGATTTCACAAACACATCCAAAAGTGTCTATTGAAAGCTAATAACCAGATTTTTGTATGATTTTGATGTGAGTAACAAAACTGAATTAAATTGAAAGTAAATAATTATAAAAAGGCACTAGGGGTTCAAGGATCCACTTGTAGCAATCCTTGATGTTCAATCCGCCGTGGTTTTTCATTCTCTCAACTAGAATCGACATTAAGGTCTATCTAGTCAGATGATAGAGCTGTTAAACAAAACAATCTATATTATGTAAGTGCGATGCATCAGATTCGCTCAATGTAGGCTGAGCTGAGCATGCTCAATTGCATAGGTCATTCCCCTTTCCAAACAGTCCAATCCATAATCATAACCATCCTCAAGTCCTGTCACAAGACAAGGCTAGATCATGATTTGAACTAGATTCAAATCACATGCACAGTCCCTTACATAACCCAGAAAATCAGAAAAATAGAACTTTGGTAGGAAGTCCCTTCATGAAGATCATAGTCCTAGAGCGCACTCCGATTCCTCGGATCATACAGGTCTAGACTGATATAAAACAAATAAGAAATTAAGTAATTCTCCCAAACATTCATGAGTCATCATAAGACTAAGAAAAACTACTTAAAAACTTGTATAAACTTCAAACCAATGTTCATAACATGAATTCCATACTTAAAACCAACTAACTACGAATTGAAACATCTTGGATCTACTACAAGCTTCACCTCTTAGCCCTAGCTAAGAGGTTTAGCTGCTCATGATCCAAGGAAACATGAAACAACCAAAAAGTTCATAAAAACAGCAAAACAAACTAGAGGGAGTTGTGGAACTCCGAGATTCACTTCCGCCGCCTCCAAGCTTGCTTCAACCCTTCTTAGATGCCCTAGGAACGATCCCTAGGTGTCCTTTTATGGTAGGAAGGCTCCACAACTTCAGAAAGATCGAGAATCTGCGTAAGAGTTACGCAGTGCGCAGAGAAAATCGGGCCAGGAATAGAAGTTTCTGATTTTTCTCATGGCCGACCGGTCTGGACCGGTCGGACTGGGCTGGCCGACCGGTCACGACCGGTCTGGCCTCTTCAACAATACTCCAGCAAGCATGGCCGACCGGTCAAGACCGGTCATCATGGCCGACCGGTCAATGGTCCAGCGTACACAGCTGACCGGTCTTGACCGGTCTGTCTTCCTTGGCCGACCGATCAAGACCGGTCGTCCTCTTTTTCTTCTTGTTTTCTTCCTTTCTTTCTTCTATTTTCTTCTTTCCTTGCTTCTTTCTTTGCTTCCTTCTTCCTTCAGCCCTCCTTGGGTCTTCATCCACGATTCTAAATCGGCTCTTTTCATCATCATTTAGGCGGAGTTCACTCTCAAACCTGCAATCACAAAAAATTCATTAGATTTGTCTATAAACCATGCAAACCTCACACAATGAGTGATGAATTGGGGTTAGAATATGCACAATTAAGAGCTCAACACACCCCCCAACCAGCATTTTGCTAGTCCTGAGCAAAACATGCGTGAAGCTAATCCCATTCTTCAAAACTCAACTCTCCTTCAGAAACTGTCCTTCTATACATTCCAAGTTACATAAGTGTAAGATTTAGAAATAATAGGCGACAGAGGTTGAAACCGTAGACCCTCAAAACATAATAAGCATTTATATGAAATTCCCACCGATTGGTTGATAAATAGAAGGATGTGAACAAATTCAATCTAGTGTGGATAGTGAAAATTCATCTCACGAGTTTCTAGGATTATCTTCTTCATAGATCAACTAGACTATAGAACTCAAGGTACATAGAGCCACATCAAGCCAATGACAGGAATTTGCCTTACCGTCCTTTCGACGACTTTCGCACTACATCCCATTTCCGGCTTTGGTTATGGGTAGACCATCCCCCGGTTGGTAGTAGGTAGCCCTAATCGGAATTTTCCACCAATTTTCCATCATTCCCAATTTCATCCTTCCTTTTCCCTTTTCTTTTACTTTAGATAGGATTTTTAGAAATCCATATCTTTCGTTGTTTTCCCATGGACAAGGATGGACAAAGTACCTTGGCCTGATTTCTCAATACCTTAATTCAAAGTCTAGCCATAAATCACCTAATCCCTTCAACCCATGAAAATCGTGTAATGTGGACTAGGTGTAAAAGTGTTCAGATTTTCTATCAATCACAGAAATAGGGGAATTCACATATAAAACCATTATGTTATGAGAGATTCCAAACATACAGCCCCATGCACTTCATATCTCCTCCTCTTATGCTCATGTCATCTGGAATGCATAGAAACAATGTTTTCCAAAAGAGTTTCAAAGTTTTGAAAAATTGAAAAATTTCCACATAATTGCTTGAAATGTTACAAAACGCTGGATTATCCAAGTGATCCTACACCCCCTAACCAAACTGTGCATTGTCCTCAATGTAAAAGATGTGCAGTAAACAAACATGAGAGCAATGTGAACATAAAGGGAGTGAGGAGTGAGAGTACCTGACAGGTGAAAGTTGGAATTCCTCCTCCTTCTAACAAACCTAAGCAAAAGTAAACCAAAGCAACAAAATCCTAATCCTAACTATTCTATATCTCCGTCAGACTAGGAGATCAATCATCCTGATACACAGGATCATTCAGGGGTATGGACATACCATCTGAAGGAAACTTCTCAAAGAACGGCTTTAATCGCTGCCCATTCGCTTTAAAAATGTTGTCGTTCCTTGGATTCAACAGCTCGACAGTCCCATATGGATAGACAGTTTGCACAATGTAGGGACCGGTCCATCGAGATCTCAATTTTCCCAAAAATAGATGTAAGCAAGAATTGTACATGAGGACTTTTTGATTGATCATGAATGTCTTGTGAAGAATATTCTTATCATGGAATATCTTCGTCTTGTCCTTGTAAATTCTCGCATTCTCATAAGCTTCATTCCGGATTTCTGCAAGTTCATTCAATTGTAGTTTGCGTAACGAGCTTGCCTTGTCATAATTGAAATTCATCTTCTTAATAGCCCAATATGCCCTATGTTCCAACTCCACAGGCAAGTGACAAGCCTTCCCATAGACAAGTCTATAGGGAGAATTCCAATAGGGGTTTTGAATGCAGTACGGTAAGCCCAAACCGCATCGGTAAGCCGAAGCGACCAATCCTTGCGATCGGGGTTCACCGTTTTCTCTAGAATGTGTTTAATCTCCCTATTGGAAATCTCAGCTTGTCCACTAGTTTGTGGGTGATAGGGAGTGCTCACTTTGTGCGTTACGCCATATTTCTTCATTAAGGTTTCAAAAGGGCGATTGCAAAAGTGAGACCCTCCATCACTTATGATGACTCGGGGCGTTCCAAACCGGGAAAGAATATTCTCTTTTAAGAAGCGAATGACCGTTTTATGGTCATTATTCCGGCAAGGGATGGCCTTGACCCATTTGGAAACATAATCAACGGCCAGCAAGATGTATAGGTTTCCAAAAGAAGATGGGAATGGGCCCATGAAATCGATGCCCCAACAATAAAAAATTTCGATTATTAAGATGGGATTGAGTGGCATCATATTTCTGCGGGAGATTTCTCCTAATTTCTGACAAGGTTCACATGCTTTGCAAAACTCATGTGTGTCTTTGAACATGGTGGGCCAATAAAACCCACATTGCAGAATTTTCGCTGTGGTCTTTTTAGCCGAAAAGTGGCCACCACATGCCTGAGAATGACAAAAGGAGATGATACTTTGTTGTTCCTCATCTGGCACACATCTCCTTATGATTTGATTGGGACAATACTTGAATAAGTATGGGTCATCCCATAGGAATTTTCGCACCTCTGTGAAGAATTTATCCTTATCTTGCTTTTTCCAATATGTAGGAATTGTACCTGTAGCAAGATAGTTAGCAATGTCCACATACCATGGCGATTGGAAAACAGTAAAAAGTTGTTCATCAGGGAACATGTTATTGATTGCAGTCGTTTCAGGGGAATCAGTGAGGACAAGTCGAGAGAGGTGGTCAGCTACTACATTCTCTACTCCTTTCTTATGACGTATTTCTATGTCAAATTCCTGGAGTAGAAGGATCCATCTTAACAACCGTGGTTTAGCATCCTTCTTAGAAAGAAGATACTTAAGCGCGGCATGGTCAGTGAATATAATGATGTTGGATCCAATCAAATAGGACCTAAACTTGTCCAAGGCAAAAACTACGGCTAAAAGTTCTTTTTCAGTAGTGGAGTAGTTTGCTTGGGCTGAGTTTAGGGTTCTACTTGCATAGTAGATGACACATGGCTTTTTCTTTTTTCTTTGACCTAACACGGCCCCAATAGCATAGTCACTAGCTTCGCACATAATCTCAAAAGGAATGCTCCAATCAGGTGGTTGCATTATGGGAGCACATGTCAACATACCTTTAAGGGTGGTAAAGGCCTTTTGACATTCTTCATTCCACTCGAATGAATTTTCCTTTTGAAGTAGGTTACATAAAGGGCGAGAGAGTGAACTTAAGTCCTTTATGAACCTTCTGTAAAATCCTGCGTGTCCTAAAAAGGACCGTACATCTCGTATGCTTTTGGGTGGTGGAAGGTTAGAGATAAGATTAATTTTCGCTTTGTCCACCTCGATTCCATTTTGTGAAACGATGTGACCAAGTACAATTTCCTTTTGAACCATGAAGTGACACTTCTCCCAATTGAGCACAAGGTTCTTCTCTTCACATCTTTTCAGCACAGACTTCAAGTGCTCAAGGCACTCATCAAAGCTACAACCAAATACGAAAAAATCATCCATGAAGACTTCGAGAATGGTCCCCACCATGTCAGAAAAAATACTCATCATACAACGTTGAAAGGTGGCAGGGGCATTACATAGTCCAAACGGCATCCGTCGGTAGGCGAAAGTGCCAAATGGACATGTGAATGTAGTCTTTTCTTGGTCTTCACGGGCAATTTCTATTTGGTTGTACCCCGAATATCCATCAAGGAAGCAAAAGTGGGAATGACCCGCCAACCGTTCTAAAATTTGATCAACAAATGGTAGGGGGAAGTGGTCTTTCCTCGTGACAGTGTTGAGCTTCCTGTAGTCAATGCACATTCTCCAACCGGTAGTGACTCTAGTTAGCACGAGTTCATTATTGGCATTGGCTACGATGGTTATTCCGAATTTCTTAGGCACACTTGAGTTGGGCTCACCCATTGGCTATCGGATATTGGGTAAATAATACCCACATCCAATAGCTTTACCACTTCGGCCTTAACCACGTCCTTCATATTTGGATTTAGTTGTCTTTGTGGTTACTTAGATGTCTTCGCATTCTCCTCAAGGTGTATGCGATGAGTACAAATCAGTGGGTCTATGCCTTTGAGATCCACAATTGACCATCCAATGACACTCTTGTGTTCTAATAGAGTGGCTATTAGCCTACTCTCTTATTCCTCATCCAAGTGGGAAGGAATCACCACTGGATATGTCTCATCTTGACCTAAATAAACGTATTTCAGCTCACTTGGTAATGGTTTTAGGTCGAGTGTTGGTGCCTTGATGTTGGATGGGAGGGCCTTATTCTCGTTTACAGGCAAAGGCTCAAATAGGGCCCTCCATCTTTTATTATCAAGCACTGGCATCATCTCTAGTATGGCATCCATCTCTTGTATTGTGTCATCATTTATCTCATGAGAGTAGGCCACACATGCCTCCAAAGGGTCGGAAGATAGTGATAAGGGGACTGTATCTTCCACGAATGATTCAATCATGTTTAAGTCGTGGACATCATCATCAATCTCCCGTGGTTGTTTGCATAAATCAAATATGTTAAGCTCAAGGGTCATATTTCCAAAGGACATTTGTACAAGTCCGTTTCTACAATTTATAATGGCATTTGAAGTAGCTAGAAACGGTCGTCCAAGTATGACGGGAATTTGAGCACCGGTGCCTATTATGGGATGTGTATCCAAGACAATAAAGTCTACTGGGTAGTAGAATTTATCAACTTGGACTAGAACATCCTCTATCATTCCTCTCGGTATACGGATGGATCTATCAGCAAGTTGGAGTGTGGTTTTGGTGGGTTTCAATTCACCTAACCCTAATTGTTCGTAGACCGAGTATGGAATGAGATTCACACTTGCCCCCAAGTCAAGTAGGGCTTGTTTGATCCGGTAGTCTCCTATGATGCATGAGATGGTTGGACTACCCGGATCCTTGTATTTTTGGGGCACCTCTTGTTTGATGATGGCGCTCAAATTCTCAGTCAAAAGAACTTTGTTGTGAACGTTGTGTTTCCTTTTGACTGTACACAATTCCTTTAGAAATTTGGCATAAGATGGTATTTGTTTTATTGCATCCAACAACGGGATGTTGATCTTCACCTGCTTGAAAACTTCTAAAATTTCCAGGTTTTTATCTAAAGGTTTAGGCGAAATCAACCTTTGTGGAAATGGAGCAACCGGCTTGTATTGCCTTTCCGGTTCTTTCTCTTGTGGGGTATTGTTCGAGCTATCATCCTCTTTAGAAATTTTCGGATCCTTAGGCTTTGGGGCCTTCACCGGATTAGATTTGTCAATTTCTTTCCCACTTTTCAAAGTGGTGATAGCTTGAACATGTTCTGTGTGGTGGGAGGATGAGCTTGCATCTTGTATCTCAAACTGGGTTCTTGGGTTAGGAAGAGGTTGGGCAGAAAGTGTGCCCTTCTCTCTAACACTAAGATGAGATTCAACTCTAGCCAGTGATGTTTTCAATTCATTGATGGCTTGAGTTGAATTTTGATTGAATTTCAATTGCTCTTGCATGAACCCATCTATTTTTAGAGAATTAGTCTTGTTATACTCAGCTTGGACCGATACGAATGCACCCAACATCTCCTCTAGTGATACTTTTGGAGTGTTGCTTACATTTGCAGTGGGTCTATTCCTCCAACTGAAGTTGGGATGGTTCTTCCAATTAGGATTAAACGTGTTTGATTTTGGAGCACCAAATTGCTGTTGATAGCTGTTTATGGCATTTGTTTGTTCTTGTAAGATGCCTTGAACTGCTGAAATTGTGGGGCAATCTTGTGTTGCATGTTGATTTCCAGCACAAATTCCACAAATAGTTTCAACATCAGTGGAGTTGATCGTTTCTCCTTTCCTTAATTCCATGGCTTCGACCTTTCTTGTGAGGCTAGCCACCCGTTCACTTATGCTATCTTCTTCTGATAAGACATACATTCCCCCCTTTTCCTTTTGTTGGCCAGTCTTGGAATTTGTTGGTTTCGATGTGTCCCAAGCCTGTGCATTCTCAGCCAATTCTTCCAAATAATCCTATGCTTCATCAGCTTCCTTATTCATGAACTCCCCATTACACATCATTTCTACAAATTGGCGCATGGGTGAAGTCAGTCCTTCATAGAAAAAGCTTATAACCCGCCAAATTTCATAGCCATGATGTGGGCATGCATTTAATAAATCCTTAAACCTCTCCCAACATTGGAAGAAGGTTTCATCTTCCTTTTGGGAAAAGTTCATGATAAGACGCTTTAACATGTTTGTTTTGTGAGTAGGGAAGAATTTTTTTATAAATTCTCTGTGCATATCAGTCCATGCACCAATTGATCTTGGCCTTAATGCATAAAGCCAACCCTTGGCTTTATCCTTAAGAGTGAAAGGGAAGAATTTGAGTCTTACTACATCTTCAGTCACATTTGCAAAGTGCATGGTGGTGATTACCTCATCAAACTCCTTAAGGTGTTGATAAGCACTTTCACTGTCTAATCCATGGAATTTAGGGAGAAGTTGGATCACTCCCGGTTTCAAATCGACATTCCCTGCATTTTGTGGAAAAACTATGCATGGGGGGGTGCTCGCTCTTGCGGGTTGCAAGAAATCATGTAAAGTCCTAGGTCGGGGAACATTCTCAACCACATTCTCCCCTGTTTCAGTTTGGTTTTGGACCGAATTAGGTTGATTTGCAGCCATATTTTCAGACAAAATTGGAGAGTTTAGATGTCTCCTAGCACGTGTTTCTCTGTCAATTCCTTCTACTATCCCCCCTTCACTTATGAGTCGGTTATTGGAATCCCGAGCCCAATGTGGCATGCAAAACCAAAAATAATAAGAAACAAAGAGAAAGAAGAATTCTTCCTCCCTTTCTTTACTTTTCTCTAAGACCGAAGCACAAGGTGTCTTGCAATGGCTAAGCCAGAAGCAAGGATAGAGACCGATTTCTCCTGGTCAATAGGGGTTTAGAGAACTCCCCACCCACTCTTTGAATCTTTTGAGAAAAAATGAAGAAAAAGGAGAAAGAAGAGTAGAGATGAGAAAAGAAATCTCTGAGCACAAGGTGATCCAAGACGGCAGAGCTGACCAATAGGAATCCAGGTGGCAAAAAGGCCGACCTTTCAGAGATCCAAAATGAATCTCCACCCATTCTACAAGAGATGAATATGATAGGAATGAATAGGAGAAGGAGAAGAGTAAGGTTTAGAAAGATAGAACCTGATTCGGCACTTGAAATCCTTGTATCTTCTTCAGCTTCCTAGAAATCCCTGAAAAGAAAATAAAACAAACTAAGTTAGTCCTAAAATCCTAAAAATCCTAAATAGATACTAATTTCAGAATTTTGTGAAAAACCGTCAAAATCCCCGGCAGCGGCGCCAAAAACTTGTTCGCTTCCCCAAGTGTAGGGTTGCGATGTAGTAATAATCTCGGTAAGACCGAGGTCGATCCACAAGGACTTATGTAGGATTTCACAAACACATCCAAAAGTGTCTATTGAAAGCTAATAACCAGATTTTTGTATGATTTTGATGTGAGTAACAAAACTGAATTAAATTGAAAGTAAATAATTATAAAAAGGCACTAGGGGTTCAAGGATCCACTTGTAGCAATCCTTGATGTTCAATCCGCTGTGGTTTTTCATTCTCTCAACTAGAATCGACATTAAGGTCTATCTAGTCAGATGATAGAGCTATTAAACAAAACAATCTGTATTATGTAAGTGCGATGCATCAGATTCGCTCAATGTAGGCTGAGCTGAGCATGCTCAATTGCATAGGTCATTCCCCTTTCCAAACAGTCCAATCCATAATCATAACCATCCTCAAGTCCTGTCACAAGACAAGGCTAGATCATGATTTGAACTAGATTCAAATCACATGCACAGTCCCTTACATAACCCAGAAAATCAGAAAAATAGAACTTTGGTAGGAAGTCCCTTCATGAAGTTCATAGTCCTAGAGCGCACTCCGATTCCTCGGATCATACAGGTCTAGACTGATACAAAACAAATAAGAAATTAAGTAATTCTCCCAAACATCCATGAGTCATCATAAGACTAAGAAAAACTACTTAAAAACTTGTATAAACTTCAAACCAATGTTCATAACATGAATTCCATATTTAAAACCAACTAACTACGAATTGAAACATCTTGGATCCACCACAAGCTTCACCTCTTAGCCCTAGCTAAGAGGTTTAGCTGCTCATGATCTAAGGAAACATGAAACAACCAAAAAGTTCATAAAAACAGCAAAACAAACTAGAGGGAGTTGTGGAACTTCGAGATTCACTTCCGCCGCCTCCAAGCTTGCTTCAACCCTTCTTAGATGCCCTAGGAACGATCCCTAGGTGTCCTTTTATGGTAGGAAGGCTCCACAACTTCAGAAAGATCGAGAATTTGCGTAAGAGTTACGCAGTGCGCAGAGAAAATCGGGCCAGGAATAGAAGTTTCTGATTTTTCTCATGGCCGATCGGTCTGGACCGGTCGGACTGGGCTGGCCGACCGGTCACGACCAGTCTGGCCTCTTCAGCAATACTCCAGCAAGCATGGCCGACGGGTTAAGACCGGTCGGACATGTTCATCAATGGTCCAGCGTACACAGCTGACCGGTCTTGACCGGTCTGGCTTCCTTGGCCGACCGGTCAAGACCGGTCGGCCTCTTTTTCTTCTTGTTTTCTTCCTTTCTTTCTTCTATTTTCTTCTTTCCTTGCTTCTTTCTTTGCTTCCTTCTTCCTTCAGCCCTCCTTGGGTCTTCATCCACGATTCTAAATCGGCTCTTTTCGTCATCATTTAGGCGGAGTTCACTCTCAAACCTGCAATCACAAAACATGCATTAGATTTGTCTATAAACCATGCAAACCTCGCACAATGAGTGATGAATTGGGGTTAGAATATGCACAATTAAGAGCTCAACAATGTTCCCTGCATTATGTGGAAAAACTATGCATGAGGGAGTGCTCGCTCTTGCAGGTTGCAAGTAATCACGTAGTGTTCTAGGTTATGGAACATTCTCAACCTCATTCTCTCCCGTTTCGGTTTGGCCCAGATTTTGATTGGCCATAGGGTCAGGTTGATTTCCAGCCATACTTTCAGACAAACTTTGAGAATCTAAACGTTTCTTAGCACGTGGCTCCCTATCAATCCCTTCAACAATTCCCCCTTCACTGATGAGTCGGTTATTAGAATCCCGAACCCAATGTGGCATGCAAATCTCAGAAAAAAATAAAAGAAAAGGGTTTGAAAAACCTGATTTGAAGTGACTACTTCGACTCTTAGAATTCCTATAAAATCAAAACAAAGCAAACAAATTAAGTTAGTAAAGGACTCCTAAAAAATCTTAAATAGAAACTGTTTTCAGAAATTTTGTAAAAAATCGTCAAAGTCATCGGCAACGGCGCTAAAAACTTGTTTGCTTCCCCAAATGTAGGGTTGCGATGTAGTAATAATCTCGATAAGACTTAGGTCGATCCATAGGGACTTGTGTAGGAACTCACAAAACGCTTCCAATGGTTTCTAATTGAGAACTAACTAAACAGGATTTTGAAATTGAATGTAGATAGGTATTTTGAAGTAAAACTGAATGTAATCAATAATAAAAAGCACTAAGGGTTCAAGGATTCACTTGTAGCAATCCTTGATGCTTAATTCGCTGTGATTTCTCACTTACTCAACTAGAATCGAAATGAAATCCTATCTAGCCGGATGATAGAGCAGTTAAAACAAAGAATCTGTCATATGTGTGATTCAAATATATGATTCCCTTAATTCAAGTTTGGACTTGAGCACACTCAATTGCATAGGTCAATCCTAGTTCCAATAGATTAAGATCACAATCATAATCATTATTAAACTCTGTCACAAAGAATAACTAGATCATGATTTGAACTTCATTCAAATCACATACACAATCACACATAAGCAGAAATTCTAGAAAAATAGAACTCTTGGTATGAAGTTTCCACATGAGAATTAAAGGTCTAGAGCGTATTGAATCAGATTCCTCGGAGCGTACATGTCTAGAATCATTCAAAATAATTAAGAACTCAAGCAATTCTTCTAAACATCCATGAGCCATCATAAGATTAAGAAAAACTACTTAGAACTTTATTCAAACTTCAAACCATTGTTCTTCACTAATAATCCAACTTGAAACCAATAAAAACGAATTAAAGCATCTTAGATCTATTATAAGCTTCACCTTTTAGCCCTAGTTAAGAGGTTTAGCCGTTTGTGATACAAGGAAACATGAAAACAACTAAGAAAAACATAAAAACTAGAAGAACAAACTAGGAGTTGTAGAACTCCGGATCCGACTTCTGCCGCCTCCCACCGTGGTAATTCTCTTCTAGGATGCCTTAGGAACGAGCTAGAAGAGTCCTTTTATAGGTTTGAGGCCCTAGATGAGAAGAAACTTCGAGAAAATCCGTAAAAATAGCGTTTTGCGCTGCAAATTTCGGAGCTTGTAGAAGAAGCTCTATTACGCAGACGACAGGTCGGACGACTGGTTTAAGCTCATGGACAACCGGTCGCAAAAGGCCAAAAATAGTCTAGAGAGTTTTCTGAAAATTCAAACCCAATTTTTAATTCCACGACCAGTCGGACAACCGGTCTGACTTGTGGATGACCGGTCGTGATTGGTCCAGCAATGTTTCGCAGCAGGGTCCTCCTGTTGAGTGTTCGGACCGGTCGGACGACCGGTCTTCAGTGCAATTTTCTGCACTTCTTCCTTTTCTCCTTTGCTTCTTTCTTCCACCCTTTGGCGCTTGGTCCATTGATCTTCAATGCTTGAAAGTAGCGTCTCTAAGCCTTTAATTGATGAATTCTCTCTTTCATTCCTACAACCACAAAACCATGCATTAGTTGGGTCTTTAATCATGTATTTCAAGCATAGTTAGTGATGAAATGGGGTTAGAATATACACATTTAAGAGCTTAACACCTAGCTGTTGAGCTCTGAATTGTGCATATTCTAACCCCAAATCATCACTCATTATGCATGTTTTACATGTTTAAAGACTAATGTAATACATGTTTTCATGTTTATAGGAATGCGAGAGAGATTCTACCTATATGACGTTAAAAGGCACACTTTACATGCTTTGAAGATCAATGGAAGAAAGGACAAGAGGTGGAAGAAATATGCAATGGAGATGAAGAAAGAGAAGCTATATTGATTGACTGGCTAAACATCCAAACCCTCCAGAAATCATAAAATCGCTGGACATATTTTTGCACTAGCGGACCCCTTGTCCGACCGGCTGGATGAACTGGCCAGCCGGCCGATAGAAGGGTCGGCCTATGTATTTTAAAGTCCAGATTTTTGGGATGCTTCTGTGCAACCTCCGGCCGGCCGGCCAGAGGGGTCCAACCGGTTGGCCAGGGTCCAGACTGCGTAAGGACTCTCCAATCTCTCAAAGTTTTCAAGTCGGTGACGAAATTTTGCTATAAAAGGACACCTCTATGTTTTTCCTAAGGCATCACAAAAGGTTTTAGAAGTCCAAGGAAGTGGAAAGAATCATCGTAGACTGTTCGGAACTCCTCCAACTAGGGCTTTTATAGTTTTCTATGCTTTCAAGTACTTTTTTTTTATTCTATTTGTAGTATGATAATGCTCGGCTAGAACCTCTTAACTAAGGCTAAGAGTCGAAGCTTGTAGCTAGTTTCGATGGTTAATTCGTTTATTTCAAGTATTCTTATTTTAAGTTTGGATTTTTAAGTTCTAGTTTGAATAAAGTTGGTATTTTTAGAAGTTTTATGAGAGTTCATATACTTCGGACATGAGTTCATTACAATTCTCTGAGATTACCATGTTTGGATTGATTATAATTGAATTCTAGTAACCCTAGATCACGTTATAGTCTCTTGGCATGGCTGTTACACTGAAGGCTACAAGTTTAAGTTCTATGTGCTTAATTAGAACTAGAATCTGAATTCCTAACTTAAGTGGGATTGTGTGTGATTGAATGCCTTATCTTCCAACTAGATGAGAAATAGAACTTCGAATCTAGTTGTGTTTATTCTTGGATGAATGAATTTACATTGGACTACTACAAGTGGATCCTTGAAAGCCTTAGTTTTCTTTTAGATATTCAGCTTTTTCTTTGCTTAAGTTACTGTTTTACTTCTAGTTCTCAATCTGAATTTTCTAAACTCTTTAAAGTGAAGTTGCTAGAATAGTTTGAATTGGTTTATCAAAATTTCCTGTGGATCGACCTTGGTCTTACCGAGTTATTACTACATTGCAAGCTTTGCACTTGAGGTGATCGAACGAGTTTTTGGCGCCTTTGCCGGGGAATCTAGGTTAAACAGTTCTAAATTATTTTAGTAGATATAGAGTAGAATTAATTAGGGTTTATTGCTTTTTAGAACTAGTTTTTTTTAATTCTAGAACTAACAAAGTTTGTTTTGTTTTGTAGGAAGTTCTTCTAGTTCAAGCAAATCGGGTACTATCCTTCTAACTTACACTTTTTCAATTCTTAGTTTTTAGCTTTACTAGAATTCTAATTTTATTTTCAGATTTTTTTTTACGATTTAGGATTTAATTCAAATTTTTGTTTGTGTGGTTTATGTCCCGTGTTGGGAACGTGGCCACACAAACCATCTCTAAACCGAAGGTGGTTTAGTTGGACCACTCTCCGTCCATAGACAAGTTAGAAAATACATTGAACTTTGTGAAAGTTCAAGGAATATGGATCAAACATCGTTAAGGAATACTCCCCCTCCTACTCCAACTACAAACACAAATCCAGAGGGAGTAGGGGAGAATGAGGCGTACAATGCTCCTCCAATGAGAGCTCTACATGATTACTTGCAACCGGCCCATGCTACCACTCCTTCATGCATGTTTTTTTCCCAAACAATGCTGGAACAATTGATACTAAGTCAGGGGTAATTAAACTTTTACCTAAGTTCCATGGGCCAGATTTTGAGAACCCATATCTACATCTCAAAGAGTTTGACGAGGTGGTTGCTATTTTGCAATACAACAATGTATCAGAAGATGTAGTAAAATTAAAGTTATTTCCTTTCTCTTTGAAAGAAAGAGCCAAAACATGGCTTTACTCTCTTAGACCAAGGTTGATTGGAGCATGGACTAGGAGTTTTTTAAAAAATTCTTCCCAGCCCATAAACCAAACACCATTCGACGAGCTATTATGAATTATTGCATAAATAAAAAATATTCAGCTCGAGTGTCATATTTTCGAAGGACATTTGTATCAGCCCGTTTCTACAATTGGTAATCGAATTTGAAGTGGCTAAGAAAGGGCGGCCAAGTACGACAGGAATTTGAGAACCGATTCCCATCACAGGATGTGTATCCAAGACAATAAAATCCACTGGATTGTAAAATTTATCGACTTGGACAAGGACATCTTCAATCATCCCTCTCGGTATACAAATAGATCTATCAGCAAGTTGAAGTGTGGTTTTGGTGGGTTTTAATTCACCTAACCCAAGTTGTTCATAGACCGAGTATGGGATGAGGTTAACACTTGCCCCAAGATTGAGTAAAGCTTATTTGATCTGGTAGTCACCTATGATGCATGAGATGGCAGGACTACCCGGATCCTTATATTTTTGGGGCACCTCTTGTTTGATGATGGCGCTCAAATTCTCAGTCAAAAGTACTTTGTTATGTACATTGTGCTTCTTTTTTACTGTACATAATTCCTTCAGAAATGTGGCATATGATGGTATTTGTTTTATGGCATCCAACAATGAAATGTTGATATTCACTTGCTTAAAAACCTCTAGGATTTTCAGATTTTTATATAAAGGTTTGGGTGAAATTAACCTTTGGGAAAAAGGAGCAACCAGCTTATATTGTCTTTCCGATTCTTTCTCATGTGGAGTGTTGTTCGAGATATCATCCTTATTGACAATTTTTGTATCATTAGGCTTTGGGGCCTTTATCGGATTAGATTTATCAATTGTTTTGCCACTCCTCAAAGTGGTGATAGCTTAAACATGCTTTGTATTTTGGGAGGATGAGATGAGGTCTTATATCTCAAATTGGGTTCATGGGTTAGGAAGATGTTGGGCAGGAAGTGTGCCTTTCTCCTGAACACTAAGATGAGATTCAACTCTAGCCATTGAAGTTTTCAAATCATTAATGGCTTGAGATGAATTCTGGTTGAATTTTAATTATTTTTGTATGAACCCATCGATTTTCTGAGAATTATTCTTGTTGTACTTAGCTTGGTCCAAGACGAATGTATCCAATATCTCCTCAAGTGTAGCTTTTGGGTTATTGTTTGCATTCTTTGATGGCCCATTACTCCAGCTGAAGTTGGGATGGTTCTTCTAACTAGAATTATACATGTTCAAGTTTGGATTAGTAAATGGTCGTTGATAATTATTTATGGCATTTGATTGTTCTTGTAGAACTTCTTGAAACGCAGAGATTGTAGGACAATCTTGTGTTGCATGTTGGTTATCGGAATAAATTTTACAAACATTATCAACTTCCTTAGTCTTTTCCCCCTTCCCTAATTCCATGGCCTTAACTTTTGTTGTGAGGCTAGCCACACATGCACTTATGTTGTCTTCTTCGGAGAGGACATAGATTCCTCCCTTTTCTCTTTGTTGGATTACCTTGGGATTTGCTGGTTTAGTTGTATCCCAAGATTGTGCATTCTCGGCTAAGATATCAAAGTAGTCCCATGCTTCCTCGGCCTCCTTATTCATGAATTCTCCATTGCACATCATCTCTACAAATTGGCACATGGGCGAAGTCAGTCCTTCATAGAAAAAGCTTATTACCTGCTAAATTTCATAGCCATGATGTGGGCATATATTTAATAAGTCTTTGAACCTCTCCCAACATTGGAAGAAGGTCTCATCCTCTTTTTGAGCAAAATTCATTATTAGGCGCCACAACATGTTTGTTTTATGAATAAGGAAAAACTTTTTAATGAACTCCCTAGTCATCTCAGTCCATGTGCCAATTGATCTTGGCCTTAATGCATGAAGCCAAGCCTTAGCCTTCTCTTTCAGAGAAAAAGAAAATAACCTAAGTCTCACGACATCGTCAGATACATTGGCAAAGTGCAATGTGGCTATCACCTCATCGAATTCCTTAAGATGTTGATATGCGCTTTCACTGTCTAATCCAAGGAACTTGGGAAGGAGTTGGATTACTCCTAGTTTTAGATTAATATTCCCTACTTTGTATGGAAAAATTATGCATGAGGGAGTACTCGCTCTTGCAGGTTGCAAGTAATCATGTAGAGTTCTAGGTCGATAAACATTCTCAACCTCATTTTCTCCCGTTTCAGTTTGGTTTTGGCCAAGATTTTGATTGGGCCTTGGATTGGGTTGATTTTCAGCCATACTTTTAGAAAAACTTTGGGAATCTAAACGTTTCTTAGCACGGGTATCAATCCCCTCAACAATCCCTCCTTCACTAATTGATCGGTTATTAGAATCTCGAACCCAATGTGGCATGCAAAGCTCAGAAAAATAAAAGATTAAAGAGAGTTAGAAAATCCTAATTGAAGTAACTACTTCGACTCTTAAAATCCCTGCAAAAACAAAACAAAGTAAAGCAAACTAAGTTGATAAGGACTCCTAAAAATCTCAAATATAAACTATTTTAATTTTTTTTATGAAAAATCGTCAAAAGTCCCCAGCAACGGCATCGAAAACTTGTTCTCTTCCCCAAATGTAGGGTTACGATGTAGTAATAATTCGGTAGAGACTGATATCGTTCTCAGGGACTTGTTTAGGAATTCACAAAACTACTTCTAATATCTAGTTGAGATAAAAATAAACAGATTTTATAATTTGAATGTAGAGAAGTATTCTTAAATAAAAGTGATTGTAATTAATATAAAAGACCACTAGGGGTTCAAGGATCCACTTGTAGCAATCTTTGATGCATAATTCGCTGTGATTTCCCAATTACATAACTAGAATCGAATTCAAATCCTATCTAGTCGGATGATAGAGCGGTTACTTCATCAAAACAATCCAATTCTTGTGTTGTTCATAAACATGATTCCCTCAATTCAAGTTAGGACTTGAGCACACTCAATTGCATAGGTCAATCCTAGTTTCAATAGGTTAAGATCACAATCATAACAATCATCAACCCCTGTCACAAAGAATAACTACAAATGATTTGAACTTCATTCAAATCATATGTATAAGCAACACCTAAATCGGACTTTAGAACAAAATGTAGAACTTTGGTTTGAAGTTCCCAAATGAGGATCCAAGTCTAGAGCGTCTTAAATCCGATTCCTCGGAGCGTACATGTCTAGATCAATGCAAAACAATTAAGAACTAAAGCAATTCTTCCAAACATCCATGAGCCATCATAAGATTAAGAAAAAATACTTAGAACTTCATTCAAACTTCCATAATCCATTGTTCTTCAATAAAAATTCAAACTTGAAACCAAATAAACGAATTAAAGCATCTTAGATTTACTACAAGCTTCACCTCTTAGCCCTAGCTAAAAGGTTTAGCTAATCATGATCCAAAGAAACATGAAATCAAATAAAAACATGAACTAGAAAGCAAACTAGAGAAGGGAGTTGTAGAACTCCGAATCCGTCTTTCTCCGCCTCCCACCTTCGTAGATCTCTTATAGGATGCCCTAGGAACGAAACCTAGGTGTCCTTTTATAGTAGAGAGGCCCTACTGCCTCAAAATCTTTCAGAATTGCATAACACTTACACAATTGTGCACAAAACTCTAAGCTTGCTAAAGAAGTTGCTGGAAAATCGGATTTTCCACAGAATTACACATGGCCGACCGGTCTTGACTAGTCGGACCTATGCTTGATCAGTCTAGAGAGCACAGTGGGTAGCCCGACCTGTTGGCCTACTGGTCTTGATCGGTCGGACCTAACTAGACCTGGCTCCAGCGAGTGAGAGAGAGATGGCAACATCTGGCTGACCGATCTTGATCGGTCTGGCCTTCCTGGCCGACCGGTCATGACCGGTCGGCCATCCTTTTTTTTCCATCTTTTCTTTCTTTCTTTCTCTCTCCTTCCTTCTTTCTTCGTGATTCTTTGGCTCACCTTAGGTCTTTATCCAAGTGCTCTAAATATGATCTTTTAGCCACCAATTAGATGAAGTCTCTCTCAGTCCTACATTCACAAAACCATGCATTAGGATAGTCTTTAAACATGCGAATCATGCATAGTTAGTGATGTAATAGGGTTAGAATATACACATTTAAGAGCTCAACACATGTCCTCGCCGATGGGACCCTTTTCCTTTCTCAGCATGTCCCCGCTGATGGGACCTTTACTCAATTTCAGCACATCCCTGCCGATAGGATTTCAATTCAATTTCCAGCAGTAGGGAAAGCACTGGCAAATGCCTACAATGGGGTCAGTGTCAAGCCCACATTAATCATCGGATAGTGGCGAATACCTAACAAGGAGGTCACTTCCCAACATCTCAGCCTCCTACAAATAGGAGCACTTTTCAATTCCAGAACGTCCCCGCCGATGGGACTCCAGTTAATTTCCAGCAATCTTCAATACATCAATTTCCAGTTAATTTTCAGCAATCTTCAATTCAGCAAACTCCAGTTAATTTCCAGCAAATTTCAGTTCAACCTTTAGTTAAATCTCCAGCTCAATTACAATCATTTCAAGCACAAGTTCATCAAAATCTAGTTCAATCATTAAATCAAATTTAGCAACCTACAATTGCTTTCCAGTAAACTCATAGGGTCGAAGACATTAACCATTATGCCGAAGAAGAACGTGCCTTGCTACGAGAGGCACCAATCGCTTGAGTAGATAATGCAGGATTGGACAAGTTGCAGGAGTAGTTCCAAACCTTGCAAATCAACTACAGCGACAACAATGGATCAATCTACCCTCGACTAAGTTTAGAGACTTGTGTTCCTTTCCAGATGCTTAAATACCTCAAAACTTTGAGGTACTGAAATTCAAAAGATACGACGGCAGCGGCTGCCCCACAACACATCTCAAGGCTTTCTGTGGAGAGCTAAGCGCAGTCGTAGGAAATGAAGGGGCCCTCATTCGCTTATTCCAAAAATCTTTGAAGGGCGATGCCCTAGACTGGTATACATCATTGGACTACCATCGCATCAGGACTTGGGAACAGCTTTCCCAAGCTTTTGTTGATAGATTTGCATACAACCTCAACATGGCACCCAGTAGAGCAGACCTTACAGCTCTCAAGCAAAGAAGTGACGAAACATTATCAGCTTATGTGGGACGTTGGCAAGCTATGGAAGCCAGAATGTGAACACTCATTGACGACGAGGAATAAATCTCCATGATTGTTCATTCAACATATCCTGACATATCTGGGTATCTCATCTCGCATCCATATGCAAATTTCTCTCAGTTGATCCGTGTTGGAGAGCAAGTCGAAGCAGGAATCTACATAGGGACAATCTCCTCATAGCCTCACCAGGACACTCCAGTTAAACGGAATAGAGTGGAAGGAAAACTCGTATGATATGGGAATGGAAACCGCAGCAGTTCTCCCCCTTGCCCGACAGAGGTAAACAACATCATTGTCACTACTCAGGGCAACTAATACACTCCCCCACAGGGACGCCAACCATATTAGCATAATCAGTCTCAAATCAACCTTAGAGGTACCAACTGTAGCCGTCTCCACTACAGCTAAATCCTCAACCACAGCCACAATCACCTCGACAGTAGCAGCAGTTCAGAGGGAATGACCAATACTAATATCAGAACAGGCAAAATTACAGGGAGTTCAGGAAATTCAACCCGCTCACTCAGCCGCTCAGTCAAGTTATGACTATGCTGATACAAAAGCAATTACTCACTCCAATGGCACCCAGGTGTTAGTGCACTTTTCTGTGGCATACTAGTGCACCTTGTTTGTCAATCACTTACGTCAGTGAGTTTAGTGTCGGTTGAGCCCAATGAAGACGAAGACCGAAGACTCAGATGACCCCGCTGCATCAAGGAAGAAGAATCAGGTAAAAGTGATGCCTTGATGTGCCTTAACCTTGACCAAAACCCAACCCCTTAACCTCTTTGATGACCTTGACCATATTAGGGAACCTTTAGTCATTATAGATTGGCCCTAGGTGTCCTAAAACATCACCTAAATCTTGGCCAAAGTGAATGGGTTGAAGAATGGATGGGTCAGCAATTAGACTGACTGAACCCAGGCCTGTCCGACCGGTCACAACCGGTCGTGGACCCCTAGCCGACCGGTCGGACAGACAGTCCAGAGAGGACAGTAGGCTGTTGGTTGTGCGGGCCATAGGACGACCGGTCATAACCGGTCGGCTAGGCTGGTCCGACCGGTTAAGACCGGTCGGACAGTCTTCCCACCTCAAGACAGCAACCTCGTCTGCAATATGGCCTATGGCTGACCGGTCGTGGACCCTGGACGACCGGTCGTACGATCGGTCGGCACTAGCCGTTTTCTGCCTGTTTTGTATCCGTTGCACACTTTTCTATATAAGGGCTTGGCTCGTTTTGAGGGCTGACAGAGAGTGTTTTGAGAGCCTATTCCCCACACTTTTTGCACATCATATGAGGCCTCAAAGAGGAGGGTTTCGAGTCATATCCCTTGTGTTTTAAACACAAGTGTGGGCGTTCAAATGCAATCTAGAGATGACTTGATTACTCTCTCAAATCTAGAGGTGAGACACTATTCCATATAGGCATATCCCTTATCTAAGACCTCTAGAAGACCCTCTAGGTGAATCTCCTAGTTAGAACAAGCTACATATCCCATGTAGGAGATTCAACCATCCTCCTATCACCTTAGGCATCTCAAAGGCATCACATGCAAGGTGTTTGATCGAGTGTAGCTGAGGCATTAGCGACACAATGGCGACACGATCGAGGGAGCAAGGGAAGCTGATTGAAGCACGGGAGAGCGGAAATCAAGCAACCCGAACCGGCGCTAAACAAGGGGCTCATCTGACAAGTAAGGTTGTCCTTTTTTAGAGTCCATTTAGAGTTTGCCAAACTTGATCTAAGGTCATTAGCCGATCCTTGGCCTGGTAGTCGGCCTAAATTCAGGAACGTCAGCCGTTCCTTGGCCCGTTAGCCAGGCCTAAACTAAGTCTCAAAGAGGGAGCCTCCGACACGGGAGAGAACGTGAGTCGGGTTGAGAGTTAGCCTATGTCCAAAACTCCGTTTGGGTTGAGAGTTAGCCCTTTGTCCAAAACTCCGGTTACGGTTGAGAGGTGAACCGGTAAAACCTCCGTGTAAAGGTTGAGAGGTGAACCTCATTTAAAACCTCCGATAGTGAATGCCGGTGTGCTCAAAGGAGTTGAGTACTTGAACCGGGAGTGGAGTAGACCCAAAGTTGAACCACTATACATGCTTGTGTTTGTGATTAAATTGAGCACATTGATATCTTAGCATTGTTAGTTGAATTGTCTAATTATGAATGCTTGATAGGAATGTATGCTAGGCACTAATTAGGCACATCCACACACAAGATGTACCTTCACTAGTTGTGTAGACTTGAGCTCATTGATCCATTCTCATAAGTCTACTTAGGTTGCATAGGTTAGGAGCTTGATTAGTTAAATCTTTCGATTACCTATGCATGCTTTAGACTAGGTTGTTTATTGCTTAATCATATGCTAGTCTTGTGATTGGACCCACTTAGGCTTGGAAGCCGAAGTGTTCTTGCTTACTTAGTTTGATTTGTTGAATTATGTAAGTAGGCGAAACGAATTTCAAAAAAGGTCCTAATCACCCCCTCCTATAGGTTTAGCCATAATTCTAGTTGCTCTTTATGCTTCTGCATATGCATAGGGTGTCGTGTTAGACCACTCGACGCACTTTCACCAGGCCTCCTCCAAATCCTATACCTCCGAACTACCAAGAAAATGAGTATTGTGCCTACCATCAAGGGCACGACCACACCACTAACCAATGCATGACTCTGAAGAATAGCATCCAAAATCTTATCGACGACCGCAAGATCGTCATCTCAGTCTCTGAAAACCCTCCAACTGCTCCCACCAACATTCTTCAAAATCCTCTGCCTTAGCATCCAATGGACCCCAGTTCATCTCCCGGCCTTGCCGTCAACAGCATAGAAGAGGGAGAGCGCATCGATCACTTCTTCTCCCCCATCTAATCCATTCATGCCTACACCTATGGGCCAACAAATTCCCCTCCGATCTTGTAAGGGGCAAACCCCTTCCTTCCCTCGGTCTTTAAGCCATTAGTACTCGAGGAAGCACCTTCATATGACGCGCCAGTCGTCCAATCATAGATAATGCCAGCTTAGGGACATGTCCTTTTGCAAGGGGGACCCTACAATCACTCATGTTAGGAACCAATAATCCTGGAAGGAGCACAGTCATACATTGAGCCCGCATACGAGCCTGTCATCTTGCAAGGGGCAGCTTCATCTCAGGAACAATTCAATCCACAATGGAGGGATTATACTTACCAGCAGCAAGAACCGGTTATCTTAGAAGGGGCTCCCCCAGTCGAGCCAGTCATATTGCAAGGGGCACCCCCTGTCCCCGAGCCCAAAGACGTCCTAGAGGTGTGTCAATTACACTACACCAGCTAGGTCGAACAGAAAGACCCCTCACCATATCGAGAGGACCAATGTTCATCCCGTGGGAACCCCCGCTCCATGGGACAGTCAAACCAGGGCCACGACCTTATGTAATATATGAAGATAAGCTTCGACATTATCACTTCAGCACAAGCAACAATGTAGTCCTCAAGGAAAAAGATCTGTATGAGGAAGATCCGGTGCCCCCATTAGCACAGCTGCAAGAACCAGTAGTCCTAGAAGGCAAAGGGGAGGAGGGCTACAAGGAAGTCCCATGGCACTATCTAGAATGTGCAGAGGTAGGGAACATGAATCCCAATGGGTGTTGCATTCGAAGAGATAATCAGAAAAAGGAGATCCCAAGAGCGCTCTTGCAGGCCTCGGCAACAAAAACGAAGTTGCATATAATGTCACAACTTAGCTCAAGTCAATCCCTACCCAAATCTCGGTATGGGAATTACTTTGCACATCTCGCATACACCGAGAAATGTTTGCCAAGACATTGAGCGATGCCCACGTCTCCTCAAACACGGCACCCAAAATGATAGCATTGATCATTGAACAACTTCTGGCTCCGCATACCATCACCTTCACTGATAATGAGTTGCTACCAGAAGGACACAACCATGGGCGGTCCCTCAACATAGCCCTGCGATATAAAGACCTCTGTGTCCAATTGGTCCTTATCGATAATGGCTCAAGCTTAAATGTCTACCAGCTTAAGACTGCAGAACACTTGGGGATCAGTCCCTCCTCATTCCGATCTAATACCGTGTACGTCAGAGCATTCGACAACACCCGCCGATTAGTGGAGGGAGAAGTTGACATAGTAGTACATATAGGTCTAGAAGTCTCCACTATCACATTTTAAATCTTGGACATATCAGCCTCCTTACACATGTTGCTTGGACGACCTTGGCTGCATAAGGTCGGAGCCGTGCCTTCAACTTTGCATCAACGAGTGAAGTATATTTGTGGGAACCAAGTGATCTCTATCCATGCAGAGAAGGAGCTCATCATTCCTTCCAATATTACTGCCACTGAACCAGATATCCCAGTCATCGACATCCAACACTCTGAAGAAGATGTCCAGTTTCATAGTTTCGAGTTCGAGGCCGTGACGCTATAGCCAATCCGAAACTGATAAGTGTGGATCGTGTTTTTTTTCCAGCAGAACGTCCGAGTCTCAAGTACTGCATGAAGAATCATTTCAAGTTCAGAAAGATGCCACTGGTGTATAATTAACGCAAATGGGGACTCGGGTACAGGTCAGATATCATGGACAAAAGAAAAAAGAAGTTTTGGTGCTTACCCATTCAATTCATCAAGCCCGGAGAGCCTTGCAGAGATCCAAGAAGAAATCTACCGACCACACTACATAAAGGCCTCCCGATGAGCCTTAGCTTGGGCCATGTGGCCTCCCATTCGATGGGACTAGATTCTCAAGCCATCTAAGCCTCTAGAAGAAGAAGAAGAAGAAGAAGAAGAGGATATAGATGAAGGAGAAGATCAAATACAGAAACATCAGGACCAGAATACTTTGATACCTGCCCTTACCGCATCACCACCAATCAACCAGGGGCACAACCTGCCCATTTCAATTCCAATCAACCAGGGGCACAATCTGCCCACTTCAATTCCAGCCAACTAAAGGCACAACTTGCCCATCTTAGCATCAATCAACAAGGGGCACAACCTGCCCATCTCTGCAGAATCAGCACCATCAACTATCAACCAGGGGCAAAAGCAGCCCATCCATTGGACTAAGAAAGGAAAATGGTCAGCCCTGGATTAGTCCAATCTCCAAATTTCAAGCCTGTGTCTTGCTGTGGAACCAGACGAACTGCAATACGAGGTAAGTGATCCGGGAGGGACTCAGTACGACTCAGATCTTGAACCTGACCAGCGAGAAATCATGGTCATTGGGCCAGACCATGATTCTTCGCCTGAATCATTAACCCTCACCTTTCTAGGGGAAGAAGTGTGGGGTTCCAAATGGTCATATATTCCCTTAACTTCTAAATCAGCCAGAGGGTCATCCAAGGGCTCTAGCTTAAGAAAAAACATCAATTTAAGTAACAGTTGGCACTCTGGAGCAAGTTGGGATCAATCATGGTCTGCAATGCTCGCTTGCTCAAGGTCCCTTGGAATTAAAAAATTTAAAAAAATAAAAAAAACTTTCAAAAACCAAAAACATCTAGCATCTCAATTCCAAAAAATTCTCAAAAGACAAAAAGCATTTCTTTTCCTGCATTCAATAATGTTCCAAGTTCGTTTGAAGAGTCGCCGGAGTTTGAAGTCGAATTATATGACTTTGACATCGAATTAGACTTTGAGCTCAAGGGTCTAGACGAAGCTCGAGATGGGGAAGTGTGGACGCTCGCCGTTCCGCGCTCCCGGACGTTCTCCCTTCCTTTCGAAAAAGAAGAGGGGGTGCGTGCGCGCGAATCGCCGTTTGTGCCACTTGCTTGCCTCGTTCTCAAGGGCTTTTTGTCGGTTGTTGTGTTAAGCTGGATGTGTTTAGATGAGTTTGTATAAGACCAAAGTCGCCACTAGCCAGTGACTTCGAATCTACAGTTGGCTAGACCCCGTAGAAACGTTAGAGAGGGGAATCCGAAGATTTCTTCCTCTAAAATGACTCTTTTTGATCTGCGGCCAGCGATTCGAGGTAAGGGATCACGGTTATAGGGTGTGAAGAGGTTAAGCACCCCACACTGTCCGTATCGAAGTACGGTCGCTACTTCACAGAATCAAACTAATACTTGAAAGTCTGATTTAATCCTCGTACATTCTCATGGATGACATGATGCATGAATGCAGGTCTGAACAGTAAGAGTTTCTGATGGGTAGGTTTCCATTAACAGGCAAGCCCAGAGCATACGCTCGAACTGACAGGTGCTTTATGCGGGATGCATGCTGTGTGTTTGAATAATCAAAGTGTTGGCAGTGATATGATGATCATGGGGGTTGGAAGAAGAGTAAATGTTGCACTTATGCTAGATGCGAATGAGATGATGCTGGTAAAAGAGTAGCTGGATGGACGGAGGTGTCGCAAGGGTCTGCTTCGAGTGGCTAGATTAAGACTTGGGTGGCTTGGGAGACTTGGACTAGGGTCAGGCTGGGCTGGACCAGGGCTAGGCTCTTCTCACTCGGGCTCTCCTTGGTGGAGGAATGGGCTAAAGGGTGGAGATGGGCTTGGAACGAATGGGATTGCACTGGACTTTGAGGGATGCTTGAATGAGAAGGGGCGGGGGGTATTTATAGCAGCGGGCAGTGACAGATTGTGTAAATAGATTTGGGCGGCCCTCAGGGGGCCGCCCGTACGGCCGTTCTGCTTCGGGTTCGGAGCGTACAGCCTCCGAACCTGAAGCAGAAAATCCCCAGGTTCGTTAGTACAGACCTGCTCCGAGGCTGCGATTTGGAACTCAGTGAGTTGACTGGGCTTGGAAGATGGGTTGACTCGGTGATTTGACTCAGCGGGTTGACTTACCAAGTTTGACTTTTTTAGAATTTTTTGACTAGTTTTTCTTATGGGGGGTTTTTCAGGCTGATGTTTAGGGGTGAGTTGTCTGGGTTCAAGCTTGATTTGGGTTATGGATTGGGGCTTACAAGGGTGAGTTTGACTGGGTTTGGACATGAGATATAGGGGTATGGTCCTCCATTCATTCAGCTATCTCTACCAACATTGTAGCCGAAGGTGGGGTGTCTACAGATGCCCCTCTTTGGCAGAGGTTGAGTGCAACCAAATGCCAAAGCGAGTGGACACCCCACTTCTGACCCGGTCATTCATAGATCATGGTCTGAAATCTTTGCTTGCCTTTGCATCTGCGCCAGTTGATCATTTGGAAATTGATCACTCGCACATATCGCGAGAGTTTGGAGAATATGTTGCGATTGTCCCTGCATGTGCTACAACCTAGGTACCCAATCGCAACCCTTCCATTCCCGATCGGTACTAACATCGAAAAGGTACAGTAGAGCCTTTGCGTCCATCATAGTCTTACGAGGTTACCGACCTTGAGATTGATTGTTTGATGCTTTCTCGGATCACTCCAAGAGTACTTGTTTCGCTTGACTGTCAAAGTGGTTAGCTGCCCTAGTCCATGTAGTCTTACGGGAGTCTACTACGCCGACTTGGAATCAATCAAGGTACTTTAGACATCCACTCCTAGGTATATGGGGGTGAACTCTTTCCACCCGATCTGCTGGTTTTGATGCTTGGTTTGCAATTCATTTTTTCCTAGATTGTAGTTTGGAATCTTTGTCTTCCTTTGTATCTGAGTCAGTTGATTGTTTGGAAATTGATTACTCGCACATACCGTGGGAGTTTGCAGAAAATGTTGCGATTGTCCCTGCATGCGCTGCAACCTGGGTACCCAATCACAACCCTTCCATTCCTGATCGGTACTAACATCGAAAAGATACAGTAGAGCCTCTCCGTCCGTCATAGTCTTACGAGGTTACCGACCATGTGATTGATTATTTGATGCTTTCCTGGATCACTCCAGGAGTACTTTCTTCGCTTGACTATCAAAGTGGTTAGCTGCCCTGCGTCCATGTAGTCTTACGGGAGTCCACTACGCGGACTTGGAATCAGTCAAGGTACTTCAGGCATCCACGCCTAGGTATGTGCGGGTGAACTCTTTCCACCCAATTTGCTTTATTTTGATACTTGGGTTACAATTCATCGTTTCCACCGTTCAGATGGTTTCTTTGACCGAGCCTTTTGGTTTTCATCTTTTCGTATCTTGGCATGTGGTATGACCGCCCTGACACTGGAGTTCAGTTCGACCGTACTTTGAGTGCATTGGATCCGATGGTCTTCGGGGAAACCGCGAGACATAGGATCTTATTTGATTTTTACGTCGACACCTACCCAGAGATATGGATTATCTCTCGGTGTTTTGGAGACCGAACGCTCTACTGGGAAAATATTTTTAGATTTTGAAAAGGTATCCACTCTGGGGAGTGATACTCCGTGGGGTTTTTATTTACAAATAGGAAAATATTTTTTTATCTTTTCTAAAAAGAAAATCTGGCTTACACGTGCCTCCACTAGTGATGCCTGTGGGGTCTTTGGCTAACCGGCTTTTATTTTGAAAGCAGGTAAACATGATGATTGATGCGATGCATGGGGATGCATGGAGATGCGTATTTGATGATGGATGCATGGTTTGGCTCATTCTCTTTCAGTTCGATGATTTTGCTTTTGCTGGAGTTGCAGAGAACTTTGAGCTTATTGCTTGTGGGGTTGTGCTCCTCTAGGGATTTTTTTTTCAATGCGGATGTTTGGTCAGCGGGTTGGTCAAGATGCCGACCCATGGTCAATCAGGTCCATCGTCCCAAGATGTTGTTTCTTTGCTAATAGGAATGGATGAAGGATGTCGTCAGACTTCAAGATGTTCATCTGGGAATAGATGTGATTGGGACGGTGCTTAGTCGCCAGTGTTGGTCAAGATTCCAATTTGTGGGCGATCAGATCCGTCATCCCAGACTGTGAAGTGAGTGAGCGGAGTTCGAGACTCCTGAAGTGCAGTGCTGGGGATAGTGACAATTTTTCAATTTTTTACAAATATGTGGTCCAAATTTTTACCTGAGTCAGGATAGCGATCGGTTATTGAAAACAAAGGAAATATTTTTGTGATTTTTAAAAATATTTTGATTTGAAAGCAAGGGAAATATTTTTCTGATTTTTTTTAAAGATGATTTTGCAATGTTTTGGTATTTTTGTTGAATTTTCTGAAATGCAGGGAAAGGTATAGAATTTTCATCCATTTTCAGCTTCTACTGCTGGTAAGACACCCGATCCATTTTACGTCAGTGAGCAAGACGAATCTCACACAGTTAAGTGCCGTAGTTTTACATCTTTGAATGAGGAGATTTCGAGGGTTTTTAGTCAACACACCCACAAAGTTGCCTGTTCCTCATGTGCAATGCACATAGACCACGTATCGTCCGACGAACTCCTTCGGCCTAAAATGAGCTACATCCTCACATTTCCCTTTGTCAATCCAGTTTGGGGCCTTATGCTGCTCACAATTTCGTGAGGGTGCGCTTCACCTCCCAACTGCCTTAATCCCCTTCATGAGTTTTAGGAACAGGGAACATCCGTCAGATTCAACAGCGACTTCCAAATCAAGGTTGTCTATCACGGTGCGTTCAACACGAACAGGGTCGCGGGGTTCTGCCCGCTTCAGCCCTTACCTATTTAGAAGATTCCAGACACCCATACGATCAAGTGTCAACCATGTCTGGGATAGGTTAGGAAAGAAAGCCCCCGAGAAGTTAATCCCAGTGTAGTTTTAGGTCTTCGGACTGCTGGAGATAGATTTGTGCAGTTAAAATTGATGGTGGAATTTTTTTTTGTTTTGAAAAGATTCCAGACTTCAACTCGAGTAATTGAGATTGATACTGGTTTTTATGGAAAGCTTAAAATCTTTTTGGTATTTTTGAAATGATCTGGGTTATCGAACCTTGATCTGAGCAGTCGAGGCCGATGCCGATTTTTGGTTGAAAGCAGGAAAAGGTCCCCCGAGAAATTAATCCCGGTGTAGTTTAAGGTCTTTGGACCCAACATTATGTACAGGCTAAAAATACATTCTTTTTGTGATTTTTTTGAAAATATCCGGATAATCAAACGTTGATCCGAGCGGTCGCGGTCGATGCCGGTTTTTATTAAAAAGTCTCTCGGGATGTTGATCCCGACGTAGTTTAAGGTCTTCGGACTGAAACTTTGTACAGAATAGGGTAACTCATTTTTTTTTAAATGATCCAGGTCATCAGATCTTGGCTCGAATGGCTGGGATCAATACCGATTTTTATTAAAAATCTCCCGGGGTTTTAGTCCCGACGTAGTTTAAGGTCTTCGGACCAAAACTTTGTGAAGTAGGCAGCAATCAAGGTTGGAGATTCCAGGGATTCTTCTGAGGATGATTCAGATCATTTGGCCATGACTTTGGATGGTTGATATCACTGTTTAACCAAGTCAATTCTTTTTCCTTTTCTTGAAAATTCCATGAAGCTTTTTCCACACCATCAAGCCAATTTCTCACAAGATGAGATTTTGGTGAGATTCCTTACTTTTTCTCATCCTTCTCTTCCATCACTTCATTCTTACATGGAGGTACAAGATTCACTTGCAACCACCCTTCCTAAGGAGGAGTCTTCCCAAGGAGAGAGGGTGAGGGGTCGTTTCAACCAAAGGGGAGGACGGACGGCCCCTAGGTGCCGCCCAAGCTGCTTCTGCCCACTGGTCTTTCCAGTGGGTCGGATAATGGGGTGCCCTCCCATTTTCTATATAACATGGGGCACCCTTGGCCCCTCCAACGTGCAATCTCTCTCTTCTCTTTCTCATACTCTCTCTTTCTTCAAGTTTTTCTCTTTCTTTTGGTGGTCTCTTGCTCTTTTTAAGGGGTGGGGGCCTTAGTGAAGCTTTAGGACAGCAAGGTGGTCCCCCTTTGGTGAGTGGTGAAGGTATGGACCACTCCTTTTTCTTTCTTGTCCTTTTTCTTCTTCACTTTCTCTTCTCATGTTTTCTTTCTTTTTTCCATGTAGATATTCCAAGGGAGTCAAGGTGGGCCCAAGTCCTTTTGGCCTTTTCTTCATCTCCAATCTCTTCTCAAGGTGGTGCATGGAGAAGGACATTGCAAGCTTCCATTTCATTCTTTCTTTTCTTTTTTCATACTCCCTTCATGTGTATGTAAAGGGTAATTTTGCCATGTCCATCAAGTGTGCATGACAAAATATCCTATCTTTTCTCATGGGAGTTGGGCCCCTTTTTATGTGTATCAAATGGGCTCAAGGTGAAGTCATGGCCCTCAGTGTATTTGATGGGCCCAATGCTTCATTTTGGGCTCTCTCTTGCTTTCTTTTTCTTGTCATTTCCTTTGGAGATTTCTTTTCTTTTCCATCTTCTTTTCAAGGTTTGGGCCCATGGGAATGGTAAGGCCCACCTCAAGTTTTGGGCTCATAAAGCTCATTTTGGGTGGCCCTATCTTTCTTCACATGTGTATGGACAAAGGTGACTAGCCCATTCTTCACTTGGATCTCAAGTGGGCTAGATTTCTTAGTCGGGCCTTTATGGACAAGTAGCCCAAATCTTCCACCATTTCTTGATTATGATGTACATCCTTATACGCAAAGTGTGGTGGGTTCCTTGGAATTCCTCCATATAGATGGGCTTTTGGGCCCTCTTTGAAACTTGTGTATCTCTTTTAGTCATGTGTGCACCCCTACACTTTGTGCATGTGGGACTCTTTCCCTTCATGCTTTTCCTTTGGATGGATGGAGGACTTGAGTTACTTAACCATCTACAAGTCCCATGAGTGAGTTGTTTCAACAATCTCACTAAGTTCAAATGGTTTTCTCATGTTTGTAAGAAAGTGGTTCTCAAGAGCTTAATGTTCCCAAACTCAAATGGATGACTCTTCTTCAAGTGAGCTATCCATGCAACCATAGCTCCTTGAACTTCTCCTGGGGTGCTTGGTGGGTCATCCACCATCATTCTGAAGGATGAGTGATTTTTCTTTCAATTTTTGGGAAAGAATGATACCCATGAGTTGCCCAATTTTGTCCCATGCTTGGGAGCATTTTGGATTTTGATCTTCAAGTGGGCTATGTATATCATTCTTAACCATTTTCATGATGGTTGGGTGACTCATCAAGCCACGCCCTCTTGTGCTCAAATGGTCCCCTTTTGTAAAGCAATTGGTGCACATAAGTTGCCCAAACTTGTCCTTACATGGACATTTCCAACTTTGGTTCTTCACGTGGGCTATGTGCATCAAATTTTTTACCATTGGCTTCTTTGATTCATATGTTTGTGGGTAGACCACCATGTTATACTCTCATGGTTAAAACATTTATCAAGATGATGCACATAGGTTGCCCATGGTTAACCCATGAATGAGTTCTCATGTTTCTTCAAGTGGGCTATGTGCTCCTTTCCATCCAATGAGGTGGGGCGCTTGAGTTGCTCTTGGGGACCAATTTCCTTCCTATTCCCCATTTGTCCATGTACATGTGTAGAAAGATGAGAACACCTTAAATGAGGCTCATTGCTTTGATATGGAAAGTGAACCAAGCCTTGGTCACATATGGGCTTTGAAGAGGGATTTCTCATATGAAGCTTGACTCTTATCCCCTTGGTCTAATGACATTTGAGTGCATTTGTTGTCCAAAATATGTCTTTGGATGATGGAATTTCCTTTCCTAAGCCATGGCATGCAACCCTCTTTAAGGTGGGCCTTACTTTCTTTAATGGGCCCGACATATATCCTAGGTGACACATGGAGTCGGACTTTGGATTTTGGCATTTGAATGTGAGTCCGAATCCATGGGTTCCCTAGATAATGATTTGGATTTTAACGAGTGAAGAATAGGGACTTACCTTGCCAAGCTTGTAGGATTCGATGGCAGATGGTACAAGGGGGTGAAGGGTGGTCGACGAGAATGACCCGGCGTTCATTGTTCGCCGAGGGGCTCATATGTGTTCTCTAGCCAAAGAGCACCAACTTCTTCCCTCCATAAAGGGCCGAGGTACCCGAGATCTCTGGGATGATTGGGTGAAACAACCACAGCCTTTGCTTGAACGTGTTCTGGCTGATACCCCTTTTGCAGGCCTTCTTACCCTGCGCTTTCACAACAACAACGCCAACCGCATGCTGCTTGCGGCTCTCTGTGAGAGGTGGCGGGATGAGACCCACACCTTTCAACTTCCCTGTGGCGAGTGGGGAATAACTCCCCTATACACACACACACACACACACACACACACACACACACACACAAATTGGCTTTCCATTCCATGGGGCAGTTGTTCCCCACGCCGGCTCTCTTAGTCCCATTACTTTCATTGACTGGCTACGGCTTGTGGGAGCCATCCCACCTGAGGATGAATTCCAGGGCCACCAAGTGAAACTGCGATGGTTTTACAACACCTTTGCTGCTGTCATCCCTACTACCAAGCTGGAGGCCCTTCACAAAGCACGGGCTATGATTACTTACGCCTTTGGGTCATTCCTTTTCTGCCATGCGAACGAGAGGGTCGACCCTAGATTTCTTTGCTTGGTTGAGGATCTTCACCATTCGTACAATTGGAACGGGGCTATCTTGACTCATATCTTCCTAGGTTTAGATAAGACCTCTCGGAGTAGCCGGTCCTACACAGGTTTCTGGCCCGTCGTGGAGGTATTCTTTTTAACCTTCCCTGGAGACATTTGTCTTCTTTCTTCCTCTGATCGTTGTGTCTGCCCTTGCCCAGACCTGCTTTTATGATCATTTTGCTCATCTCTCGCAGAGGATACGAGATGACGTTGAGCCATCTTTATATCGCTTCATGCATTGGCATCAACAAAATCGTCGACGAAATTCTTGAGTGTCTGGGGACAATTGGCGCGCTGACATAGACGGACTAACCATCGAGGACGTAAGTATCTTGTTTTCCTTATCCGTCGTGCTGCTCTATGATTGATTGTGATGAACTTCTTCGTTGTAGTTTGCTCGGATGCCGTACGCCAACTTCCCTCCTTACTACACCCCTCAGCGTGTGGAAGCATATGATTCTTCATGCCTTCAGATCATGCTTTCCGACGCTGAATCATTTCAGTGGTATTTGGGTGAGAGGCTGCTCTGACAGATCACTGGTGTGGCTCGAGTTCCTTGTTTTGCACCTCCTCCGGCTGCTCAGATCCTCGCTGATGAGATGGCCGATGCTCTTATGGGCCAGCCTGGATTTCGCTTCACGATCCCGGATCGTGACTACAACAAGTGGTACTTGTTGTACTGACAGGGGCCTCTGCTTCCTTCTCTCTATGTTCCAGGGGGTCGTCACAGATATGCTGGCGGATCGATGACAGCTCCTCTGATGGACCTTCATCGTCGGGAGCGGGATGAGAGGAGGGATGATGACGACTATGTTGGTGATCTGTAGTCTGCTTCTGTAAGGATGTATTCTGCTTACTTGATGTATGATCTTCTTCTTTTTTCTTTTACTTTCTTCTATATCCAACTCTTCTGAATGAATATACAACCCCTGATTTGCCTCAAAATCTCTTGATGATGGTTGGATGTCTTGACTCTTAACTGATTCTTTGATACTTTACAGAAGATGAGGCTTCTTAACTGCATGGATGACGACTTGAACGGTTCAGATCGCTTGATTTGCCCCTGTGGGCCCTTTCCAGACTTCAGCTTTGCTTTGGAGCACCTTTTCTTGACGTTTTGTGAGGCTAAGAAGGCTTTTTATGGTGCGGATGATGATTTGAACGGCTCAGATTGCTCTTTTAAGCCATGTGGGCCCACTTGATGATCAGATCTTGGATTCTGGCCCTCCCTTTTGATGATCAAACCGTTGATCTTGCTATTTTATAACTCATGCGAGCTCTTTCATGGTTTAGATCATGATGATCTAGCCTTTGAGTGGCTCAGATTGCTTGCGGGCCTCTCTTGATCAATTTTTCTTCTCTTTGACTTGATTAGACTCATGTTGGCCATAATACTTTATGATTTGATAGGTGAGGTACCCTCCAGATGATTCAGATCAGCCTCAAACAAAATCTGGAGTTAATTGGAGCCTCGGGCGGCCCTCAGGGTGCCATCTGCTGACGTGGACTGTCAGCCTCACCTACCAGCGGCTGTGAAGCCAATCCCGCAGAGAGAGAGGGAGCGCGTCCGTACGGACAGCCCACAGTGGGTAGCCCAATCGTCTCCTCTTGTGCGGCCTGGCTGACTCGTGCTCGGACATTCCCTTCTGTTCACTGCTCCTGTCCCCACATTCTTTGTACTGGAGAATTCGATTCCAGCCATGAATCTTCTCTTTGTCTCATCTTCCCTTGTCTTTTTGTCTTTTTCTTGCTGGTCCTTTCTTGGGCAGCCATTGATGATGGCTTGGGGGCCGTTGTCGGAGAGGTTGGTGGGTCTCACACTTCAGAAATTGGTGAAGGCTTTAATGATGGAGAGATCTTTTTAATGGATGGTAGAGATGGAGCATTGAATGGGGGTATTGATGAGGGTTTAAGGATGGTGATTGGTGGAGCTTTGAATGGCCCCATTAATGACAGCTGCTACAATCCGAAGATTGCACACCCAAGTGCAGGTAGCGAAGTAGTAAAATACTCGGTAAGACCGAGGTCGATCCACAGGGATTGGGGTTAAGAACACATAGAGGAATTAGTTTAGGTGAGTGAGATGAAATCTGGTTTAATCTACAAGAGTGGAGCAAGTTGTGTGTGGTGAAAGACAAAAATAGAAAAGGGGCTAAAGCATCAGGGATCCACCTTTGATTTATTCACAAGATTTGATTTATTAGTCCAACTATAACCCAACTGGAATTGAATAAAGATTCATTCCAATCGGAAGATGAAACAGTTAAACCATTTGCATAATTCATAAAAGATGGTGATCTGAACCGATTAATTTGACCATGAAGCACTCGTTAGTTGATCGTAGGCAATTCCAAGTATCCACTGTGCCCAGAGTCGACAATGGATCAAGGAATTGTACAGATCAACAACTTTACCAACAAGTCAACCGATAAGATCACAATTCATACGATCAAAAGCATACTTACAAGATAGGAGGCTTTGATTGACCGATCCAACTGTTAAGATCTCGTCTATCAATCGCAGGGAATCCAAAGTATCCAATGTGCCCGGAGTCTACAATGGATCAAGGGATTTTACAGATCGATGACTTTACCTGCACTAGCTCGATGACCGTAGGGAATCCAAAGCATCCAATGTGCCCGGAGTCGACGATGGATTAAGGGACTTTATAGATCATGAACGAGCTAATTGGTGTGCAAGGGATCCCAAGCATCCAACGTGCCCGGAGTCCACGATGGATCAAGGGGCTTACACAACAATAGCGTCTGCCGAGGCGGATAACCGAACCAATAAACCAAAGAGAACTCTAACATTTACACCACACAATGTTGAACCAAAAGAACCAAAGCTTGCAAATTTCTTCAAAGGGTTCACCCCTAGCCTTAGCTAGAGGTTTAACCAACCATGCTACAATGGAAGACTAAATTCTCTACAAAAGAAAATTCTACACTACTCTACACTAAGAAAGAAAGAAAGAAAACTAAAGAAGAGAAGAGAGGAGTTGTAGAGAATGGGATTGGATTTAAGGGATGGGATGATGAGAATGAGAAGGGATTGCCTCCTTTTATAGACTTTTGAGAGGCTCCCAAGCCTCCTCCCAATCCTAGGTGGCACTCCAAACCCAAAGCAGATTTTTTTTAGGTTTGGGAATGGAGTTAGGCTTGGAGTGCCCAAAGCAAACTTTTGGGCTTGGAGTTAAGCTTGGAATGACATATGACAAAAAAGTACTCCAAGCCTAGGTGGCACTCCAAACCCAAAGCAGATTTTTTTTTTGGTTTGGGAATGGAGTGAGGCTTGGATGATGAGGTGGCATTCCAAGCCTTACACATGTGTTGGGAAGAGAGCTAGAGAGAGAGAGAGCTAGAGAGAGAGAGAGAGAGAGAGAGAGAGAGAGAGAGATCCTCTCTTGTTGCTGAATTGTGTAAGTGTGGAGAGCTGCTGCCTTGTATTAGAGATGTCTTTAATTCTTGGACGTGATGGAGCAGTTGAGGATGATGGTCTTTCATCAGCAATTTTGAAGAATGGAAAGATGGATGGACGGTCATCATGCTGGGATGGATCAGGTGAAGTGCTCAGAACGTGTGAGATGATGATGGGCCTTGTGATGGATGGACGCCCATTGTTGGGCAGTGGACGATGTGGGGGTAGCTGATGAACGGTTGGACTTCTGACTGCTTGAAGATCAGTAGCTCACTACTGGATGGTTGGGAGCTAAGGTGATGCAGATGGTCTGATGAAGAAAACTGTCCATTGCTGGATGTTGAAGGTGGCCTTGGACGGTTACAGATGAAGGTGGGTCCACTTGCTGTTGTAGCTTGGCTTGTGAGGAAGTTGGGGACCACCTTGCTGGACTGATGGACATCTGAGGACTGCTGGACCGTTGATGAACAGGTCCACATCTGGACCATCTGGATGATGGGTGTTGAAGATCTGGACGGTGGTGATGACTTCAACTGCTGCAGCTGGGACGTGCTTGTAGCACGTGTGAGGAGTGGAAGTCCATCCTTGCTGGACGATCAGAATCAGCTGGACGCTGATGGGTCCACTTTTGCTTGACAGTGGATGTGAAGTGGCACGTGTGGCAGCCCATGGTTGAACTGGATGGACTACTTGGAATGGGGCCCACATTGCTGCTGTCCGTCCATTTTGCTAGTGGACGTCCATTGTTTTGGACGGTTGAGGTTTGCTACACTTCAGATGAAGGTGGGCAGCAGTGATGGACGGCTGGAAATGGATGATGATTGAAGGTGGTGAACATCCACTGCTGCACGTGCAAGGGTAGATGGTGAGCACATGTGTATGGCAACACATGTGTAGAGTTGGACGTCCAGCAGCTGCTGGAGAGGCTTGGACGTTGGTGAGGCTGTACGGCTGGAACATGGATTGGATGGGTCCACTGTTTGGACGGTTTGGATGAAGGTGGAATCTCCAGCTGAATGTGAAACGAACGGTGGATGTGATCTTGTTGGTATTGGGCTGCTGAGATTGCCTACCGTGTGATGATCCTGGCCATTGATGCGGTGGATGTCTTCGTGGATGATGAAGTTCATCTTGCTTGTTGTGGGGTCCACCATAGATGGATAGTTGATATGTTTGCCATGTGCGAAGGATTGAAGATGTCTCCACTTGTTGCTAGATGCACAGTTGGCCCTACATGCGGACATCCAATCTTGACCGTCCAAACTGTAGAACATGATGGTCCTTCAATCTTTACGGTTCGACTTCCTTCAGGATCGCCACATACTTTATCTTGATCACTTTAGGGCCTTTAATCGCCTTGATTGGCTCAGATCTTGTCCAACTTCTCCTGATCACCTGAAGACAGAAAATTCACCTAATGAGGGATAATTAACCAGAAAAACAATGATAATGCCCTTAACAACCAGGGTTAATTATACAATATTAGGTACTCATCACACACTCCAACCAGCATTTTGCTAGTCCCGAGCAAAACATGCGAAAATAATCTAAGGATTTTTCAAAATACTGCAATCAATCTTATCCTCGACAGTTTTCACCAATCAAAACAATCTTGAGACTTCTCTTTTTTCCTAATGAAACAAAGATAAAGAGAAAAAGAAATTCAATGTATTTATGTGATCCTTCAAGTTATCTAAACAGTAGAGATTCCAAGGCATATAGTTTTAAGAATATATAAACGTAGATTCTAGCTACTTTAGTCAACAACCTAATTGAGTTCAAAGCATTAATCATTCAATAGAAGCATTCTAAAAATTGAGTTCCATGGTGCACTGTGAAGTCTAGCCTTGACACAACTAGGGGTTCAGTCTTCTACTTTCATGTTAACACTGATGATTGAAGAGAATGGTCAAATCAACCAAGTCACTGATTCCAAACCTCGCTACTGTTCTTTTTAATATTTTTCCAGCTTTTGATTGATTTTTTTTTTTTTAACCAAGAACCGATAGCCGAAGACTCCAAAAGGCTCACTTCATACTATGGTAATGTTTTGTAATGGTAACGACAATGGATGAAAATCCTTGCCCCAAATTACTGTGAATATTCCTTTTTTTCACTTTTTTTTTTAACCAAAGTAGACAAGGATCTCCAGGCTTGGTGTCTATCACTCTCAACAATCATCAAGTCAACATTATAGTATCAAACTCAAATCCTGGCAATACAAGCTAGATGTGAACTTGCGAAAATTCATGACTTAATCAATGTTTATCATTTTCTAATAGAAAATTAATGGAAAGAACTCAATTTTGAAATTTACTGAAGCAACTAAACTCTAAGTTTTAACATTGTCGTCACTAAATGCCCTTTCATTCCACTATTCAAATTATTTCAAAATCACAGAAATCACATAAATCCCTAGATTTTTTTTTTAAATAGCATAAGACTAGAAAATTTTAACAATATTCTCAATAAAATTCCTCAGGAATTCCCACCCCTAACCTAAATTCGACATTGTCCTCAATGTTAAAAAATATGTAATGTAACATAATATGAGAGCAACAACAAAAAGGGGAGTGAGTGAGAGAGTACCTGAGAGAATTATTAAAGAGCGAGTTTATTCATACCTAATCATAAGCAAAGAAATCCTAATCTAAACTAATCTATCCTAGGAAAGCAGGGAAATGGATCTCCATCAGACTAGGAGATCAATCAAGGGAATAGGCTGGAGCGGGATCATCATGTATTTCAACAAATTTCGTATTAGGGCCATCCATAGTCCTGCTCGGCAATGTACATGGGTGTTCTTAATCATTATGGGCCAATAGAAATTCTCACCACATGTACGAGAAAAGGAGACATTATCAAGAAGATATCTCCTTAATGCATTAACTGGGCAATGGTTTATCAAAAACGGATCTTCCCAGTAATGGTCCACTTCAGTCTGAAAAGACCAAAGCGATGGAGAGACTTCAAATGATTCTTCAAATGGTGATGTCTTCTCCATACGATCAGAATCTCCCGGTGCTTCCACAATAGATGGTATTAAGTGAGAATCAGTGGGAAACATCTTTTTATGCACCAGGTCTTGCAAGGCATTCACTGTTTCTTGAATCATGGGATCATTCGAATTTTCAAAGTGAGCCAAGCAATCTTCCAAAGAATTAGGACACTCAATATAAGAAAACTCTTCATCAATAATGAAATTGGGCATGTCAGTTTGGTGGATTATATCAAAATCACTTTGTTGGGGAATTTCCATGGCATGATTATTAACTAGAGGTTCAGAAGAGATTAACCTCTGGGGAAACGAGACCACGGGCTCATAAGCACACTCTGAGTCCTCATCTTGTTGAACATCACCAATCATATTATCACCCTCATATTTTTCAGATTCCTCAAGTTCGTCAACCTTCATTAGAATCTCTTCATTATATCTAAAGGTAATAATATCTCCGTCACACTCAACAAGTATATCGAAAGAATTGAAATCAATCACCTCGAGTTGTTCAATTAGGTTAAACGGAGGTTGGACTAGGGGAGTTCTTTCCTCCTCATTAATGAGGTGTGATTCCATATGCTCAGTCAATGTTTCTGTCTCATTGATGATTTGCGAGGTACTTTCTAGTTGCAATGTATCCTCGAGGGTCTTTTTTGGTGGAGACACATAAATAGGGGGCCCTTGGGGATACTTAACATTAATTCTTGGTCCGTCTCTCCAATTGAAATTTTGATAGTTCCGCCAATTAGGTTCGTTCGCATTGTATGATGGCGCACTATATGGTTGTTGATAAGCATAGCCATACAAACAATCACGCATCGACCTAACTGGTGGATCATAATATACATTGTTCTCATTCCAATACTCACGCAACGTTTTAACCGGTGGAACATCGTATACGTTGTTCTCACTCCAATATTCACGGAACGTTTTACCGGATGAAACTTTACATGTGTTGTTCTCATGTAGATAATCACGCATGGAGCGTTCCTTACCATTGTGCTTTGATTGCCTTTCATCTTCTAGAAGAATTTTAGCGTATTTCTGTGTCCACTCATCATATATGGGCATGATAACACTCTAATAAGAGAAAATCTAGAAAGAATAGTAAAAGAGGAAAAGAAGGAAGGATATTACCCGAGAAGAAGAATGTACAGCTATGGATAATCCCTAAAAATAAAACAAACAAGTTAGAAAACTATTGATAATACATATACATAAACCAATTCCAAAAATATTCTTAAACCGATGCCAATCCCCAGCAATGGCGCCAAAAACTTGCTACAATCCGAAGATTGCACACCCAAGTGCAAGTAGCGAAGTAGTAAAATACTCGATAAGACCGAGGTCGATCCACAAGGATTGGGGTTAAGAACACTTAGAGAAATTAGTTTAGGTGAGTGAGATGAAATCTGGTTTAGTCCACAAGAATGGAGCAAGTTGTGTGTGGTGAAAAATAAAAATAGAAATGGGGCTAAAGCATCACGGATCCACCTTTGATTTATTCACAAGATTTGATTTATTGGTCCAACTATAACTCAATTGGAATTGAATAAAGATTCATTCCAATCGGAAGATGAAACAGTTAAACCATTTGCATATTTCATAAAAGATGGTGATCTGAACCGATTGATTTGACCATGAAGCACTCGTTAGTTGATCGTAGGAAATTCCAAGCATCCACTGTGCCCGGAGTCGACAATGGATCAAGAAATTGTACAGATCAACAACTTTGCCAACAAGTCAACCGATAAGGTCACAATTCATACGATCAAAAGCATACTTACAAGATAGGAGGCTTTGATTGACCGATCCAACCGTTAAGATCTCGTCTATCGATCGCAGGAAATCCAAAGCATCCAATGTGCCTGGAGTCTATAATGGATCAAGGGATTTTACAGATCGATGACTTTACCTGCACTAGCTCGATGACCGTAGGGAATCCAAAGCATCCAATGTGCCCGGAGTCGACGATGGATCAAGGGACTTTATAGATCATGAACTAGCTAATTGATGTGCAAGGGATCCCAAGCATCCAACGTGCCCGGAGTCCACGATGGATCAAGGGGCTTACACAACAATAGCGTCTGCTGAGGCGGATAACCGAACCAATCAACCGAAGAGAACTCTAACATTTACACTACACAATGTTGAACCAAAAGAACCAAAGCTTGCAAATTTCTTCAAAGGCTTCACCCCTAGCCTTAGCTAGAGGTTTAGCCAACCATGCTACAATGGAAGACTAAATTCTCTACAAAAGAAAATTCTACGCTACTCTACACTAAGAAAGAAAGAAAGAAAACTAAAGAAGAGAAGAGAGGAGTTGTAGAGAATGGGATTGGATTTAAGGGATGGGATGATGAGAATGAGAAGGGATTGCCTCCTTTTATAGACTTTTGAGAGGCTCCCAAGCCTCCTCCCAATCCTAGGTGGCACTCCAAACCCAAAGCAGATTTTTTTTAGGTTCCGGAATGGAGTTAGGCTTGGAGTGCCCAAAGCAAACTTTTGGGCTTGGAGTTAAGCTTGGAATGACATGTGGTAAAAAAGTACTCCAAGCCTAGGTGGCACTCCAAACCCAAAGCAGATTTTTTTTTGTTTGGGAATGGAGTGAGGCTTGGATGATGAGGTGGCATTCCAAGCCTTACACATGTGTTGGGTAGAGAGCTAGAGAGAGAGAGCTAGAGAGAGAGAGAGAGATCCTCTCTTGTTGCTGAATTGTGTAAGTGTGGAGAGCTGCTACCTTGTATTAGAGATGTCTTTAATTCTTGGACGTGATGGAGCAGTTGAGGATGATGGTCTTTCATCAGCAATTTTGAAGAATGGAAGATGGATGGACGGTCATCATGCTGGGATGGATCAGGTGAAGTGCTCAGAACGTGTGAGATGATGATGGGCCTTGTGATGGATGGACGCCCATTGTTGGGCAGTGGACGATGTGGGGGTAGCTGATGAACGGTTGGACTTCTGACTGCTTGAAGATCAGTAGCTCACTACTGGATGGTTGGGAGCTAAGGTGATGCAGATGGTCTGATGAAGAAAACTGTCCATTGCTGGATGTTGAAGGTGGCCTTGGACGGTTACAGATGAAGGTGGGTCCACTTGCTGTTGTAGCTTGGCTTGTGAGGAAGGTGGGGACCACCTTGCTGGACTGATGGACATCTGAGGACTGCTGGACTGTTGATGAACAGGTCCACATCTGGACCATCTGGATGATGGGTGTTGAAGATCTGGACGGTGGTGATGACTTCAACTGCTGCAGCTGGGACGTGCTTGTAGCACGTGTGAGGAGTGGAAGTCCATCCTTACTGGACGATCAGAATCAGCTGGACGCTGATGGGTCCACTTTTACTTGACAGTGGATGTGAAGTGGCACGTGTGGCAGCCCATTGGTTGTACTGGATGGACGGCTTGGAATGGGGCCCACATTGCTGCTGTCCGTCCATTTTGCTAGTGGACGTCCGTTGTTTTGGACGGCTGAGGTTTGTTACACTTCAGATGAAGGTGGGCAGCAGTGATGGACTGCTGGAAATGGATGATGATTGAAGGTGGTGAACGTCCACTGCTGCACGTGCAAGGGTAGATGGTGAGCACGTGTGTATGGCAACACATGTGTAGAGTTGGACGTCCAGCAGCTGCTGGAGATGCTTGGACGTTGGTGAGGCTGTACGGCTGGAACATGGATTGGATGGGTCCACTGTTTGGACGGTTTTGATGAAGGTGGAATCTCCAGCTGAATGTGAAATGAACAGTGGATGTGATCTTGTTGGTCCTGAGCTGCTGAGATTGCCTACCGTGTGATGATCCTGGCCATTGATGCGGTGGATGTCTTCGTGGATGATGAAGTTCATCTTGCTTGCTGTGGGGTCCACCATAGATGGATAGTTGATATGTTTGCCATATGCGAAGGATTGAAGATGTCTCCACTTGTTGCTAGATGCACAGTTGGCCCTACATGCGGACGTCCAATCTTGACCGTCCAAACTGTAGAAAATTATGGTCCTTCAATCTTTACGGTTCGACTTCCTTCAGGATCGCCACATACTTTATCTTGATCACTTTAGGGCCTTTAATCGTCTTGATTGGCTCGGATCTTGTCCAACTTCTCCTGATCACCTGAAGACAGAAAATTCACCTAATGAGGGATAATTAACCAGAAAAACAATAATAATGCCCTTAACAACCAGGGTTAATTATACAATATTAGGTACTCATCAACAGCCATGCTGGAAATTCATATTTGAATGGGGCATTGATTATGGGAGAAATGGATGGTATGGATGGGATTGGGAGATGGGACATAGGCGAGGCTATGTATCCTTTGAGTGTGGGCCACATGGATGATGTGATCGATGGTGATGATGGGGTCACTATGGACATAGATGGGATGATCTCATGTTTGGATGGTATGGATGGTTCAGATGATACCTTTGATGGCTTAGATGCTCTTAATGATGGCCGAGATGTGCGGCATACTTGCTTGGGTGGACTTGATGTGATCATTGATGATGGACGGTGTGGATGTCCCAATGATCCCTTTGATTGGATAGGATGATGATTGGATTCACGACTTCATGTTGGAGGGGACTGCAGGTCGAGATCTGACCGTTGATTCTTCGATCGGGGTTGCCCGGGCCCTTTTTGACGGTTCAGATGCATTTTTAGCGGTCAGATTGGTCAGGATGCCACGATGTGCGGTGTGATCTTTGCTGATAGCCCTTTTGATGGAAAGTACCGTCCTCCTCCTGATCGTCGGTCCTTTACGCACTCAGTTCACGAGGTGGGCGAGTCTTCTCATGCGGCTGAGGTCGTGACAGTTTCAGACAGCAATGCGACTATATCAGACATAGCCGCTACTGGGGATAGGTCAGGGGTTGTTGAGTTTGTAGAGGTTCCAGCTTTTCCTTCTCCTTCGCCTATTGATCTTCCGATCTTCGATGAGTTGTCATTGATTCCTGGGTCTTTTGTTCTGGCGGGGATTCCTGTGAGGACTTGTCAGTTGCTTCCTCGTCCTTCTTGCTCGCCACGACTTTTTGCTTGGCTTGACAGCTTGTCGGCTTATGAGATTCGAGACTTGGAGTCCTATGGCTTCAACGGTCTGATCCATATGGCTAGAGTTGACATTGATTGGAGGATGCTCGGGGCTGCATTGATTGACTGGGTCCCTTCATTGAACTTGTTCGCGTTCAACGACATGGAGATGGGACCTTCTTTGGAGGAGCTCGCTCGTTTGACCGGTCTTCCTTGGGATTACACTCAGTATTTTTCGCCGGAGACTTTACCGAAGACTGCCACACTGCAGAACTGGTTTGGGATCCCATATCTTGTTCAGCCTGTAGCTACCGGCCAGGATGCTGTGGTGTTCTCCTTGGATTTGTTGTGTGATCTTTTCTCGGGTCCTCGGAGTGTGGCAGGATCCTTACTTTTTTGGAATGCACTGATGTTCTGCTTGATAGCTGAGGTGCTATTCTCGGGATGGCGCAGATCTCAGACTCCTTTGCTCTTTGAGGTGATGAGCCGAGTTGTTCATCGTCAGGGGATCATTTCTCTTGTCCTGGCTGAGCTATTTAATGGGCTGACTGACTGTGCCCTGGGCCGCACTCGTGTCCTTCGTGACTGCTATGCATTTCTTCAGGTATCTTTTTTGCACTTTTCTTTTCTTTTCTTGTCTTTTGGGAATTGCTTTGCTCTAGCTGAGTTTCTTTTCCTTCTTGTGATCAGGTCTGGCTATGGGAGCGTCTTTCGCTGATTGTTCCTGTACCATTTCCTGACACCCGTCGCCCTGACCTTATGCGATACATCATGGAGTTTCTTCCACATACAGCTAGGATGAGTGAGCCCTTGTATCTCAGGATGTTTGTTGAGCTTCGTGACTGGAATGTTCGTTGGGAGTCATCCTGGCTTTCACTTCCTCCAGTACTTTGTGATGCACACCACCTTCCTCTGATGCTGGTAGGCTTTCGATCTTACTTTCTTACCACCCTATCCGGTTCCTGCGGTAGTTTGGGTACGAGCAAGACATTCCTCTTTTTGCTTTCACGGGTATCGGGCATCGAGCACTTTCGTCTAGATCATCTGACTTTACAACTCGAGTTGATGGATCCTGGGCGAGTCACCTGACTGCTGATTTACTTGGTTTTGAGCTGCAGACTTTTCCGATGGCGATCGCCCCATACCAGTACTGGGTTGCTGAGCAGTCTCTATAATGGCGCATTCCTTGCTGGCACCAGACTGCCGATGAGGATGAGCAGGATATTCTTGGGGATGTCGGCTCTTCATCTGGTTCATACGAGCCCTTTGAGGAGCGCCCATTCATCGATCCTGGTTTCCTCTTGGCCACTCATGGCCACTTGCTGTCTGAGATCTCTGCACTTCAGTATCATTGTGAGATGATGTCGAGGAGATTGGCTGTCGATCAGAGATTGTCTGACGAGGAGACAGCGATCCATAGCCTTGAGCGAGATGAGGTACATTACCTGCGTATGGAGGTGAGCAGGTTGAGAGCGAGGCTATTTCATTATGAGTCAGAGGACTTACCTGATGTGGCTAATGAGGAGGGTAGAGATTGATTGTGTCAGCTATCTGTACATTCCTTTTTGCATTTTTTGTATTTTTTGAAAAAGATGAATGATATAAAAAAAACATGATGCATTTAATGAAAAGAGAAAACTTTTTGAGAACGTATTGTGCTATGAGTTGTCTTGTGAGTGTGTCTAGATTTTGTTCCGGGATATAGGAATAAGAACTGAGTCTTGGCCAATGCTTTGACTGATGTCTCGAGATTGACTTGTGTGAGATCCCTTTGGTTCCCTAAAGGTGTAGGCAATGGAAACTGTTTCTTCCTGAGATTGTCAGAGTTTGTAGAGTTCTTTGTTCCCGACTGTACTTCTTCTTGTCCTTGAACCGCAATTGCTTGAACTGATCTGGACCATCTGATTTCTTGGTACCTGCACTTTTAATTTTTCTTTTTCTATTCGAGCCATTTTTGCCTATAGCGCTCTTTCGAGTTTTCACCGCAGACGGCCTATTCTCGTCATTTTTTCCCGTAGCGCCCTTTTGGGTTTTCACCACGTCCCGGGCATTTGATCTTGCCTACCCCTTAGCAGCTATGCTGTTTTTAGCCTCGGCGCCCTTTCAGGTTTTCACCAAGTCCGCTGTATGCCCACTGTTTTTACTAGGAGTGCCCTTTCGGGTTTTCACTCTGCCCTCTTTGTTTAGGCACACATTTATTATTTTTTTTTCTCCTTTTTTTTATAACTACAGCGGCCAGAGGTCGAGAATCCGTTGTTGCCGACCGATGATAGTCTTTCAGTCCTTATCCTAAGTTACGATGATAGAGCTGTCGGTCTTAGCTACAGACCTTTCTGAGGTGGATAGATGGGTGACTGTGTTTCTTCTCGGGTTGATTTTTCTCGGGTGCCTTGTTTTGGCTCCCCATTTTCTTTTCTCTCCTTCCCTTTTTTTTTTTTGAATCCCTTTATTTGAAACACTTATTGATGGATGGAAATGATTTCTCAGAAGTTTTAGCTTCAACCTCTTGACTTCAGCTCTATTAAAGTAACTTTTGATAAGGTCAGAATGACTTACCCGTGAAAGATCTTCACTTTGTCGACGTTGATTGGCTCAGGAAGATCCACCCCTCTCATGCTGGTGAGTCTGAGGGCACCTCCGAGAAGTAGTTCTTTGATGATCAGCGGTCCATCCCATAAAGGTTTGAACTTTCCTCTGGGATCAGGAAGGTGCGATGGTAGAATCTTCTTCATGACCATGTTGCCCACCTTGAAACTTCTTTTTCGGGCTCTCTTGTTGTAAGCCCGAGCAATCCTTTTCTGATAGCACTGGGAATGGCTTAGCGCACTCATCCGCTTCTCATCTGCTAGCTGTAACTGATCGAATCTAGCCTGTTGCCATTCTCCTTCTTCAATTCAGCTTTCCAGTAACACCCGTAGTGACGGTATTTCCACCTCGACTGGTAGAACTGCTTCCATTCCATAAGTAAGCTCGAAAGGAGTAACGCCTGTAGCAGACTGTACAGACGTTCGATAGGCCTAAAGTGCATATGAAAGCATATCTGACCAATCTCGATAAGTCACGACCATCTTCTCGAGTATCCTGACGGTTGTCTTGTTTGCGACTTCTACCCCACCATTCATCTGAGGATGATAGGGGCTTGATCGATGACGCTGAATCTTGAATTTGCTGAGGAAGTCATCCATCTTCTTGTTGACGAACGGGGTCCCATTATCTGTGATGATAGCGTTGGGGATTCCATACCAGCATATGATGTTGTTCTTCATGAATTTGATTACCTGAGATGCTGCAATCGTGGTGCAGGAGGCTGCTTCTACCCACTTGGTGAAGTAGTCGACTGCCACAAGTATATACTCATGACCGTTTGATGCTTTGAGACTAATCTTCCCAATGATGTCAAGTCCCCACATAGAGAAGGGCCAAGGAGTCGTCAGGTTGTACAGTTCTGATGAGGGGGCATGAATCTGATTCACATGCTTTTGACACTTGAAGCATTTTCTGACGTGCTGGCAGCAGTCTGTCTCCATGGTGAGCTAATAGCAGCCGAGTCGTAGAATCTTCTTTGCCATCATGTGCTCGTTCATGTGTGGGCCTGTAATGACCCAGGTTTTCGAAATAATTAAAATTTCAATTTAATTAATTATTTAGTAAATTACATGATTTATTATATTGATAAATTAATAATAAATAATCCGTAGGGAATTAATATAGGATCCCTTTATTAAAGTTGCTTAAAATAAACCCTAGAACAGCATAGAAGTGTCGAATTTCACAAAACTCACAAATTTACAATAATTACGAAAATACCATTAGTTAAACTTAAGTTAAACTGACGATTTTAAGTATACCAGTTTTTGAAGATCTGTTTCATGTAAAACTTCATATAATAGTTTAAGGGCATATTTTACCCGTACACGTCAAATTTCAGCCCTCTGATCATCCTACAAATACCTTAAACAGAAATCGGACCATAAGTGGGCCATCTAACCTCGGAACTACCTCATTTTTGGTGTCATGCCCTAAAACTTTGTGGCCTACCTGATGAATGGACTGGATTTGTCCCATGCATCATGGTGGGACCCACGTACAGGGTGAGTGCGTATCATGGTTGGTCAAACCGCGTTTGACCGCGGACCGGATAGGCGGAGTGAGAAGAACTCCTTCTTTGACGCTGTGATAGCAGTGTCCGTTGTTGATTGGACGGCCTTGCCATCCATCAATGTGGACCCCATTTTGTTAATCCAAGCCATCCATTCATTTTATTTGCCCCACGAAGGCACTCCTCTTGAGTATCTCCTCCATCAGCCAAACACCTAGTCCTCTTCAAATCACCGTCCAGATTAAAGAGTCCCAAAATCCGCGGATTTGCCCTGCATGGACGTCTGAGAATTGCTTCATTACTGTCATGTGGACCCCACCTAGGTCTCCAACGGGCCTTATACGTCAAATATTTCTGAAAAAAGTGGTGTTTTCCTTCTTCAACTTTAATTCAAACCACTCACGCCACTCACGTCAGTCCGGTTTCCTATCGCAAACGCCATCGTCCAAGTCTATCTAGGGTGTTATATAAACCTCCCTAGGTGTCTCTTTCCACTCCAGAGAAACGTAGAGAGAGAGAGAGAGAGAGAGAGAGAGAGAGAGAGAGAGAGAGAGAGAACTCCGTGTGGAGTTGTTGCTGTCGGATCTCTGGACCAACTCCAGGGAGGGAGAGAGAAGAAGAAGAAAAGATGTGAGTTATCTCATATTGTTTTCCACTTACAATCTTAGATTTCAGCCCCTTTGAATTTATTTTTAAATTAAGGAAGAGAATTATTTCCAAATTAGAGTTGAAGTCTTATTCAAAAGACAAATTATAGGATTAGACTTTCAGGTTTATCTTACTGTTTAGATTGTGAAATTTTGATGCATTAAAATTGTTGGAAGTGAGGGTTTTAAATTTAAATTCGTTAATTGATCATCTGACACTCAGATTTTGGGCTACGTAGAATGGTGATTAGTTATTTTGGGCTACGTAGAATAGTGATTAGTTATTTTCTTGAATTGGTTCGAATTGAACGATTTGTTGGATTGTTTGAAATTATATTTTAAGATTGAAGTTTCATTATGTTACATTCTTGATCATTGAAAGATGTTCTTAACAATGATTAGATTAATCATATGGATTTTAACGTTGCATGTTGGGAAGTTGTATGATTGCACGAGTTGTTGGTCGGATTTTGATGCCTTGGGAAGGCTAGGAAATTATGTGCTTGATCTTGGAATTGTTGGGAAGGATTGACATGAATGATGCATTCTGTGAGATTTGAGAACTCCAATATGTGGTTGAACACTTGAGTTGATTTAGGTTGAGCACACGTGAGTGTTGCAATAAACTGTTGCTCCATTGATCGAGGCCGGTTGGGTGAGCACCCAAGTGTGTGCAACAGACCAGCTATGCAAGCCAGGTGGAGGCTCTGTTGATCGAGGCCGGTTGGGTGAGCACCCAAGTGTGTGCAATAGACCAGCTATGCAGGCCAGGCGGAGGTGTGGGACAGATCGTGATCCGAGTTGGCTCTGCAGCTAGGGACCGATGTTCTAGATGATAGTGTTGACCAACTGGATATTCTACTGATAACCATACTGAGACAGTTGACGTGTGTTGGTTGACATTGTATTACGTGCATATTTTGAAGACTTGGTTTATATATTTTAGATTTGGATAATTGATGCCTTGTGGGTTGAGAAAATTATTTTATGTGATTTTATATACTTAATTTCATGTGATAAACTGTATGAGATTACTCGTCGGCTTTTATAGCTGACCCAGTGTTATGCGATTAACTGTAGTGACAAGTGATGATTTAGAAGACTTCAAGGAAGCGATTCCAGATGAGGAAATATTCTAGAAGATTTTTTAGAATTGATTTATTTTGATTTTTATTTTGAAAGTATTGATGTAATAAGGCCCATTAGATGGCCATTAGTTTAGACAGTTTGGAACAATTTCGTAGACCCATTGATTAATAGTTTAATTTTCAAAGTTTGGTTTATTTTGATGCTATATATTTGGTACCATGTGAATGGAAAAAAAAATATATAAGTTGAGAACGTAATGAGTTCATTCATTATTTACATAACACCCTTGATTTCGAGATTTGAGTTATACACTCGAGTGTCGAATTTTGGGGGCGTTACAGGGCCACAGATTCCTTCGTGTATTTCTTTCATGATCTTCGCAGCTTCTGTTCCGTCGATGCATCGAAGGAGGATGTGATTGTAGGATCGCTTGCAAAGAACTTCGCCACTAATGGTGAACTGGCCGGCCAAACGCTGGATGGTTCAGCGATCTATTGCTGTTGCTGACTCCGGATACTCCTGGGTTTCAAGATATTGCTTAATGTCAGTGTACCAGGGTTTGTCAGGGACAGCTTCGGCTTCTTCTATTTGCAGGCAGAAAGCGGGTTCATCTTGAGTTTCGATTGTGAGCTTCCACTTTGAAGCTCCTTTCGAGATCTCGAGCATTGATGCGAGTGTAGCAAGAGCATCTACAAACTGATTCTTGGCCCTGGGCATGTATGAGAAGGTGATTTCCTTGAATTCTTCGATCAGATTTTCAAGGTACACGTGATATGGTATCAACTTCTCATCCTTGGTTTTTCATTCGCCATTGGTCTGATTGATGATAAGCTGTGAGTCTCCAAATACTCGTAGCTTCTTGACGCCTAAGATTATGGCTTCCCTTAAGCCCGCGTTGCATGCTTCATATTCTGTCATGTTGTTGGTGCACTCGAATGCTATGCGCCTTGAGATAGGGATAGGGACATCGTCTGGAGAGTAGAGGATTGCTCCGATACCACTCCCTTTAGAATTTGCTGCGCCATCAAAGAATAACGTCCACTCATCTTTTTTCTTCTTTTCTTCATCTTCGATAAGCAAGAGATCTTCATCAGGGAAGAATGTTTTGAGCAGTTGATAATCCAGGAGAGAGTGAGCGGCAAGATGATCGGCGAGGGCCTGTCCCTTGATTGCCTTCTGAGTGACATAGGTGATGTCCAATTCAGATAGGAGTAGCTGCCATTTAGTTATCCTTCCAGTGAGTGCTGGTTTCTCGAACAGGTATTTGAGCGGATCCAAGTGAGCTAGGAGGAGAATAGGGAACGCATTCGTGTAGTGACGGAGTCGCTAAGTTGCCCAGACTAGGGCGAGGCAAGTCTTCTCGATCGGGGAATACCTGGTCTCGTAGTCATGAACTTTCAGCTCAAATAGTATATCGATTGTTCCTTCTTCCCGGTCTTGTCGTGCTGGCCGAGAACACAGCCAATGGCTTCTGCTGCTACCGAGATGTATAACAATAGTGGTCGTCCGGGAGTAGGCACCACTAGAACTGGAGGATTCATGAGATACTTCTTGATGCGGTCGAAGGCAACTTGGCAATCATCATTTCATTCTTTTGGAACGTTCTTCCGGAGGAGCTTGAATATGAGTTCACAGATAGGCATGAACTGTGTGATGAAGCGACTGATGTATTGAATTCTGCCAAGGAAGCCACAGATTTCTTTCTCTGTTCTAGGAGGGGGCATCTCGATGATTGCTCTGGTTTTGGTTTCGTTGACCCTGATGCCATCCTCGCTCACCATAAAGCCAAAGAGCTTGCCTCCCATTGCACCGAAGACACATTTCTGAGGGTTGAGGCGAAGCTTGTACTTTTCTAATCTGTTGAATAACTTCTTCAGACTTCAAAAGTATCCTTCAATTGTGCGAGATTTGACGATCATATCGTCCACATATACTTTAAGTTCTTTGTTCATCATGTTGTGGAATAATGCTGTCATTGCTCGCTGATATGTTGCTCCTGCGTTCTTCAGACCGAACGGCATTACCCTATAACAGAAGGTTCCCCAGGGAGTGATAAACGATGTCTTCTCGCGATCTTTGACGGCCATCTTGATCTGATTGTAACTTGAGAACCCGTTCATGAAGGAGAAGATCTTGTACCCAGCAGTGTTGTCGACTAGGGTGTCGATATGTGGCAAAGGGAAGTCATCTTTAGGACTGGCTTTGTTGAGATCTCGGAAGTCAATGCACATTCGAACCTTGCCATCCTTCTTCGGTACTGGCACGAAGTTGGCGAGCCATTCCGGGTAGTTGGAGACTACCAAGAATCCTGCATTGTACTACTTGATGACTTCATCTCGGACTTTCAAGGCCCATTCTAGCTTCATTCTTCAAAGTTTCTGCTTCACTGGCTTCATATCTGGCTTGGCTGGCAGATGGTGTACAACGAGCTCTTCATCGAGCCCCGGCATGTCTTCATATGAGAACGCAAACTTGGACAACCTTGGAGCTAGGACCTCTATCATTCTCGCTCTATCTCTGGTGGCAACGATTTTCCAATGCGTACTTCCATAGGGATCTCAGGTGTCCCCAAGTTTACTATCTTGAAATCATCGGCTACAACATTGGCTTTGGATTCGAACTTTTTGAGGAGATCCTCTAGTTCGAGAGCCGGGTCATCATCTTCCTCGTCTCGAGCTTCGTCCAGACCCATGAGCTCGAAGTCTAATTCGATGTCAAAATCATATGATTTGACTTCAAACTCGTGCGACTCTTTAGACGAACTTGGCACATTATTGAATGTAGGAAAAGAAATGTTTTTTTGGTTTTTGAGAATTTTTTGGACTTGAAATGCTAGATATTTTTGGTTTTTGAATTTTTTTTTATTTTTTTGGGTTTTTGAAATTCACGGGACCTTGAACAAGCGGGCATTGCAGACCATGATTGATCCCAGCTTGTCCCAAAGTTCCGTTCGCTGCTTAAACAGGCATTTTTTTTAAGCCAAAGCCCTCAAATGACTCTCTGGCTGATTCAGAAGTTAGGGGAACAGATGACCATTCAGGACCCCACACTCCTTCCCCTGGAGAGGTGGGGGTTGGTGATTTGGGCAAAGAATCACAGTCCAGCCCAATGACCATGATTTCTCGCTGGTTGGGTTCGAGATCTGAGTCGTACTCAGTCCCTCTCGGATCACTTACCTCGTATTACAGTTCGTCTGGTTCCTCAGCAAGACACATGTTTGGGATCTGGACATCGGACCAATCCAAGGTTGTCCATTTCCCTTTCTTGGTCTAATGGATGGGCTGCTTCTGCCCCTGGCTGACGGTTGATGATGTTATTCTGCTGAAATGGGCAGGTTGTGCCCCTGGTTGGCTTGAATTGAAGTGGGCAGGTTGTGCCCCTGATTGGGAGCAGGTATCAGAGTACCTTGGTCCTGAAGCTGTTGTATTTGACTTTCTTCTTTGTCGTCATCTTCTTCTTCTTCTTCCGGAGGCTTAGATGGTTCGAGAATTTGGTCCCATCGAATGGGGGGCCACGTGGCCCAAGTTAGGCTCATCAGGAGGCCTTTGTGTAGTGCAGTCGGTTAATTCCCTCTTGGATCTTTGCAAGGTTCTCCTGGCTTGATGAATGGAATGGGAGAGCAACATAATTTCTTCTTTCTTTTGTCCATGAAGATTGCCCTGTACCCAAGTCCCCATTTGCGTTGATTATATACCAGCGGTACCTTTCTGGACTTGAAATGATTCTTCATCCTATACTTGAGGCTCAGACGTTCTGCTGATGAAAAGACACGATCCACATTTATCGGTTCCGGATTGGTGATAGCGTTTACAGTCTCGAATTCGAAACTATGAAATGAGATATCTTCTTCAGAGTGTTGGATGTCGATGATAGGGATATATGGTTCAGTGGCAGCAGCATTGGAAGGAATGATGAGCTCCTTCTCTGCATGGATAGAGATCACTTGATTTCCACAGATGTATTTCACCCTTTGATGCAGGGTTGATGGCACAACTCCAACCTTGTGCAGCCAAGGCCGTCCAAGCAACATGTTGAAAGAGGCTGATATATCCAGGATTTGGAATGTGATGGTGGAGATTTCTGGACCTATCTGTACCTCTATGTCGACCTCTCCTTCCACTGATCGGTGGGTGTTGTCGATTGCTCTGACGTATATGGTGCTGGGTCGAAATGAAGAGGGACTGATTCCCAAGTGCTCCGCAGTCTTGAGCGGGCAGACATTTAAGCTTGAGCCGTTATCGATAAGGACCAGCGGGACACATAGGTCATTATATCGTAAGGCTATGTTGATGGATTGCCCATGGTTGCGTCCTTCTAGTGGCAGCTCATTATCGGTGAAGGTGATGGCGCGCAGAGCCAGGAGTTGTCCGATCATCAATGCTATCATTTCTGGTGCCGTATCGGAGGAGACGTGAGCATCGCTCAGGGTTTTGGCAAACATTTCTCCGTGTATGCGCGATGTGCAGAGTAGCTCCCACACTGAGATTTGAGCAGGGATTAACTTGAGCTGAGTCGCCACATCATATGCAGCTTCGTTTTTGTTGCCAAGGCCCGAGAGAGCGCTTTTGGGATCTCCTCTATTCTGATTATCTCTTCGAATGCAACGCCCATTGGGATTCATTTCCCTACCTCTACACATTCTGGATAGTGCCACGGGATTTCTTTATAATTTTCCTCTCCCTTGACTTCTAGGACCACTGGTTCTTGCAACGGTGCTGGTGTGGATACCAGATCTTCCTCATATGGAGCTTTTGCCTTGAGGACTATATTGTTGCCTGTGCTGAAGGGAAAATATCGAGGCTTGTCTTCATAGATCACATAAGGTCACGGTCCTGGCCTGACCGTTCCTGGAGTGGGAGGTTCCCATGGAATGAATACTGGTCCTCTTGATATGGCGAGGGGTTTCTCTGTTTATCCTAACTGTCGTAGTGTGATTGACACGCCTCCGGGATTTTCCCCTTACAATATGACTGACTTGATTGGAGGAGCCCCTTCCAGGACAATGGGTTCTTGCTGCTGATGAGTATAATTCCTCCATTGCGGATTGGATTGTTCCTGTGTTGAAATTGCCCCTTGCAAGATGACAGGTTCGTATGTGGGCTCGATGTATGACTGTACTCCTTCCAGGATGACTGGCTTGAAATTGCGGTTTTACCGCTTATAGAGATACTCGGAGATATGTCTAAGGATCTAAAGAAGGGGTGATTAGGACCTTATCAAAATCTTTTCGCCTACTAACAAATATTATCAAATAAAACAAAGTAAGCAAGAACACTTAGGCTTCCTAGCCTAAGCGGGTCCAATCACAAGACTAGCATATGGTTAATCAATAAGCAATCCTAGTCTAAAGCATGCATAGGTAAATAAATGATTCAACTAATCAAGATCCTAACCTATGCAACTTGTGTAGACTTATGAGAGTGAATCAATGAGCTCAAGTCTACACAACTAGTGAAGGTACATCTTGTGTGTGGATGTGCCTAATACGTGCCTAGCATACATTCCTATCAAGCATTCATAATTAAACAATTAAACTAACAATGCTAAGATATAAATGTGCTCAATTCAATCACAAACACAAGTATGTATACTGGTTCGACTTTGGGTCTACTCCACTCCCGGTTCAAGTACTCAACTCCTTTTAGCACACCGGCATTCACTATCGGAGGTTTTAAATGAGGTACACCTCTCAACCTTTACACGGAGGTTTTATCGGTTCACCTCTCAACCATTACCGGAGTTTTAGACATAGGCTAACTCTCAACCCAACGCACGTTTACTCCTGTGTCGGAGGCTCCCCCTTGGAGACTTAGTTTAGCTCGGTTGTCACGCCCCAAACCCGGGGACCGAGCTCACTAAATTCCCGATCACCGACCTTGGTGCCAACAGCCTCCGTAGTACCCCATTCTCGGCTCCTAGCTCTCATGTGCCAGGTTCCGATCCTGGGATCCTACCAGGAGGATTTTCAGGGTAAATTTTTTTTTTGTACAGGAGCATAATCAAAACCATAAAACATCATCAAATATCCACTAATAAGTTTGTTGAGTACAGTACTGGAAAGGAAAATACAACATGAAGCAGAAGTCCAAAATATCAGGTACATGAACCGCGCTCAACGCTGCTGATATGCTCTAGTACCTGTAGTGTAAACAAACGCGCATGAGCTTCCTACGAAGCCCAGTAGAGTGCGTGTGTGCGCGTGTGATGCATATGACAAGTATACAGATATCAAAGTAAGCGAAAGTAGTAGAGGGCTAAGTTACTAAGTTCATGAATGCTATCAGCCATCCCAAGACTATGCAATGCAAGGGCCTACATGGCCGAGTGTTACATGCTAGAGATGCAATGCAAACAAATCAATCCTCAACTAATCCACATATCAAAATAGTTCTCATCTGGGACATCACCGGGGTCTAGTATACTCTAATATTGGCCGCCGCACATCGCGCGCATAACCAAGCGAGTAGAAAAGACCTCACTATCCGCCTCGTCAGTGGTATGCCAATGCCCACTCGGCTCGCCGATAGCGGACCCATTCCATGAGCTGGTCAGACTCAACCTAGCTTACAGCCCACTTCACCTGGGCGGATAAGGTCACACCCCTTTCCAACCGACCTCGACACAGTGGGAGACGCGGCCTACTGGTATTTGGCACACGGGCGCTCATGTTATCCACTCGGTCTCAACGCTGAAGCATCCTACTGGTACCACAGGGTTTAGGGACTTTCACCCAAGGACATCCATAGCGCCCACGTACTAGAACAAGTTTCCGCTGTCCAATACTGCCAACCATGATGTGACTATGGTGGCCACCACCCCGATGCTGCTAGGGTGTGAAAACGATCGTGACATACATAATGCGAAATGCATGAGTCATACAATCCAAGTCATGCACCAAACTTACGCATACTGCGCAATCATGTGGGGCGACCCTGTCTCACATGGGTCCCCTAAGTATAACAAGCCAACTAGCATATGCTATGGTTAATCATGATCCATAACAGGCATACAAATGATGCGTATGGGCATATGAATGAGCATGGTATTCATTATACTAAGCATGTTATCAGTGTGACTTATCAGGCTAATCATACTAGCATGTTACCAACATATCATGTAACACTGGCCTTAAAAGGCCCAATATATATATAGAGAGTGGGACCCGAACTGTGGATCCCATTGGAAATGTAAAAGTCTTCGTGACATAGCCCACTTAAGACCACATCGGCCCCATACTTGGGCTTGCACATACAAGATAGGCAGCATGAATAAAACAGATACACCGTGGTGGAGCTAATAGATACATCACTTTGGGACCCATAGGGTGGGCCACCTGCTGGGCAGCGTGGTACCCAACTGGTTCCAAGAAGTTTTGAATCAAACAGATATTTGTGTTTTCTCCTTCATCCATATCCATGTGATCTTATGAACAGATTGGATGGCAAATAAACATCACTGTAGAACCTGAAAAGGTTTCAACGTTTGAAATCATTATCCCCACTGTGGCATGGTCTACTTGACATTAGGATAGGCTTAAATTTTGGGCCCAGCCACTTATGAATAGGTTGGGTGACAAATAAACATCATTGCAGGTCTAGGAAGGTTTCAATGGTGGAGATCATTATTCCCACTGTTGTCCCGTGGCATGGCCCACTTGCCATTTGGATAAGCTTAAATTTTGGGCTCGGCAACTTATGAAACAGGTTAGATGACAATTAAACATCACTGTAGGGCTGGGAAGGTTTCAACGGTAGAGATCATTATTCCCACTGTTGACCCGTGGCATGGCCCACTAAAATGAGCTGGAAAAACATATGGACGTAGTGGACAAGGCACATACATTCTAGGTGGGCCCAACGAATGGGGCCCATAGGGTGGCGCCCACAAGGTTGCTGGGCAGCAGCGTCCCCTGGACGCTGTCTGTCCAGCGACCCCCCCCCCCCCCCCCCCTTTTTTCTTTTTCTTTTTTTTTATTCGTTCTCACCAAGTGGGGCCCACAGAAGTTCTCGGTCAAGCTAATATTTTTTGTTTTTCTTCCTTCCATGCATGTATGAACTTATGAACAAATTGGATCTCAGATAAATATCACGGTGGGCCATAAGAAGGTTTCAACGGTAGGGCCACTGTCCCTATTGTTTTCTGTGGTGGGGCCCCCTTGAGACTTGGATCTGACTCAATCTTGGGGTCATGCCCTAAAATGATCTCCCCAAAAGAATGGACGGTGTGGATACAGCACATGCATCATGGTGGGACCCACGAGTGGGCTACCAGCTGGCACGAGCCAGCGTCCAAGGACGCTGGTACGCCCAGCGCGTTAGAGCTTCTTCTTCTTATTTTCTCTCTTTTTTTTTCTGGCGCTTATATCCAGTGGGGCCCACATGGGTCTGATCCACTCCGTTCATCAGGTTCTCCATCTCATGGGGGATCCAATAAGTCCAATATTGGGTATGCAAATCGGTCTAGAAACATTAAGGTGGGCCAAATGATTTCTGACAATAGAAATCATTGTTTTCACTGTTTTGTGCGGTGCGGTCCGCTTAAGATTTGGATCTGGCTCATCCTTGGGCCCTGGCCCTAAAATGATCTGGGAAAACCGATGGACGGCGTGGATGGAACACAAACATCAAGGTGGGTCCCACGAGTGGGGACCCCACTAACCGTCCAAGGTAACGCTGGACGTTCCAGCGTCAGAACGTCCAGACACTGGACGTCTAGTGACTCTTTTTTTTTATTATTATTATAAGGTGGGGCCCATTCATGGATGATCTAATCCATCCATCAGGTTGTCCACCACCAGGTGGGCCCAAAAGAAAAGGAAAAATGAAAGGAAATCAGGAAATGGGGGGATTTATGTCCCCCTTGCACTCACCTCAAAGGATGGACGGTTGGATTGAATCGGGTTGACGATCGGACGATCCGGACGGTCCGAATGATGGTTGGGGCCCTCCAAGCTTGGATCTCCACCCTCAATCTCTCTAATCTCTCTCTACTTCTCTCAAATCTCCCTCTTCTCTCAAATCTTTCTCTTTCTCTCTCCTCTAAAATCTCTTTCTCTCTCTTCTCAAATCTCTTTCTTTCAAAATGGGAAGGTGAGGAGGCCTCCTCTCTGTTAGTGCACTTTTTCGTGGCATACTAGTGCACCTTGTTTGTCAATCACTTATAGCTGTGAGTCTTGTGTCGGTTGAGCCCAATGAAGATGAAGACCGAAGACTCAAGACGTCCAGCCACATCAAGGAAGAAGATTCAGGTATATGAGATGCCTTGGTGCCTTAACCTCGACCAAAACCTATCCCCTTTGTATCCTTGATGACCTTGACCATATTTAGAACCCTTTAGTCATCATAGATAGGCCCTAGGTGTCCCATTTGATCAACTCTACCTTGGTCTATATGAACCAACTGGAGAAAGAAGAACTCAGCTCAGCATAGAGGGGACCCAGGCTGGTCCGACCGGTCAAGACCGGTCGGCCAGCATTCCTGCTGGATTTACAAAGACCAGCCGACCGGTCATGACCGGTCGGCCTTCACAATAGAAGGAATACAGCAAGGGTGGCCGACCGGTCATGACCGGTCGGCCAGGTTTGGCTCCATGCACCTTTCAGCCACCAGCAAGGGGGTCCGACCGGTCATGACCGGTCGGCCAGCATGTTTCTGGCTGTCCAGTGAAGGGGTCCGACCGGTCATGACCGGTCGGCCCAGTGTATTGTGCCTGCCCATTCAGCAAAAACCTCCGACCGGTCATGACCGGTCGGGACAGGTAGGGACAGGCCGTTTTCTGCCCGTTTTATGACCGTTGGAGCCCTTTTTCTATATATTTGGGGCTCCACTCTTGGGAAAACTGAGAGAAGTTTTGGAGAGCCCATTCCACACTTATCTTGTACATCATAAGGGGCCTCAAAGAGGAGGTTCTCAAGTCATATCCCTTGTGTTTCAAACACAAGTATGGGCATTCAAATGCTATCAAGAGATGACTTGATTCCTCTCTCAAATCTAGAGGTGTGACACTATTCCACATAGGTATATCCTTTGTCCAAGACCTCTAGAAGACTCTCTAGGTGAATCTCCTAGTTGGAACAACCTACACATCCCATGTATGAGATTCACCCATCCTCCTAGCACCTTGGGCATTTCAAGGCATCGCATGCAAGGTGTTTGATCGAATGTGGCTGAGGCATTGGCGACGCAACGGCGGCACGATCGAGGGAGCAAAGGGAAGCTGATTGAAGCACGGGAGAGCGGAGATCAAGCAACCCAATCCGGCGCTAAACAAGGGGCTCATCCGACAAGTAGGTTGTCTTATCTGAGAGTCCACTTTAGAGTTTGTTTTCGAACTCGACCTAGGGACGTTAGTCGTTCCTTGGCCCGTCAGCCGGGCTTAAACTAAGTCTCCAAGGGGGAGCCTCCAACACGGGAGTAAACGTGCGATAAGGTTGAGAGTTAGCCTATGTCTAAAACTCCGGATACGGTTGAGAGGTGAACCGATAAAACCTCCGTGTAAAGGTTGAGAGGTGAACCTCATTTAAAACCTCCGATAGTGAATGCCGGTGTGCTCAAAGGGGTTGAGTGCTTGAACCGGGAGTGGAGTAGACACGTAGTCGAACCACTATACATCCTTGTGTTTGTGATTGTTCTTGAGCACATTCTATCTTTGCATTGTTAGTTTAAATTGCTTAATTATGAATGATTGATATGAATGCATGCTAGGCACCTTTTAGGCATCCTCACACAAGATGTACCTTCACTACTTGTGTAGACTTGAGCTCATTGATCCACTCTCAAAAGTCTACACAAGGTGCATAGGATAGAAGCTTTATTAGTTGAATCATTTTCTTACCTATGCATGCTTAGACTAGGTTTGATTATTGCTTAACCCTTGCTAGTCTATTTGATTGGACCCACCAAGGCTTGGAAGCCGAGGTGTTCTTGCTTACAACGCTCATTTTGTTGAATTGTATTAGTAGGCGAAAGGATTTTCAAAAAGGTCCTATTCACCCCCCCTCTAGGTCCATAGCCATATCTCCAAGTATCTCTACAAGCGGTAAAACCGCAATTTCAATTGGTATCAGAGCCGGGTTCCTCTTTAAGGGCTTAAGTGCCTAGAGGTAGATCCTAAAGAGAAACTTGAAAATATGTCTAGAGAGGACTCTTCATCCGTCACTAAGCCTCCTTTCTTTGATGGGTCAAATTATCCATATTGGAAAGCCCGAATGCACATCTTCTTGGAATCCATAGATTCGGATGTGAGGGACATGGTTGATTTTGGATATGAACCCCCAATGGTTACTATTTCCAAGGAAGGTGAGCCGGATGTTCTCAGGCCAAAAGACAAGGCATTGTGGACTGCTCATGAAAAAGCTCAACGTATTAATAATGCCAAAGGCCTGAATGCCATATTTTGTTCAGTATCGAGAGAAGAATTTGGTCGGATCCAAAACTGCACTACCAGTAAACAAGCATGGGATATTCTTGAAGTTACCCATGAAGGAACAAATGTTGTTAAAAATTCTAAACTCCAGTGCCTCTCCACTCTCTTTGAAAATATCACTATGGAGGAGGATGAAACGTTTACTGAATTTTATACCAAACTGAACAAAATCACAAATGATATGTGGGGCTTAGGGGATCCGGTTCCGGAACATAGGCTTTGTAGGAAAATCCTGAGATCTCTTCCGGATCGGTTCTCTTCTAAAGTCACCACCATTGAAGAGTGTAGGGATCTTAATACCATGAAAGTTGAAGAACTCATAGGTTCCCTACAAACCTTTGAGCTAGGCTTTAAAGCCCCCTCTAGAAGGAAATACATCGCCTTCAAGTCCTCTCACAGACACAAGAAAATCAAAAGTGAGACGGAGGATGATAGCGATGATGAGGATGATGAGGAAGAACAATTGAACAAAAAATTCAAGAGATTCCTCAAATTTGATAGAGGGAATAGCCGTGACAAGAAGGACAAGAAGGGTGATAAACGTACAGGAAAATCATCCATACCTTCATCCGTCCGTTGTTACGGTTGCGGTCGTCGTGGCCATATTGCCCCGGAATGTCCGGAAGGGCCTAAACCGAAAGGTAAAAAGGCCATGGCTGCCACTTGGGATGATACGGAGGAGTCCGAATCTGATGATGAGAGCCAACATAAAGATCTTGCTCTCTCGGCCTCCATCACGACCCCTTTACCAGATTATCTAAGAGGGGATCCCAACCGCTATCCCTTCTAGGAGAAGGAGGAGTTCCCAACCCCTCACCTTATGCTACATTTTATGAGGGTGTTGTGGAACTTTGCTACCCTTTGTCTTTTTTTAATCTCATCATGGTAAGAGAGGGTAGCTAGTTAGGCTTTTATTGGAAAATCTGAGGATTTCAGCCTCATTTCTGTATGTATGGGCAAATCAGAGGATTTCAGCCTCATTCGCCTAGATTTTGATGATTTAGCATTGTTTGTATTATTACATTTGCTTGCTAGATTATCATCCTGCTTAGATTAGCTAACCATCTTGAGTTTTATGCTTCATGTATGCTAATCTTTGCTTAGTATTGGTCTTGATATACCATTAGGGGAGGTTGGTTGATTGGGCTATAAGCCCTTTGTGCTTCATTGCAAATGTATGTCCTTGACCAATATTGCATGATTACCTACGCTTAGATAGTTATATCTTCCTGTTAATCATGTTTTTCTTAGCATGCTCCATGTACTTATGATTCATGCACCCTACACTCTCCTTCTAGCATGTGCTTATAGTTATAACTGCAACACACTATCTCCTCTTACCTTAACTTCATTGGTATATCATTAAGGGGGAGAGAATAGTTTGTCAATTGCTAACAAAAAGGGGGAGAAAGATCAAATCCCACCAAAACTAGTTTTCTATGTTTGTGATGCAGGGATTGACAGGTTGTGGGGGAGCAAACTGAAGCGGAGCAGCATAGTTTAGACATGTCAAGAGTCCTGTAATTTATGCTTTATCATTGTAATATCTTGACCATGTAATTTGTTTTGGTAGGTTAAGTTTTTGTAAGTAATTGACAAAGGGGGAGATTGTTAGTGCACTTTTTCGTGGCATACTAGTGCACCTTGTTTGTCAATCACTTACAGCTGTGAGTCTTGTGTCGGTTGAGCCCAATGAAGACGAAGACCGAAGACTCAAGACGTCCAGCCACATCAAGGAAGAAGATTCAGGTATATGAGATGCCTTGGTGCCTTAACCTCGACCAAAACCTATCCCCTTTGTATCCTTGATGACCTTGACCATATTTAGAACCCTTTAGTCATCATAGATAGGCCCTAGGTGTCCCATTTGATCAACTCTACCTTGGTCTATATGAACCAGCTGGAGAAAGAAGAACTCAGCTCAGCATAGAGGGGACCCAGGCTGGTCCGACCGGTCAAGACCGGTCGGCCAGCATTCCTACTGGATTTACAAAGACCAGCCGACCGGTCATGACCGGTCGGCCTTCACAATAGAAGGAATACAGCAAGGGTGGCCGACCGGTCATGACCGGTCGGCCAGGTTTGGCTCCATGCACCTTTCAGCCACCAGCAAGGGGGTCCGACCGGTCATGACCGGTCGGCCAGCATGTTTCTGGCTGTCCAGTGAAGGGGTCCGACCGGTCATGACCGGTCGGCCCAGTGTATTGTGCCTGCCCATTCAGCAAAAACCTCCGACCGGTCATGACCGGTCGGGACAGGTAGGGACAGGCCGTTTTCTGCCCGTTTTATGACCGTTGGAGCCCTTTTTCTATATATTTGGGGCTCCACTCTTGGGAAAACTGAGAGAAGTTTTTGAGAGCCCATTCCACACTTATCTTGTACATCATAAGGGGCCTCAAAGAGGAGGTTCTCAAGTCATATCCCTTGTGTTTCAAACACAAGTATGGGCATTCAAATGCTATCAAGAGATGACTTGATTCCTCTCTCAAATCTAGAGGTGTGACACTATTCCACATAGGTATATCCTTTGTCCAAGACCTCTAGAAGACTCTCTAGGTGAATCTCCTAGTTGGAACAACCTACACATCCCATGTATGAGATTCACCCATCCTCCTAGCACCTTGGGCATTTCAAGGCATCGCATGCAAGGTGTTTGATCGAATGTGGCTGAGGCATTGGCGACGCAACGGCGGCACGATCGAGGGAGCAAAGGGAAGCTGATTGAAGCACGGGAGAGCGGAGATCAAGCAACCCAATCCGGCGCTAAACAAGGGGCTCATCCGACAAGTAGGTTGTCTTATCTGAGAGTCCACTTTAGAGTTTGTTTTTGAACTCGACCTAGGGACGTTAGTCGTTCCTTGGCCCGTCAGCCGGGCCTAAACTAAGTCTCCAAGGGGGAGCCTCCAACATGGGAGTAAACGTGCGATAAGGTTGAGAGTTAGCCTATGTCTAAAACTCCGGATACGGTTGAGAGGTGAACCGATAAAACCTCCGTGTAAAGGTTGAGAGGTGAACCTCATTTAAAACCTCCGATAGTGAATGCCGGTGTGCTCAAAGGGGTTGAGTGCTTGAACCGGGAGTGGAGTAGACACGTAGTCGAACCACTATACATCCTTGTGTTTGTGATTGTTCTTGAGCACATTCTATCTTTGCATTGTTAGTTTAAATTGCTTAATTATGAATGATTGATATGAATGCATGCTAGGCACCTTTTAGGCATCCTCACACAAGATGTACCTTCACTACTTGTGTAGACTTGAGCTCATTGATCCACTCTCAAAAGTCTACACAAGGTGCATAGGATAGAAGCTTTATTAGTTGAATCATTTTCTTACCTATGCATGCTTAGACTAGGTTTGATTATTCCTTAACCCTTGCTAGTCTATTTGATTGGACCCACCAAGGCTTGGAAGCCGAGGTGTTCTTGCTTACAACGCTCATTTTGTTGAATTGTATTAGTAGGCGAAAGGATTTTCAAAAAGGTCCTATTCACCCCCCCTCTAGGTCCATAGCCATATCTCCAAGTATCTCTACAAGCGGTAAAACCGCAATTTCACTCTCCCCCTACGTATGGTATTGTATGGGGGGAGAGAGAGAGAAGGAATCATGGGTGATGATGGCTAGCATGGGAGAGAGGGATGGGGGGTATGGTGTGAGGGTTGACTTTGGAGGAGAGAGAGGGATGGGGGGTATGGTGTGTGTAGAGTAGGGGTATGGGTTGTGTAGAGTAGGGGTATGGGTTTGATTGATTTGACATATCTTGGGATTTGTGCAAGTGGGGCCCACGCCACACGCGCGTTGCGCGGCCCATCTTGGATTACGCAATCGATCATAACTTTCACACCGGGTATCGCAATGGAGCGTGCCGCACGGCGTTGGAATCGCAGCGCCTACACGGTCGCCAGGGTATAGGTCTCGGGTCGATGCGGTACTAAAACAGGGTCGCGATCAAGGCTCTCTAATCTGGTCTATTCAGGACGTACCGGCACCGAAAATTAAGCGTATGGAGGGCAAATAAGGGTACGGGTCTTACACCGGTAAACGAGCCAAGGAACGACTAACGTCCCTAGATCGAGCTTGATAAAGAAACTCTAAATGGACTCTCAATAAAGACAACTTACTTGTCGGATGAGCCCCTTGTTTAACGCCAGTTCGGGTTGCTTGATCTCCGCTCTCCCTTGCTTCAATCAGCTTCCCTTGCTCCCACGATTGTGTCGCCGTTGCGTCGCCAATGCCTCAGCCACACTCAATCAAACACCTTGCATGTGATGCCTTTGAGATGCCCAAGGTGCTAGGAGGATAGGTTTGAGAACTCTACAACTAATGGGAATGGGTTGCCTAGAGTCTCTCTCCTACAACGATCTCATCTTAGAGTTTTGGACAAAGATATGCCAATCTACAAGGTTTCAAACTTTAGAGATCAAGAGGGGATGAAGGTCATCTTCTTCATGAGATTGGAATGCTCTAATCTTGTGTTAAAGCACAAGGAAGATGCCTTGCATAGGTTGGGAATGAGCCTCAAATGGTCTCCAACAATGGTGGCTTCACTCCTCTCGAAATCCCCTTACCAATGCCCAAAAATCGAGCTCCATATATAGGAAAAGTGAGCTCCAATGGTCATAAAATAGGCAAAAAATGGCTCTGCCGACTTGTCCCGACCGGTCCCGACCGGTCGGCCAAAAGCCAAGCAAGACAGAGTGCAATCTGTCAACAAAGAGGGTCTGTCCGACCGGTCGAGCCAGCCCAGCCGACCGGTCACGACCGGTCAGTCCTTAGTCTGCACAACACAGCAACCTTACTGTTTAGGTGGGGACCCAGTCCGACCGGTCAAGACCGGTCGGTCCAGTCCATCCGACCGGTCACGACCGGTCGGTCAGGCTTGGGTTTAGCCTGTAGTTTGCAGACCCAATCTTATCTCAACCCTCATGCATTGGCCAAGTTTTGGGTGTACTTTTGGGACACCAAGGGCCATTCTATGATGACAAAAGGTCTCCTAATCATGGTCAAGGTCATCAAACAATCAAGGGGTTGGGTTTTGGTCAAGGTTAAGGCACATCAAGGCATCACTATTACCTGTATCTTCTTCCTTGATGCAGCGAGGCCACTGAGTCTTCGGTCTTCGTCTTCATTGGGCTCAACCGACACTAGACTCACTGATGTAAGTGATTGACAAACAAGGTGCACTAGTATGCCACGGAAAAGTGCACTAACAATCTCCCCCTTTGTCAATTACTTACAAAAACCTAACCTACCAAAACAAAATACATGTTCAAGATATTACATTGATAAAGCATTAAATACAGAACTCTTAACATGCCTAGTTTAAGCTGCTCCTCTTCAGTTTGCTCCCCCATAACCTGTCAATCCCTGCATCACAAAACATATCAAACTAGTTTTGGTGGGACTTGATCTTTCTCCCCCTTTTTGTTAGCAATTGACAAACTATTCTCTCCCCCTTAATGATATATCAATAAGGTAAAGGTAAGAGTAGATAGTGTGTCGCAGTTAAAACCATAAGCACATGCTAATAAGGAGAGTATAGGGTGCATGAATCATAAATATATGGAGCATGCTAAGGAACATGATTAACAGGAAAATGTAACTATCTAAGCATAGTTAATCATGCATAATTGCTCAAGGATATACATTTGCAATGAAAGCACAAAAGGGCTTATAGCCCAATCAACCAACCTCCCCTATTGGTATATCAAGACCAATACAAAGCAAAGATTAGCAAAATAATGAAGCATAAAACTCAAGATGATTAGCTAATCTAAGCATGATGATAATCTAGCAAGCAAATGTATTAAATAAAAGCAAGGCTAAATTATCGGGAATTGGGCTAATGAGGCTTGAATCCTCTGATTTGCCCATACACCCAAAAATGAGGCTGAAATCCTCAGATTTTCCTATTGAAGCATTTCTAGCTACCCTCACTAACTATGTTTAGTTTGATTAGCCTAAGGGTAACTAATTTCCACAACACCCTCATAAAATGTAGCATGAGGTGAGGGGTTGGGAACTCCTTCTCCTAGAAGGGATAGCGGTTGGGATCCCCTCTTAGATAAGCTGGTAGAGGGGTTGTGGTGGAGGCCGAGAGAGCAAGATCTTTATGTTGGCTCTTATCACAAGCGGAGTCACCAGATTCGGACTCCTCCGTATTATCCCAAGTGGCAACCATTGCCTTTTTACCTTTCGGTTTAGGCCCTTCCGGACATTCCGGGGCAATATGGCCACGACGACCGCAACCGTAACAACGGACGGATGAAGGTATGGATGATTTTCCTTTATGTTTAACACCCTTCTTGTCCTTCTTGTTACGGCTATTCCCTCTATCAAATTTGAGGAATCTCTAGAATTTTTTGTTCAATTTCTCTTCCTCATCATCCTCATCATCACTATCTTCCTCCCACTCACTCTTAATATTCTTATGTTTGTGAGAGGACTTAAGAGTGATGCTTTTCTTTCTAGAGGGGGCCTTAAAGCTTAGTTCATAAGTTTGTAGGGAACCTATGAGTTCTTCAACTTTCATGGTATTTAGATCCCTACATTCTTCTATGGTGGTAACTTTAGAAGAGAACCATTCCGGAAGGGATCTCAAAATTTTCCTACATAGTCTATTTTCCGAAACAGGATCCCCTAAGCCCACATATCATTTATGATCTTGTTCAGTTTGGTATAGAATTCAGTAAATGTTTCATGCTCCTCCATAGTAATGTTTTCAAATAGAGTAGAGAGGCGCTGAAGTTTAGAGTTTTTAACAACGTTTGTACCTTCATGGGTAACTTCAAGAATATCCCATGCCTGTTTACTGGTTGTGCAGTTTTGAATCCGACCAAATTCATCTTTAGATACTGAACAAAAAATGGCATTCAAGCCTTTGGCATTATGAATACGTTGAGCTTTATCATAATTAGTCCACATCGCCTTATCTTTTGGCCTGAGGACATCCGGTTCACCTTCTTTACGAATAATGTCCATTGGCGGTTCATATCCAATATCAACCATGTCCCTCACGTCCGAATCAATAGATTCAAAGAAGATGCGCATTCGGGCTTTCCAATATGGATAGTTTGACCCATCAAAGAAAGGAGGCTTAGTGACAGATGAAGAGTCCTCTCTAGACATATTTTCAAGTTTCTCTTAGGATCTACCTCTAGGCAATTAAGCCCTTAAAGAGGAACCGTCTCTGATACCAATTGAAATTACGGTTTTACCGCTTATAGAGATACTCGGAGATATGTCTAAGGACCTAAAGAGGGGGTGATTAGGACCTTATCAAAATCTTTTCGCCTACTAACAAATATTATCAAATAAAACAAAGTAAGCAAGAACACTTAGGCTTCCTAGCCTAAGCGGGTCCAATCACAAGACTAGCATATGGTTAATCAATAAGCAATCCTAGTCTAAAGCATGTATAGGTAAATAAATGATTCAACTAATCAAGATCCTAACCTATGCAACTTGTGTAGACTTATGAGAGTGAATCAATGAGCTCAAGTCTACACAACTAGTGAAGGTACATCTTGTGTGTGGATGTGCCTAATACATGCCTAGCATACATTCCTATCAAGCATTCATAATTAAACAATTAAACTAACAATGCTAAGATATAAATGTGCTCAATTCAATCACAAACACAAGTATGTATAGTGGTTCGACTTTGGGTCTACTCCACTCCTGGTCTACTCAACTCCTTTTAAAAACCGAGCTCCATATATAGGAAAAGTGATCTCCAGCGGTCATAAAACGGGCAAAAAACCGCTCTGCCGACCTGTCCCTACCGGTCCCGACCGGTCGGCCAAAAGCCAAGCAAGATAGAGTGCAATCTGTCAACAAAGAGGGTCTGTCCGACCGGTCGCGACTGGTCGGGCCAGCCCAGCCGACCGGTCACGACCGGTTGGTCCTTAGTCTGCACAACACAGCAACCTTGCTGTTTTGGTGGGGACCCAGTCTGACCGGTCAAGACCGGTCGGTCCAGTCCATCCGACCGGTCACGACTGGTCGGTCAGGCTTGGGTTTAGCCTGTAGTTTGCAGACCCAATCTTATCTCAACCCTTATGCATTGGCCAAGTTTTGGGTGTACTTTTGGGACACCAAGGGCCATTCTATGATGACAAAAGGTCTCCTAATCATGGTCAAGGTCATCAAACAATCAAGGGATTGGGTTTTGGTCAAGGTTAAGGCACATTAAGGCATCACTATTACCTGTATCTTCTTCCTTGATGCAGCGGGGCCACTGAGTCTTCGGTCTTAGTCTTCATTGGGCTCAACCGACACTAGACTCACTGATGTAAGTGATTGACAAACAAGGTGCACTAGTATGCCATGGAAAAGTGCACTAACATGGCTCCCAACATGGATGGCTGTAAGGTGCCCCTTGAACAACTGGTGCATCATATGGAGGTGCTCCTTCGAGCATTAACGGCTTGAAGATTGAAGGAGGAAAGGGGTTTGCCTCTTGCAAGATCGGAGGAGAACTCATTGGTCCGTAAGTGTAAGCATGAATAGACTGGATAGGAGAGAAGTGATCGAGACACTCTCCTTCTTCTATGCTGTTGACGGCAGGGCCATGAGACGAACTGGGGTCCGTCGAATGCTGAGGCAAAGGGTTTTGAAGGATGTTGGTAGGAGCTGCTGGAGGAGTTCCGGGGACCGAGATGACGATCTTGCGGTCATTAATCAGATCTTGTATGGCATTCTTTAGAGTTATACATCGATCATTGGTGTGGCCACGCCTTTGATGGTAGGCACAATACTGATTTTCTCGATAGTTCGGAGGCAGAGGATGAGGAGGGGGCCTGGGTGCCATCAGAGTGAGTAACTGCTTCTGTACCAGCATAACCATGACTTGACTGAGTGGCTGAGTGAGTGGAGTGAATTTCCTGAGCTCCCTGTAATTCTGCCTATTCTGATATGAGTATTGGCCGTTCCCCCTGAACTTCTGCTGCTGTCGAGGTGATTGTGGTTGTGGTTGCTGATACCTCGGAGGTTGATGTTGAACCTGATTCTACTGATACTGCTGATGTCCCTGTGGGGGAGCATATTGGTTGCCCTGAGCAGTGGCGATGATGTTGTTTACCTCTGTCGGGCGAGGAGGAGAACTGCTGCGGTTTCCATTCCCATACCCAATAGGTCTTCCTTCCACTCTGTTCCTCTTGACTGGAGTGGCTTGATGAGGCCATGGGGAGATTGTTCCGGTGTGGATTCCTGCTTCGACTTGCTCGCCAGCACGGATCAACTATGAGAAATTCGCATATGGGTGTGAGATGAGATATCCAGATATGCCAGGATATGTTGAATGAACAATCATGGAGATTTGTTCTTCGCCATCGATAGGTGTCCGCATTCTGGGTGCCATATTGAGATTGTATGCGAATCTGTCGATGAAAGCTTGGGAAAGTTGTTCCCAAGTCCTGATGCGATGGCAGTCCAATGATGTGTACCAATCTAGAGCATCGCCTTTCAGAGATTTTTGGAACAAGCGAATGAGGGCCCCTTCATTTCCTGAGATTGCACTCAGCTCTCCACAGAAAGCCTTGAGATGTGCTATGGGACAACCGTTGTAGTCGTATCTTTTGAATTTTGGTACCTCAAAATTTTGAGGTATCTGAGCATTTGGAAAAGGACACAAGTCTTTGAACTTGGTTGAAGGTAGATCGATTCCTTGTTGTCACTGAAGTTGATTTTACAAGATCTAGAACTGCTCCCGTAACTCGTCTAGTCCTGCATAATCTGTTCGAACGACTGGTGCCTCTCGGAGTAAGGCACGTTCTTCTTCGGCATAGTAGTCGACGTTGAAATTGCGGTTTTACCGCTTGTAGAGATACTCGGAGATATGTCTATGGACCTAGAGGGGGGGGGGGGGGGGGTGAATAGTTCCTTTTTAAATTCTTTTCGCCTACTAACACAATTCAACAATTTAAGCTAGGTAAGCAAGAACACTTCGGCTTCCAAGCCTAGGTGGGTCCAATCACAAGACTAGCAAAGGTAAAGCAATAAGCAATCCTAGTCTAAGCATGCATAGGTAAGAAAATGATTCAACTAATTAAGCTACTAACCTATGCCCCTTGTGTAGACTTATGAGAGTGGATCAATGAGCTCATGTCTACACAAGTAGTGAAGGTACATCTTGTGTGAGGATGCCTAAAAAGTGCCTAGCATGCATTCCTATTAAGCATTCATAATTAAGCAATTAAACTAACAATGCAAAGATAAAATGTGCTCAAGAAAAATCACAAACACAAGGATGTATAGTGGTTCGACTACGTGTCTACTCCACTCCCGGTTCAAGTACTCAACCCCTTTGAGCACACCGGCATTCACTATCGGAGGTTTTAAATGAGGTTCACCTCTCAACCTTTACACGGAGGTTTTATCGGTTCACCTCTCAACCGAATCCGGAGTTTTAGACATAGGCTAACTCTCAACCTAATCGCACGTTTACTAACGTGTCGGAGGCTCCCCCTTGGAGACTTAGTTTAGGCCCGGCTGACGGGCCAAGGAACGACTAACGTCCCTAGGTCGAGTTCAAAAACAAACTCTAAAATGGACTCTCAAATTAGACAACCTACTTGTCGGATGAGCCCCTTGTTTAGCGCCGGATTGGGTTGCTTGATCTCCGCTCTCCCGTGCTTCAATCAGCTTCCCTTGCTCCCACGATCATGTTGCCGTTGCGTCGCCAATCCCTCAGCTACATACGATCAAACACCTTGCATGCGATGCCTTGAAATGCCCAAGGTGCTAGGAGGATGGGTTTGAGAGCTCTACAACTTAGTGAGAATGGGTTGCCTAGAGTCTCTTACCTACAAAGATCTCATCTTCGAGTTTAGAACAAGGATTTGCCAATCAAGAAGCTTCCTAACTCTAGAGATCAAGAGGGGATGAAGGTCATCTTCTTCATGAGCTTGGAATGCTCTAATCTTGTGTTAAAGCACAAGGAAGATGCCTTGCATAGGTCAAGGATTGAGCCTCAAATGATCTCCTTCAATGGTGGCTTTTCTCCCTCAAAAATCCCTCACACTTTGCCCAAAAACGGAGCCCCATATTTATAGAAAAATGGCTCCAACGGTTATAAAACGGCTATGAGCCGACCTGTCCCGACCGGTCATGACCGGTCGGACTCCCCTGCTGAAAGAAGCCACAAGCGTAGGCCAAATACATGGGCCGACCGGTCATGACCGGTCGGACCCTCTTGCTAGACAGCCTCAAACCAAATAGGCCGACCGGTCATGACCGGTCGGCGCCCCTTGCTGGACGTGTGGGCATACCAGGCCGACCGGTCATGACCGATCGAACCCCCTTGCTGGGTGGCTGAATATCTAGAGGAAAACCAAACTGGCCGACCGGTCATGACCGGTCGGCCCATCTTGCTGAATCCAACCTTTTGATAAGGCCGACCGGTCATGACCGGTCGGCTGCCCATTTCAAATAGCAACAAGGCTGCTGGCCGACCGGTCATGACCGGTCGGACCAGCCTGGTTCTCCCCACATATGCTCTGAACTCCACTGTCTTCAGCCTGAGTATTTTGGCCAAGTTTAGGGTGATTAAATGGGACACCTAGGGCCTATCTATGATGACAAATAGTCCTCTAATATGGTCAAGGTCATCAAGGATACAAAGGGGTAGGGTTTTGGTCAAGGTTAAGGCACCAAGGCATCACATATACCTGAATCTTCTTCCTTGATGCAGCCGAACGTCTTGAGTCTTCGGTCTTCGTCTTCATTGGGCTCAACCGACTCTAGACTCACTGTCGTAAGTGATTGACAAACAAGGTGCACTAGTATGCCACGAAAAAGTGCACTAACAGACGTCGTCGTCTCTATGAGCTTGCCGAAAAGCAACCGCGGGTTGTTGAAATTGATTTAATGACTGAAATGGATTCTAATGAACTTGTGCTTGAGATGACTGTAATTGAACTGGAAACTGTACTGAAGGTTGAACTGGAACTTGCTGGAAATTAACTGGAGATTGCTGAATTGAAGATTGCTGGAAATTAACTGGAGTTTGCTGAATTGAAGATTGCTGAAAATTAACTGGAATCCCATCGGCGAGGATGTGCTGGAATTGAAAAGTGCTCCTATTTGTAGGAGGCCGAGATGCTGGGAAGTGACCCCCTTCTTGGGTATTCGCCACTGTCCACTGATTGATGTGGACTTAACACTGACCCCCATTGTGGGCATTCGCCAGTGCTGTCTCTACTGCTAGAAATTGAATTGAAATCCCATTGGCAGGGGTGTGCTGAAATTGAGTAAAAGTCCCATCGGCGGGGACATGCTGAGAAAGAAAAGGAGTCCCATCGGCGGGGACATGCTGGAATCTACTGAGATTGTTACTTGTAAGATTGACTGGGAGCTGACTGGAAGTTCCTGCGACAGGAATGCTTTGAGACGGCCTTGTCGTCACGGGAAGGTACTGAGGAAGATGCCCCATAGCGAAGGGTTGAGATGGCTACTGTCGGTAGTCTTGGGCAGACTCCGATGGTTGTGCTTGATTCGAACTGGAGGCCGGAGGTATTCAACATGGCGGCTGAGATTGCTGAACTGGCCAGCTTGGTTGTTGATTGCTGCGGTAGCTTCTGCTTGCATGAATTGCAAGAGAATCTCTTGCATTGCTCTCATTCCTTACGCCAATTCTTGCATGATTGGCGTATTCTCAATTGGTTGTTGCGCTGGAGGTTGCGCTTCGGCCATCTCGAGGGTGGGGAAGAGGCGAGTTTCCTCTTCGTGGTCGGACATGGCTTGCTGAGCCCGAGTGCGGATTATGCTACGAAAGGGAAGTTGTTTCCGAAGACTTTGAGCCTGAGGAGGCGCAATGGTGAGGAATATACTTTACTTTCTTTTTTGGGTTTTGGGATTTTCTATTTTTTTTTTGGGTAGAATGCTATGCAAATGAGATTGTATGAGGACTAATGACTTTCAAGTACAGGAGGGGTTCCGTTTTTCAAGTTGGATCACGACTAGTCGGACTAGCATATCCCAAGCGGAGTCGCCATTCTGTGGATGCTCGCCGTTCTGTGCTCCCAGATGTTCTCCCTTCCTTTCGGAAAAAAAGAGGGGGTGCGTGCGCGCGAATCGCCGTTTGTGCCACTGGCTTGCCTCGTTCTCGAGGGCTTTTTGTCGGTTGTTGTGTTAAGCTGGATGTGTTTAGATGAGTTTGTATAAGACCAGAGTCGCCACTAGCCAGTTACTTCGAATCTGCAGTCAGCTAGACCCCGTAGAAACGTTAGAGAGGGGGATCCGAAGATTCCTTCCTCTAAAATGACTCCTTTTGATCTGCGGCCAGAGATTCGAGGTAAGGGATCACAGTTATAGGGTGGGAAGAGGTTAAGCACCCCACACTGTCCGTACCGAAGTACGGTCTCTACTTCACAGAATTGAATTAATACTTGAAAGTCTGATTTAATCCTCGTACATTCTCATGGATGACATGATGCATAAATGCAGGTCTGAACAGTAAGAGTTTCTGATGGGTAGGTTTCCATTAACAGGCAAGCCCAGAGCATACGCTCGAACTGACAGGTGCTTTATGCGGGATGCATGCTGTGTGTTTGAATAATCAAAGTGTTGGCAGTGATATAATAAGCAGGGGGGTTGGAAGAAGAGTAAATGTTGCACTTATGCTAGATGCAAATGAGATGATGCTGGTAAAAGAGTAGCTGGATGGACGGAGGTGTCGCAAGGGTCTGCTTCGAGTGGCTAGATCAACACTTGGTTGGCTTAGGAGACTTGGACCAGGGTCAGGCTGGGCTTGACCAAGGCTAGGCTCTTCTCACTCGGGCTCTCCTTGGTGGAGGAATGGACTAAAAGGGTGGAGATGGGCTCGGAACGAATGGGATTGTGCTGGACTTTGAGGGATGCTTGAATGAGAAGGGGCGGGGGGTATTTATAGCAGCGGGCAGTGGCAGATTGTGTAAATAGATTTGGGTGGCCCTCAGGGGGCCGCCTATGCGGTCGTTCTGCTTCGAGTTCGGAGCGTACGACCTCCGAACCTGAAGTAGAAAATCCCCAGGTTCGGTAGTACGAACCTGCTCCGAGGCTGCGGTTTGGAACTCAGTGAGTTGACTGGGCTCGGAAGATGGGTTGACACAGCGATTTGACTCAGTGGGTTGACTCGGTGATTTGACTCAGCGGGTTGACTTATCAAGTTTGACTTTTTTGGGATTTTTTTACTGGTTTTTCTTATGGGGGATTTTTCGGGCTGATGTTTAGGGGTGAGTTGACTGGGTTCAGGCTTGAGCTGGGTTATGGACTGGGGCTTACAAGGGTAAGTTTGGCTGGGTTTGGACATGGGATCTGGGGGTATGGTCCTCCATTCATTCAGCTATCTCTACCAATATTGTAGCCGAAGGTGGGGTGTCTACAAGAAGATGATGACCTGGCTCCCAAACTAGAGGACCTCCCCAAAAGGTTTGAATCCAAAGCCAATGTTATAGTCAATGATTTTGAGGTAGTAAACTTAAGGACACCAGAGATCCCTAGGGAAGTACGCATTGAAAAATCATTACCACCAAAATTCAAACAGAGAATGATAGAGTTCTTGGCTCTAAGACTATCCAACTTTGCGTTCTCGTATAAAGACATGCCTGGGCTCAATGAAGAGCTCGTTGTACACCATTTTCCAACCAGTTAAGCAGAAGCTACAAAGAATGAAGCCAGAATGAGCCCTGAAAGTTCGGAATGAAGTCATCAAGCAGTACAATGCGGGATTCTTGGTAGTCTCCAACTACCCTGAATGGCTTGCCAACATCATACTAGTTCTAAAGAAGGATGGAAAAGTTTGAATGTGCATCGACTTCCGAGATCTCAACAAAGCCAGTCCTAAAGATGATTTTCCTCTGCCGCATATCGACACTCTGGTCGACAACAATGCAGGGTACAAAATCTTCTCATTCATGGACGGATTCACAAGTTACAATCAGATCAAAATGGCCGTCGAAGATTGCGAGAAGACATCGTTTATCACTCCATGGGGAACCCTCTGTTATAGGGTAATGTCGTTCGGTCTGAAGAACGCAGGAGCAACATATCAGGGGGCAATGACAGCATTATTCCACGACATGATGAACGAAGAACTCGAAGTATATGTGGACAATATGATCGTTAACTCTCGAACAATTGACACTTCGAAGACCTGCAGAAGCTGTCAAACTCCGTCTTAACCCTTAGAAATGTGCCTTCAGTGCAACTGGAGGCAAACTCCTTGGCTTATGGTAAGCGAGGATAGCATCAGGGTCGATGAGGACAAGATAAGAGCAATCATCGAGATGCCCCCTCCAAGAACTGAGAAAGAAATTCATGGCTTCCTCTGCAGAATCCAATACATCAGTCACTTCATTGCACAACTTACACCTATCTGTGCGCCCATATTCAAGCTCCTTCGAAAGAATGTACCAAAAGAATGGAATGCCAATTGTCAAGTTGCCTTCAACCGCATCAAGAAGTATCTCATGAATCCTCTAATTCAAGTGCCGCCCACTCTCGGACGATCATTATTGTTATCATCTCGGTAGCAGTAGAAGTCATTGGTTGTGTCCTCGGCTAGAACGACGAGACTAAGAATAAAGAACAAGCAATATACTATTTAAGCTGAAAGTTCACTGTTCGCTCGCCTCAAGTGTAAGGCTGCGATGTAGTAATAAATCTCGGTAAGATCGAGGTCGATCCACAGGGAAATAGAAACAATCTCCAAACTACTCCAGCAACTCAGTTTTTGGAAGAAAATCAGATTAATTGGGTAATTAACTAAACAGTAACTTTAATAGAAAATCAGTAATTCAAAGTACTAAGGCATTCAAGGATCCACTTGTAGCAACCCCATGTCAATTCAATCAATCCAAGTAGAGAACACAACTAGATTTGAAGTCCTATCTCTCATCTAGTTGGAAAATAAAGCATTCACACACATTCAATCCAAATCAAGTTGAACTTCCAAGTTCTAGTCCCATTCAAACAATGTAGAATTCAAAACCATAGCCTGCAGAGTAACAGCCATGCCTATGGACTATGGCCTGCTCAAGGGTTACTATAATTTGAATCTAAACAAGCATTATATGATAATCTCAGAGAATTGCAAGGAACCCATGTCCGGAGCAGATGAACTCTCATAAAACATCTCAAACTACCACTTTTGGAAACTAGAACATAAGAAAAATTCAAACTTGAATTAAAATTACTTGAATTAAACTGAATCCAACATGGAATTGGCTACAAGCTTCACCTTCAGCCTTAGCTGAGAGGTTTTTAGCCGAGCATATTCATGCTACAACTAAAAACTCTTAATGAAAGCATAAAACTAGAAAAACCGGAAATAGAAGAGTTACAGACGCTCCACGACAGTTTCCTCTCTCCAAAACCACGTCCCTTAGCTTCTCTGATGACCTAGGAAGAGCCCCTAGGTGTCCTTTTATAGTAAGAAACCTCCCTTGCGTCGGAAACATCCAGAATCTGCGAAAGGTTACGCAGTGCGCAGCAGTTTTCGGAGTCCTGATTTAGAAAGAACTCAACTTACGCAGAACCGACCAGTCTAGACCGGTCGGACTGGGCTTTTAAACAATCCAGGGAGTACAACCGACCGGTCAAGACCGGTCGGGCTTGTTTTAACAGGATGGACAGCGTGCATAGCCGACCGGTCAAGACCGGTCGGTCTGGCTTTCTTCTTTGGTCAGTGCACATGGCCAACCGGTCAAGACCGGTCTGGCTCCTCTGGCCGACCGGTCAAGACCGGTCAACTCTCTTCATTTTGTTCTTCTTTCTTTCTTTTCTCCTCTCTTTGCTTTATTCTTTCTTCGGTCCTCTTTCATCCTTCATCTACTGGCTCCAAAGGCTTCCTTTTAAATCCTAATTGAATGAAGTCCGCTCTCATCCCCTATAATCACAAAACATGTGTTAGATGGGCCTTTCAATCATGAAAATCATGCAAACCATGTCATGTAATGGGCAATGCAATGTATAAATTGGAGGTTCAGCACTCCCCCAACCAGCTTTTTGCTAGTCCCGAGCAAAACATGCGTGAAACAATTTCAAACCTCCAAACCCAACTCTCCTTCAGAACCCATGATTCTATCCATTCCAAGGTGTATAAGTATAAAATTTGGAAAAATTAGGTGATAGAAGCTGAAACTTTGGACTCTCAAAACATAAAAGGTGTCTACATGAAATTTCCGCTGACTGATTGATAAATAGAAGAACTCGAACAAATTCAACCTAGTGTGCATAGTGAAAGTTCATCTCGTGAGTTCCTGGGATCATCTTCTTCATAGATTAAGTAAACCAAGGATTTTAAGGTGCACAGAGCAACAACAAGCCTATGACAGGAATTTGCCTTACCGTCCTTCCGATGGCTTTCACACTACGTCCCATTTCCGGCTTTAGTTACGGTTCGACCATCCCCCGGTTGGTAATAGGTAGCCTTTTTCAGAATTTTCCACCATTTTTCTTTCCTTCCCGATTTCATCCTTTCTTTCCTTTTTCTTTTAAATTAGATAGGATTTTTAGAAATCCATATCTTCTGTTATTTTCCCATGGACAAGGATGGACAAAATACCCCGGCTTGGCTGCTCAACACCTTTAAATCAAAGTCTAGCTAATCCACAAATCACATAACCCTATCAACTCATGAAAATCGTGTAATGTGAACTTGGTGTAAAGGTGTTCAAATTTTCTATCAATCACAACAATAGGGGAACTAACATATAAAACCATTATGTCGGGAGAAAATCAAGACCTATAACATCACACACTTCGTATCTCCTCTTCTTATACTCATAGCATCTCAAATGTATAGAAACCAGATTTTCTAAAAGAGTTTTGAGATGTTAGAAAATTCGAAAAAATTTGCGCATATGAAGCTCGGAATGTTGCAATATGCTAGATGAGGAATCTCATCTCACCCCCCAACCAAATCTTGCATTGTCCTCAATGTAAAAAGATATTCAAGTAGCATGAACATGAGAGCAATGATAAAATATGAGAGAGTGAGAATCAATAGTACCTGAGAGAGCGATCATGGAAGTCTCCAACCCAACAACTAAAACCTACTAAAACAGTAAAACTGAAGAAAACCTACCTATGCTATACCTCCATCAGACTAGGAGATCAATCATCCTGATAGACAGGATCATTCAGAGTGATGGACACGTCCTCTGAATCAAATTTCTCAACAAATGGTTTAAGGCGTTGTCCATTAACTTTAAAACAGTTACCATTTGCTGCATTTTCAATCTCAACAGCCCCATGAGGAAAAATTTCTTTGATAATATATGGGTCGGTCCATCGAGATCGTAATTTTTCCGAAAAAAGGTGAAGTCGGGAATTATACAAGAGTACTTTCTGTCCTTCATGGAAAGATTTCCTGAAGATGTGTTTGTCATGGAAAGCCTTCATCTTACTCTTGTAAATTCTCGAGTTCTCATATGCATCGTTCCGGATTTCATCAAGCTCATTTAATTGGAGTTTGCGAAGCAAGCCAGCCTTGTCCATGTCAAAATTTAAAGCCCGAATTGCCCAATAAGCTTTGTGTTCTATTTCCACCGGCAAGTGGCAAGCTTTCCCATAGACAAGTTTATAAGGGGACATTCCAATGGGTGTCTTGTAGGCGGTACGGTGAGCCCAAAGTGCATCATCTAATCTTAGGGACCAATCCTTGCGATCCGGTCTCACCGTCTTTTCCAAAATCTGCTTGATTTCCCTATTGGAGATTTCAGCTTGCCCACTTGTTTGTGGGTGGTATGGGGTACTCACTTTGTGCCTAATACCATATTTCTTCATTAAAGTTTCGAAAGGTCTATTGCAAAAGTGAGAACCACCATCACTAATGATGGCCCGAGGCGTCCCAAATCTAGAAAGTATGTTTTCTTTGAGGAACTTGAGAACCGTACGATGATCGTTGGTTCTACATGGGATAGCCTCTATCCATTTAGACACATAGTCTACGGCAAGCAAAATATAGACATGTCCAAAAGATGAGGGGAATGGTCCCATGAAATCGATGCCCCAACAGTCAAAGACTTCAAGATGTTGAATTGGGGTGAGAGGCATCATATTTCGACGGGATAATCCTCCTAACTTCTGGCAGCGCTCGCACGCTTTGCAAAACTCGTGGGTGTCCTTGAAAAGCGTGGGCCAATAAAAACCACACTGCAGAATTTTCGCAGTTGTTTTCTTGGCTGAAAAATGACCCCCACATGCTTGATCATGACAAAAGGAGATGACTGAATTGTGTTCATCATCGGGGACGCATCTCCTTATAATTTGGTCTGGGCAATATTTAAACAATAGAGGTTCATCCCAGAAAAATCTGCACACTTCCCTTAGAAATTTACGTTTGTCCTGTGCAGTCCAATGAATCGGCATCGCACCTATGGAAAGATAATAGGCTATATCAGCGTACCATGGTGGATGCATAGCAACAAAGAGTTGCTCATCAGGGAATGAGTCCTCAATAGGTGACTCGTCAATGGAATTTGGTAGGACTAGGCGGGATAGATAGTCCGCCACCACATTTTCTACCCCCTTCTTGTCTTTGATTTCCAAGTCGAATTCTTGAAGGAGTAGGATCTATCTAAGCAGACGGGGCTTAGCATCCTTCTTAGAAAGAAGGTATTTCAGCGCCGCATGATCTGTATAAACAATGACTTTGGATCCTATTAAGTATGGCCTGAATTTGTCCAAGGCAAAAATGACAGCTAGGAGTTCTTTCTCCGTAGTCGAATAATTAACTTGGGCGGGATTCAAGGTCCTACTTGCGTAGTAGATAACATGGGGCTTCTTATCCTTCTTTTGGCCTAACACCGCCCCAATAGCAAAATCGCTCGCATCGCACATCAACTCAAAAGGAATGGACCAATCTGGTTGTTGCATGATAGGAGCGGTTGTCAACATGTCCTTTAGCTTTGAAAAAGCTAATTGACATTCGGCACTCCACTCAAATTGGTTCTCCTTTTGTAGAAGGTTGCATAAAGGCCTTGAGATATGACTAAAATCCTTTATAAACCTTCTATAGAAACCTGCGTGTCCAAGGAAGGACCGCACATCGCGTATGCTTTTGGGTGGTGGTAGATTGAAAATTATGTCAATTTTTGCCCGGTCTACCTCTATTCCATTGGACGAGATGATATGTCCAAGGACTATTCCTCTTTGTACCATGAAATGACACTTTTCCCAGTTTAATACAAGTTGCTTCTCCTCACACCTCATCAAGACCAACTTCAAGTGCTTGAGACACTCATCAAATGTACTACCAAAAATAGAAAAGTCATCCATGAATACCTCAAGAAACTCACCCACCATGTCCGAGAAAATACTCAACATGCATCGTTGGAATGTGGCGGGTGCATTACATAACCCAAATGGCATCCTTCGGTAAGCGAAGGTGCCAAATGGGCATGTAAATGTGGTTTTCTCTTGGTCTTCCGGAGCTATCTCAATTTGGTTGTATCCGGAATAACCATCTAGGAAGCAATAATAGGAATGGCCTGCCAACCTCTCTAAAATTTGATCCATAAACGGGAGAGGGAAGTGGTCTTTCCTAGTAATCGTGTTGAGCTTCCTATAATCAATGCACATACGCCAACCGGTGGTCACCCTAGTTGGTATAAGCTCGTTGTTGGAGTTTTCAATGATGGTAATACCGGATTTCTTGGGGACAACTTGGGTAGGACTCACCCATTGGCTATCTGAGATAGGGTAGATAATACCCACATCCAATACCTTTAACACCTCGGCCTTGACAACCTCCATCATGTTTGGATTTAGCCGTCTTTGAGGTTGTCTAGTCGTTTTTGAATTTTCTTCAAGGTGTATTCGGTGAGTGCAAACCGAAGGATCTATCCCTTTGAGATCCGCTATTGTCCAACCTATGTTCTTTGAGTAACTCAATCAACTTGAGCTCTTGGTCTTTCTCAAGGTGGGAGGTAATGACAACTGGGAACGTTTCCTCTTGACCCGAATATACGTATTTAAGCTCGGATGGCAATGGTTTGAGGTCAAGCTTCGGTGGCTTGATGTTAGATGGTAGAGGCCTTGATGTAGTTGGTGGCAATTTTTCAAAATGGGGCCTCCACCGGCTAGTACCAACTACCGGTCTTTCTATATTCAATGCTTGCACAATTTCACTAATGATGGGGTCTTCGGAATCCATGAAATGTGCTAAGCATGTCTCCAAGCTTTCTAGTGGTTCAAGTTGGAGGAGTTCTTCTTCTTCAAAAGTTTCAAGCATGTTTACCTCGAAGAACTCATCATCATCGACATCCCTATGCCTTTTGCCCAAGTGAAACACATTTACCTCTAGTGTCATGTTTCCAAAAGATAGTTGCATCACCCCATTCCGGCAATTGATGATTGCGTTTGATGTGGCAAGGAATGGGCGGCCTAATATTACCGGTATTTGGGTGCTAGCATCCAAAACCGGCTGTGTGTCCAAGACGATAAAATCTACCGGGTAGTAGAATTTGTCAACTTGGACTAGAACATCCTCAACTGTCCCCCTCGGTACACGGATAGATCTATCAGCGAGTTGCAACGTGGTTTTGGTGGGTTTTAATTCACCAAGACCCAATTGCTCATATACCGAGTATGGGATCAAGTTCACACTCACCCCCAAATCTAACAAGGCACGTTCAATCCGGTAGTCTCCAATGATACATGAGACTATTGGACTACCGGGATCTTTGAATTTTGGGGGGTCTTTTGAGTGAGGATGGCACTCACTTGCTTAGTTAAGAAGGCCTTCTGCTGCACATTATATTTGCGTTTTGTTGTGCATAGGTCTTTTAGAAACTTGGCATAAGAGGGGATTTGTTTGATGGCATCAAGCAAAGGGATATTAATCTTGACTTGTCTGAAAATCTCTAGAATATCATGAGAATTTGGGAGAGATTTTGGGGCAACCAATCTTGAAGGGAATGGTGCCACGGGCTTGTAAATGCGTTTCGGTTGTTGTGGGGCTAAGTTAGATCCATCTTCATCCTCAGAATTTACCGGATCATTAGGCTCATCGGCCTTCACCGGAATAGTTTTGTCAATTTATTTACCACTTTTAAGGGTGGTGATGGATTTAGCTTGCTCCATGTTTTGGTTGGGAGGATTAGGGATGCTCACTTCATGTGCTTGCTTTGGATTAGGCTGAGGTTGGGCCAGAAAGGTCCCTTCCCTAGCATTCAAGCGTCCCTTAATCTCATCAACCGAGGCTTTAAGCTCTTGGAACATTTGCTGATTCGATTGATTGATTTGCGTTTGCCCTTGCATAAACGCCTTCAAAGTATCCTCCATTGAGAATTGAGGTGGGGCCATATTTTGCATGGGTGGCCCTCTTTGAGAATTGGTTGGATTGCTCGTAGGAGCATTCTTCCAACTAAAATTTGGGTGGTTCTTCCAACTCTCATTGTACGTATTACCTACCGGTCCATTGAAAGGCCGTTGATAACCATATGTGGCATTGGCGTGTTCATGTAATACCTCTTGGAATGCAGGAATTGTGGGACAATCTTGCGTAGCGTGTAAATCGGTGAGGCAAATCCCACATATGGTTTCAACAGCTTCATTGGACTTGGGAACTCCACTTTTACTAAGTTCCATGGCTTCAACCTTCCTTGTGAGGTTGGCTATTCTTGCATTCACATCGTCTTCCTCCTTAAGGACATAGATCCCTCCTTTCTCTTGAGTGGGCTTGGAGTTATTGGGTTTATCTGATGTATCCCAAGATTGGGCATTTTCAGCCAACATGTCCAAGTAACTCCAAGCCTCATCTGGATTTTTACTCATAAACTCGCCATTGCACATCATCTCCACAAATTGGCGCATATTGGAACTTAATCCATCATTGAAAAAATTTATAATTCGCCAACTCTCATAGCCATGATGTGGGCAAGCAAGCAAGAGATCTTTAAATCTTTCCCAACATTGAAAGAAAGATTCACCTTCTTTGGCCGAGAAATTCATTATGGCCCTTCGAAGGGTGTTCGTTTTATAAGCCAGGAAGAACTTTTTCAAGAATTCCCGGTTCATCTCAACCCATGACCCAATCGAATGTGGTCTGAGAGAGTGAAGCCAATCCTTGGCTCTTTCTTTCAAAGTGAAAGGAAAAAGTTTAAGTCTGATAGTATCCTCGAAAACATTGGTGTAATGCAAGGTGGCCAACACTTCTTCAAATTCTTTCAAGTGTAAGTATGGGCGGTCAGAATCTAGCCCATGGAACTCTGGTAAGAGTTGAATTACACCCAGTTTTATGTTAAAATTTCCACCGTTTGCTGGTAGAACCACGCAAGAGGGTGTAATTGTTCGGGCAGGTTGTAGGTAGTCCCGTAGTGATCTCATTGGAGGAACATTATGTACCTCATTCTCTCCTACTCCTTCCTGATTTGCGTTTCTCGTTGGAGTAGGGGGGGGGGGGGGAGGATTCCTTAAAGGTGTTTGTTCCATACTTCCCAAACTTTCACAATGCTCTTGATAATTTCGGACTCGTCTATGAACTGACAATGGTCCAACTAAACCACCTTCAGATTGAAGACGATTTGAGTGATTACGTTCCCAACGGGACATAAACCACTCAACCCAAAATCAAAACTAATCCTAACTTAGAAAACTGAAATCTGAAATTAATCTGAAAAAAATTCTGCAAAGAGCTAAGTTAAAAAGGTATCACCTGATGCGCTTGAACTGGAGAGGAATTCCTACAAAACAGAAAAGTTTGTTAGTTCTAAGAAAATCAGAAAAAACCTATCTATTTCTACTTCTACAGCCACTAAACTATTTGAAAACCGTTATTTATCTCCCCGGCAACGGCGCCAAAAACTTGTTCGCTCGCCTCAAGTGTAAGGCTGCGATGTAGTAATAAATCTCGGTAAGACCGAGGTCGATCCACAGGGAAATAGAAACAATCTCCAAATTACTCCAGCAACTCAGTTTTTGGAAGAAAATCAGATTAATTGGGTAATTAACTAAACAGTAACTTTAATAGAAAATCAGTAATTCAAAGTACTAAGGCATTCAAGGATCCACTTGTAGCAACCCCATGTCAATTCAATCAATCCAAGTAGAGAACACAACTAGATTTGAAGTCCTATCTCTCATCTAGTTGGAAAATAAAGCATTCACACACATTCAATCCAAATCAAGTTGAACTTCCAAGTTCTAGTCCCATTCAAACAATGTAGAATTCAAAACCATAGCCTGCGGAGTAACAGCCATGCCTATGGACTATGGCCTGCTCAAGGGTTACTATAATTTGAATCTAAACAAGCATTATATGATAATCTCAGAGAATTGCAAGGAACCCATGTCCGGAGCACATGAACTCTCATAAAACATCTCAAACTACCACTTTTGGAAACTAGAACATAAGAAAAATTCAAACTTGAATTAAAATTACTTGAATTAAACTGAATCCAACATGGAATTGGCTACAAGCTTCACCTCTCAGCCTTAGCTGAGAGGTTCTAGCCGAGCATATTCATGCTACAACTAAAAACTCTTAATGAAAGCATAAAACTAGAAAAACCGGAAATAGAAGAGTTGCAGACACTCCACGACAGCTTCCTCTCTCCAAAACCACGTCCCTTAGCTTCTCTGATGACCTAGGAAGAGCCCCTGGGTGTCCTTTTATAGTAAGAAACCTCCCTTGCGTTGAAAACATCCAGAATCTGCGAAAGGTTACGCAGTGCGCGGCAGTTTTCGGAGTCCTGATTTAGAAAGAACTCGACTTAGGCAGAGCCGACCGGTCTAGATCGGTCGGACTGGGTTTTTAAACAGTCCAGGGAGTACAACCGACCGGTCAAGACCGGTCGAGCTTGTTTTAACAGGATGGACAGCGTGCATAGATGATCGGTCAAGACCGGTCGGTCTGGCTTTCTTCTTTGGTCAGTGCACATGGCCGACCGGTCAAGACCGGTCTGGCTCCTCTGGCCGACCGGTCAAGACCGGTCAGCTCTCTTCATTTTGTTCTTCTTTCTTTCTTTTCTCCTCTCTTTGCTTTATTCTTTCTTCGGTCCTCTTTCATCCTTTATCTACTGGCTCCAAAGGCTTCCTTTTAAACCCTAATTGAATGAAGTCCGCTCTCATCCCCTATAATCACAAAATATGTGTTAGATGGGCCTTTCAATCATGAAAATCATGCAAACCATGTCATGTAATGGGCAATGCAATGTATAAATTGAAGGTTCAACGTTCACCGACTACGAGACAAGGTATTCCCCAATCGAGAAGACTTGCCTCGCCCTAGTTTGGGCAGCTCAATGACTCCGACAATACATGATTGCAATCTCTATTCTCCTCCTCGTTCGCATGGATCTGCTCAAATACATGTTCAAGAGGCCAACACTCACTGGGAGAATAGCTAAATGGAAGCTACTCCTATCAGAGTTTGACATCACCTATGTCACTCAGAAGTCAATCAAGAGGCAGGCCCTCACTGATCATCTCGCCGCTCACTCTCTCCTTGATTATCAACTACTCGAGACGTTCTTCCCTAACGAAGATCTCTTGCTCATCGAAGATGAAGAGAAGATGAAGAAAGACGAGGGGACGTTGTTCTTCGAAGGCGTAGCCAACTCTAAAGGAAGTGGAATCAGAGCAATCCTATATTCTCCAGACGACATCCATATTCCTATCTCAAGGTGAATAACATTCGAATGCACTAACAACATGACAGAGTATGAAGCATGCAAGATGGTTTAAGGGAAGCCATAATCTTGGGTGTCAAGAAGCTATGGGTATTTAGAGACTCACAGCTCATCATCAATCATACCAATGGCGAATGGAAGACCAAGGACGAGAAGTTAATACCATATCATGTGTACCTTAAAAATCTGGTCAAAGAGTTCAAAGAAATCACCTTCTTGTACATGCACAGGGCCAAGAATTAGTTTACAGATGCTCTCACTACTCTTGCATCAATGCTCGAGATCCCTAAAGGAGCTTCAGAATGAGAGTCATAGTCGAAACTCAAGATGAACATGCCTTCTGCCTGTAGATAGAAGAGGCTGAAGCCGCCCCTGACAAACCCTGGTATGCCGACGTCAAGCAATATCTCGAAACCCAGGAATATCTGGAAGCAGCAACAACAACAGACCGCTGAACCATCTAGCGCTTGGCAAGTCAGTTCACTATCAGTGGTGAAATTCTTTACAATCGATCTTACATTCAAGTCCTCCTTCGATGCGTCGATGAAGCAGAAGCTGTTAAAATCATGAAAGAAATACACGAAGGAATCTGTGACCCACACATAAACGGGTACATGATAGCAAAAAAGATTGTACGACTCGGCTACTACTGGCTCACCATGGAGACAGACTGCTACCCGCACATCAGAAAATGCTTCAAGTGTTAGGAGCATGAGAATCAAATCCATGCCCCCTCATCAGAATTGTACAACCTGACAACTCCCTGGCCTTTTTCTATGTGGGGTCTTGACATCATTGGGAAGGTGAATCCAAAAGCATTAAACGGTCACGAGTATATACTTGTGGCAGTCGACTACTTCACCAAGTGGGTAGAGACAGCCTCCTACACCACGATAGCAACATCCCATGTAATCAAATTCATAAAGAACAACATCATATGCTGGTATGGAATCCCAAATGTTGTCATCACAGATAACGGGACCACGTTCGTTAACAAGAAAATGTATAACATTTTCAGTAATTTCAAAATCCAATGTCATCAATTAAGCCCTTACCATCCTCAGATGAATGGTGGGGTAGAAGCCGCCAACAAGACGATTGTCAGGATACTCGAAAAGATGGTCAAGACCTATCGAGATTGGTCAGCTATGCTCCCGTATGCACTTTAGGCCTATGGAACGGCTGTATGGTCTACTAGAGGCACTACTCCTTTTGAACTTACTTACGGAATGAAAACAGTTATACCAGTCGAGGTGGAAATACCATCATTACGAGTATTGTTGGAAAGTGGAATTGAAGAAGGAGAATGGTAATGGGCCAAATTCGATCAGTTACAGCTAGCAGACGAGAAGCACATGCATGCGCTAAGTCATTCCCAGTGTTATCAGAAAAGGATCGCCCAGGCTTACAACAAGAGAGTCCGAAAAAGAAGTTTTAAGGTGGGCGACATGGTTATGAAACTGTCATGGGACGGACCACTGATCATTAAAGAAATACTTCCAAGAGGCGCCTTCAGGCTCACCAACATGACAGGGGTGGATCTTCCTGAGAAAATCAATGCTAACGAAGTGAGGATCTTTCATGGGTAAGCCATTCTAACTTTATCAAGAGTTACATTACTAAAACTGAAGTCAAGTGGTCAAAGCTAGGGTCTCTAAGAAATCCATTCCGTCCACCAATAAGTATTCTAAATAAAGGGTTTCAAAAGTAAAAAAGAGAGAAGAAAAAGACAAAGGAAAACAAAAAGAAAAACAAAAGAACAAAAAAAATAGGGAAGCCAAAACAAGGCACGCAACCCAAGAAAAGATTGACCCGAGAAGAAATACACACATCATCCACCCACCTCAAAAAGGACTATAGCAAAGACCGACAATCTACCATCGTAACTCGAGATAAGGGTTAAAAGGCTACCATTGGCCGGCAACGATGGATTCCCTACCTCTAGCCGCTGCATTTATCTAGAAAAATTCAGGAAAAAAAAGTGTGCCTAAACACAGAGGGCAGAGTGAAAACCCAAAGGGACGCTCTGAGTAAAAACAGTGGGCACATAGCGGAGTTAGTGAAAACCCGAAATGGCGTCGATGGTAGAAACATCACAGATGTCAAGGGGCAAGCAAGATCAAATACCTGAGATGTGGTGAAAATCCGAAAGGGTGCCACATGCAAAAAATGGCGGGAAAAGTCGGCTGTGGTGAAAACTCGAAAGAGCGCTACATGCAAAAATGGCTCAAAAAGAAAAAGAAAAGTAAAAAGTGCAGGTATCAGGAGGCACGTCAGTCTGGATTAGCTTAGGTAGTCCCAGATTAAGAGTAAGAAGAAGTACAGTCAGGGATAGAGACTCTACAAACTCTAACAAAACTCTCAGAAAGTAACGGTTTCAACTGGCTACACCTCTAGGGAACTAAAGGGATCCCCCAGAAGTCAATCTCGAAACATCGGTCAAAGCATTGGCCAAGCCTCAATTATGATTCCTACGTCCCGAAACAAAATCCAGATATACACACTCAAGACAGCTCATGACACAATAAATTCTTAAAAAGTTTTCTCTTTCCATTAATGCATCGTATTTCTTTTACATGTATCATATCATTTCTTTCAAAATACAAAAAAATCCATCATAGCCAGTCATGTACCATGCAAAAAGGGGACGTATAAACAGTCGATACAACCCTCGAAAGTAAAAAAAAAAAAAAATCAATCTTTGCCCTCCTCCTCAAAAGCCATATCAGGTAAGTCCTCTGACTTATAATGAAATAGCATCGCTCTCAGCCTGCTCACCTCCATGCGTAGGTAATGCACCTCATCTCTCTCGAGACCCTGAACTGCCATCTCCTCATAAGACAATCTCTGATCAACAGCCAGTCTCCTCGACATCATCTCATAATGATACCGAAGTGTAAAAATATCAGACAGCAAGTGGCTATGAGTGGCCAATAAAAAGAGGAGATCAATAAATGGGCGCTCTTCAAAAGGCTCATATGAACCAGATGAAGAACTAGCATCCCCAAGGACATCCAGCTCATCATCATCGACCGTCAGGTGGCAGCAAGGAATGCGCCGATATAGAGATTGCTTAGCGACCCAGTGCTGGTATGGGGCAGTCGCCATCGGGAAAGCCCACAGCTCAAAACCTAGCAAGTCAGTAGTCAAGTGACCTACCCAAGACCCATCAACCCAAGTTCTGAAGTCAAACGATCTGGCCAGAAGTGATCGACGCCCGATACTGAGAAACTAAAATACGAAACATCCTGCTCATACCCGAACTGCCGCAAGAATCGGATAGGATGATAAGAGAAATAGGAGCGAAAGCCTACCAGCATCAGAGGAAGGCAATAAGCATCACAAAGCATTGGAGGGAGTGAAAGCCAAGATGACTCACAACGAACATTCCAGTCACGTAACTCGGTAAACATCCTGCGATACAAAGGCACACTCATCCCAGTTGTATGAGGGAGAAACTCCATGATATGGCGCATAAGGTCAGGGCGACGAGTGTCGGGGAACAATATAGGAACGGTCATGGAAAGGCGCTCCCACAGCTAAATCTGATCAAGAGAAAGCAAAGAGACTCAGCTAAAGTAGACAGTTCCAAGGACAAGAAAGAAAAAGAAAGTATGAAAGGATTACCTGAAGAAATACATAGCAGCTGCGAAGAACGCGGGTACGGCCTAGGGCATAGTCAGTCAGCCGTTGAACAGCTCAATCAGCACAAGAGAAATAATCCCCTGCCAACGATCAACTCGGTCCATCACCTTGAAGAGCAAAGGAGTCTGAGATCGACGTCATCCTGAGAATAACACCTCAGTTACCAAGCAGAACATCAGTGCATTCCAAGAAAGTGTGGACCCCGCCATACTCTGAGGGCTCGAAAAAAAGATCGTATAGCGAATCTAAGGAAAAGACCACAACATCCTGGCCATCGACTGCAATCCTAAGAAGATACGGAATCCCAAACCAGTTCTGCAGAGTGGCAGTCTTCGGCTAGAAATACTGTGCATAATCCCAGGGAAGACCTGTTAAGCGCACAAGCTCCTCCAAAGAGGGTTCCATCTCCATATCATTGAACGTAAACAAGTTCAACGACGGGACCCAGTCAATCAATGCGGCACGGAGCATCCTCCAATCAATGTCTACTCTGGCCATATGGATCAGACCACCAAAGCCATAGGACTCCAGCTCCCGAATCTCATAAGCTGATAATCTGTCAAACCATGTAAGCAGTCATGGCAAACAAGAAATATGAGGAAGCAACTAACAAGTCCTCACAGGGATCCCTTCCAGAACAAAGGGTCCAGAAATAATTGATATCTCCTCAAGAATCAAGATCAACAGGCAAAGGAGAAGGAAAAGCTGAAACCTCTACAAACTCAACAGTCTCTGAAACATCCCAAGTAGCGGCTATGTCTGTCATAGTCGCATCGCTATCTGAAATTGTCACGGCCTCAGAGCGTGAGAAGACTCGCCAACCTCGTGAACAGAGTGCGCAAAAGATCGATGATCAAGAGAAGGCCGATAATCCCAGTCAAGAAGGTTATCTACAAAGATCACACAGCACATCGTGGCATCCTGAACAATCTGACTGCTAAGAAGTGCATCTGAACCGTCAAGAAAGGCCCTGATAGCCTTGATCGAAGAATCAACGGTTAGATTTGGACCTGCAGTCCTCTCCATCATAAAGTCAGGAATCAAGCTATCACTCTATCCAGTCAAAGGGATCATTGGGACATCCACACCATCCATCATCAATGATCACATCAAGTTCACCCAAGTGAGTGTATCGCACATCTCGGCCGTCATCAAGTGCATCCAAGCCGTCAAAGGTATCATTTGAACCATCCATATCGTCTAGGTATGAGATCAGCCCATCAATGTCCATCATGGCATCATCCAAACCATCAATCACATCATCCATGAGGCCCACACTCAAGGGAAGTATAGCCTCACCAATGGCCATGCTCCCCATCTCATCCCTACCATCTGATCCCCCACCATCTAATGCCCCATTCAAGCCCAAATTTCCAACCATCCCACCATTAATGGAAGCATTCAAAACTCCGCCAACCACCATACTCAATCCATCATCAATAGCCTCAGTCAATGCCCCATCTACCCCATCAATTAAAGAGATCTCATCCTCATTAAAGCCACCATCATCTCCCAACACATGGGACCCATCAATTTCTGCCAGGATGGCCCACCAATCACATCAATGATTACCTAAGAAATGACAAAGCAAGAAGAGGACAAGATGAAGAGAAAAGACAAAGAGAAAAGGAGATTCATGGATGGAATCGAAAGTTCTAGTACAGAGAATATGGGAGACAATGACAAGGAACAGTGGAGAATGTCCGAGCTGGGACTAGAGATCGAACAAGACGAGAGGACTGGGCGGCCCCTAGGTATGGACGGTCTCCTTCTCTCCGTGGGATTGGCCCTGCAGCCCATGGTAGGTGAGACTGTTAGTCCACGTCAGCAACTGGCCCCCTGAGGGCCGCCCAAAGCTCCAATCGACTCCAGATTTTGACCAAATCTGATCTGAATAGCTTGGAAGGTGCCCCACCTGTCCAATCATGAAAACTACAACCAAACAAGGTCTGATCAAGTCAAAGAGAAGAAAAATTGATCAAGAGGGGTCCACAAGCAATCCAAACCATCCAAAGGCTAGCTTATCATGATCCAAACCATGGAAGAGCTTACATGAGCCACCAAATAGCAAGATCAAGAGTTTGGACATTAAGAAAGAAGGCCAAAGTCGAGGATCTAATCATCAAGTGGGCCCACACGGCCAAATCAAGCAATCTGAACCGTTCAAATCATCATCCGTCCCTTGGAAGGGAAACCCTATTTACATATAAATGTCCAGAGGAGTTATCCCCCATTTACCACAAGGAAGTTGAAGGTGTGGGTTTCATCCCTCCACCTTTCACAAAGGACCATGAGTAGCATACAGTTGGCATAGTTTTTGTGGAAGTGCAACGCAAGAAGACCCGTAAAGGGGGTGTTGGCGAGGACATGTTAAAGCATCGGTTGTGGCTGCTCCACCCAATTGTCCCAAAGATCTCGGGTGCCCTGACCATTTATTTTGGGGAGGGGTTAATGCTCCTTTGCCAGGGAGCACATATGATCTCTGCGACGAACAATGAAAGCAAGATCGTCCTCATTAACCACTCTATGACCCCTTGTACCATCCGCCATCGAATCCTACAAGCTTGGCAAGGTAAGCTTCCTATCCTTTATCCTTTAAAATCCAAATCTTGATCCAGAAGACCCATGGGTTTGGACTTACATGATTCAAATACTAACATATTAAATCCAATGTCCAACTTCATGTGTCGCCTAGGATACACGTTGGGCCCATTGAAAAACAAGTAAGGCCTACCTTAAAGAGGGTTGCATGTCATGGCCTAGATGAGGAAAATACACCATCCAAGGACACATTTTGGACACCAAGTGCACTCAAGTGCCATGATAAAAGATCAAAGTGGGGTATTCATATGTAAAAACCCATTTTCAAAGTCCATGTGTGACCAAGGTTTGGTCCACTTTCCACATCAAAGCAATGAGCTTCATTTGAGATGTTTAAATCTTTTTTACATATGTACATGGACAAATGGGAGGCAGGAAGGAAATTGGTCCCCAAGAGAAACTCAAATGCCCCACCTCAATGGATTGAAAGGTGCACATAGCCCACTTGAAGAACCATAAGAACCCACTCTTGGGTCAATCATGGGCAACTTATGTGCATCATCTTGATAAATGTTTTGGCTATGAGAAAACATAATGTGGTAGTCTACCCACACATATGAGATAAGGAAAGCCAATGGTAGAAAATGGTGCACATAGCCCACTTGAAAAATCAAAGTTGAAAAAGTTCATGCAAGGACAAGGTTGGGCAACTTATGTGCACCACTCTCTTTACCAAAAAGAAGACCACTTGAGCACAAGAGGACATAGCTTGATGAGTCACCCAACCATCATGAAAATCGTTAAGAATGATGTACATAGCCCACTTGAAAACCAAAATCCAAAGTGCCCCAAAGCATGGGACAAACTTGGGCAACTTATGAGCATCATTCTTTCCCACAAATTGGAAAATCACTCATCTTTGAGAAAGATGGTGGATGACCTACCAAATGCCATCATAAGAGAGAATCAAGGAGCTAAGATTGCATGGATAGCTCACTTGAAGAAAGATCATCTATTTGAGGGTGGTGACATTAGAGGAAACTCTTGAGTACCACTTTCCTACAACATAAAAAACCACTTGAACTTAGTGAGGTTGTTGATCAAGGGACCCAAGTCCTCATGGGTCTTGTAAATGATCAAGGGACCCAAGTCCTCCATCCATCTAAAAAAAAAAAAAGAGCATGAAGGAAAAGAATCCTACATACACAAAGTGTGGTGGTGCACTCTTGACTAAAAGAAGTTCATAAGTTTTAATGGGGGCCAAATCTATGTGGAGGAATTCCAAAGATCCCACCACACCTTGTGCACAAGGAAATGAGACCAAGAATGTATATCAAAATTAAAAGATGGTGGAAGAATTGGGCCACTTGTCCATAAAAGCCCAACTATGAAATCTAGCCCACTTAAGATCCAAGTGAAGAATGGGCTAGTCACCTTTGTCCATACACATGTGAAAAAAGAAGGGGCCATCTAAAGTGAGCATTGTGAGCCCAAAACTTGAGGTGGGCCCTACCAATCTCATGGGCCCAAGCCTTGAGAAAAAGGTAAAAAAAAGAGAGAAAGCATTTAAGGAAGACAGGAAAAGTAAAAGAGGGCACGAGGGAGCCCAAAATGAAGTGTTAGGCCCATCAAATGCACCAAGGGCCCTAACTTCACTTTGAGCCCATTTGATACACATAAAAAACCCAGCCCCCATGAAAGAAAATATGATATTTTACTATGCACACTTGATGGACATGGTAAAATTACCCTTTATATACACATGGAAGGAGTATGAAAGAAAGAAAGTATGAAAGAGAGAAAGAAAAATGAGATGAAGCTTGAAATGTCCCTCTCCATGCACCACCTTTGTTGAGATTGAAATGTGGAAAACAGCAAAAGTTTAGGCCCACCACAAACTCTCTTGAAGTACCTACATGATGAAAAGAAAGAGAACATAAGAAGAGAAAGTGAAAAAGAAAAGAAATAAAATGAAAGAAAGGGAGTGGTCTATACCTTCATCACTCACCAAGAGGGACCACCTTGCTGTCCCAAGCTCTACCAAAGCCCCACCACTTGAAAATAAAAGAGCCACCAAAGGAAAGGAAGGACTTGAAGAGGGAGTGAGAGAGAAGAGAAAGAAATTGTACTTTGGAATTGCAAGGGATGCCCCATGTGAGGAGGGCACCCCATTACCCAACCCACTGGAAAAACCAGTGGGCAGAGAGGGCTTGGGCAGCACTCAGGGGCCAACCATCCTCCCCTCAAGTTGAAATGACCCCTCCCTCTCTCTCTCTCTTTAGGAAGAACTCCCTCTTGAGAAGAGTAGTTGCAAGTGAATCTTGCACCTTCATGTAAAATTGAAGTGATGGAAGAGAAAGAATGTGAAAAAGAGAAGAATCTCACCAAAGTCTTATCTTGTGAGAAATTGGAGAGATTTTAGCTTGATGATGTGGAAGAGAGAAAACCACATGAGATTTTCATAAAAATAAAAAGAAATATCATTTCATTCAGCATCGATCTCGACCGTCCAAGTCATGATCCGATGACCCGAATCGTTTTCAGAAAACATAAAAATTTCCAACCCTGATTCCTACCATCCACCCCCAAAACCTAGGTCCAAAGACCTTAAACCACGTCAGGATCAAGATCCCGAGTGATTTTTAATAAAAAATCGGCATTGGTCTTGACCGTTCAAATTAAGATCTGATGACTCACAACATTTTTCAAAATTAAAATATATATATTTCCACCATCCTGTACAAAAATTTTGGTCCAAAGGCCTTAAACTACATCGGGATCAAAATCTCGAGAGATCTCAATAAAATTGGCATCGATCTTGATCGCTCAGTGACGATCCCGACCTTTCTAAAAACACAGAAAAAGAATGCATTATCATCTGTATAAAATTTTGGTCCGAAGACCTTAAACTACATCAGGATCAAAATCTCAAGAGATTTTCAATAAAACCAGTGTTAATCGCGATCGCTTGAATTGTGATCTAACAACCTAGAACATTTTAAAAAATCATCAAAAAATATTTCTTGCAATCGTCTATATAGAATTTTAGTCTGAAGACCTTAAACTACACTAGGAATAACTTCTCGGGAGACTTTTCTTCTTTCAAACAAAAATAGGCATCAATCTTGATTACTTGGATCGAGGTCCAATAGTCCGGATCTTTTAAAAAAAATCACAAAAAGAATGTCTCTTTCGGTACGTATAGGTTCCAATTCGAAGACCTTAAACTACACTAGGATTAACTTCTTGGGGGTTTTCTTTCCCAACCTTTTCTGGACATGGCTGACACTTGATTGTACGACTGTCTGGAATTCTCTAAACAAGTAAGGGCTGAGGCGGGCAGAACCCCGCGATCCTGTTCGTGTTAAACGCACCATAATAGATGACCTTGACTTGGAAGTCGCTGTTGAATCTGACGGATGTTCCATGTTCCTAAAACACATGAAGGGGATTAAGGCAGTTGGGAGGTGAAGCACACCCTCACAGAATTGTGAACAGCATAAGACCTCAAACTGGATTGATAAAGGGAAATGTGAGGATGTGGCTCATTTTGTGGTTGAAGGAGTCCGTCGAACGATACGTGGTCTATGTGCATTGCACATGAGGAACTTTGTGGGTGTGTTAACTAAAAACCCTCAAAATCCCCTCATCCGAAGATGTAAAACTACGGCACTTAACTGTGTGAGATTCGTCTTACTCGCTGACGTAAAATGGATTGGGTGCCTTACCAGCAGTAGAAGCTGGAACTGGATGAAAATTCCATACCTTTCACTGTATTTAAAAAAAAATCCAATAAAATACTAAAATATTACAAAATCAGCCTTTAAAATCACAAAATATTTTCCTTGCTTTCAATAACACTGATATTCATCCTGACCACTGAGGAAGAAACTCGGATTAAATATTTGCAAAATCATAAAAATATTTCCTTCGTTTTCAATAATACCGATCTCCATCCTGACCACTCAGGCAAAGACTCGAATCGAATACATGCAAAAATCACAAAAAATTGTCACTTTCCCTAGAAAAGCACTTTAGGAGTCTCGAACTCCACTCACCTACTTCACAGTTTGGGATGATGGATCCAATCGCATACAAATTGGAATCTTTACCAAAACTGGCGACCAAACACCATCCCAATCGCACCCATTCCCCATAGGAGCATCTTAAGGTTACAACCTAGACTACCTCCTTCATCTATTCCCAGTAGAAATACAGCAGCATATTGGGACGATTGACCTGATCAACCATGGGTTGGGATCTTGACCAACCCGTTGATCGAACATCGATCCGCATTAAAAAGAAAATCTCTAGGGAAGCAAAACCCTACAAGCAATATAAGCTCAAGTTCTCTACATCTCTAGAAAAAGCAAAATCATTGAACGAGATGAGAATGAGCCAAAACCATGCATCTATCATCAAATATGCATCCATATGCATCAGCATCCATCGCATCAATCATCATGTTTACCTGCTTTTAAAATAAAAGGTGGGATAGCCAAGGACCCCACAGGCATCCCCAGTGAAGGCATGTGCAAGCCAGATTTCCTTTTAAAATATATATATATATATATATATATATATATATATATATATATATATATATATATATATATATATATATATATATATATCCTTATTTGCAAATAAAAACCCCACGGAGTATCACTCTCCAGAGTGGGTATCTTTTCAAAATCCAAAAATATTTTCTCAGTAGAGTGTTCGGCCTCCAAAACACTAAGAGATCTTCCATATCTCTGGGTAGGAGCCAACGCAAAATCAAATAAGATCCGATGTCTCTCAATTTTTTCAGAGACCATCGGATCCAATGCACTCAAAGTACGATCGAACTCAACTCCAATGTCAGGGCAGTCGTACCAAATGCCAAGTTATGAAAAAGATGAAAGCCAAAAGGCTCGGTCAAAGAAACCGTCTGAACGGTGGAAACGATGAATTGTAACCCAAGTATCAAAACTAGCAGATTGGGTGGAAAAAGCTCACCCGCACATACCTAGGCGTGGATGCCTGAAGTACTTTGACTGAGTCCAAGTCGGCATAGTGGATCACCCGTAAGGCCGCTAAGACGCAGGGCAGCTAACCACTTTGACAATCAAGCGAAACTATTAGTGCACAGATTTGTGCATTGTATTGTCAATTACGTGAATGTATGTGTCAGTCAAGTCTTGTGAGCCTCAACGAAGATTGAAGTCTCAAGACTTAAAGACCAAAGCAACCTTCCGCTCTCAAGTTCAAGCCAAATCAAGCTCGGAAGGTAAGTTGCATATAGACAGCCTATAGGATCCCAAAACACCCAAGTCTATGGCATTCAAATCACACTTTATGTTTGCTAATTGATCCACGGACTTAAGGTTAAGATGATCAGTCTTGGACCTCCATTATGTAGGTGCCAATCAGTTGAAAAGATAGGAAAACCATCTCTATGTGCACCATTAAAAGCGATGGAGTTCACCTCAGTTTAGGCCATAAAAGTAAAGCCTGACGACCGGTCGGCTGGAGCTAGGATTCAGAAAGAAAGCTTTTAAAAGGAAAATAATCTCATCTCTGCCTGGCTGAGGACCAGTCATTGGTCTCCTAGGACCGGTCGCACGACCGGTCGCATATGGACGAAAAATGTCTAGCAACATTTGGGAGATAATGGCTTAAAGGCAAGACCGGTCGCTGACCTCCCACGTCCAGAGACCTCAGGGGGAACATTTCATAGACCGGTCAGAGGCTCAACTAAGACCGGTCCTTAGGCTTCTTAGACAGGTCGTACGTTACTGTTTTTTGTAAGACCGGTCCTTGGGCTTCGTGGGAGCTTGGAGAGGACCTAAAGCATTCATGGAATATGAAGCTACTAATCAATGGCGCTGAATCGGGGCTCATTTCTTGTAAGTGTTTAAGCTTATAGAGTCCATTGTTTGATTCCCCCTTCTTGTTGAGATTGGGGTCTAGAGATTGTGACCCAATCTCGGAGTTGTCCTTGAGTAGGACGTGTAAGTCCTTACGTAGGCCTCCGACACGAGAGAATAAATGCGTGTCCTTGTGTAGGAGTTAAGAAGTCCTTGTGTACGCATTATTCTTGTGTAAGTTGTAAAGGTTGAGAGGTGAACCTCATTTAAAACCTCCGATAGTGAATACCGGTGTACTCAAAGGAGTTGGGTACTTGAACCGGGAGTGGAGTAGACTTATCGTCGAACCATTATAAATCGTTGTGCATTGTGGATTAAATGATTGCAATGTGGTGAATGCATTTTGTCCATCATTATCTCTTGTTGATCAACCTTATAAGTGCTTAACTGTATGCCCATCTTATGTTTGACAAAATGCCCATATGCCATCTTTGATAGATTAGTTCAAGTATGCATATCAACTGTTTGATCAAATATTTCACTTAGTATAGTTGATCATTTAGAAATGTCTTATTTGATCTATTTACTTGCATTCACATACATTATATTGGTAAATTGATTTGTGAATGCTCTTGAGGTTTTAATTGACAAGGAATTTGTAAAAAGTCCTATTCAACCCCCCCCTTAGGACATAAGCATACCTTCAAGCTTATCTCACTAGCAGTAAAACCGCAATTTCAATTGGTATCAGAGTGAGTTTCTCTATAAGGGCTTAACCGCCTAGAGGTTGATCTTAGAGTAAGCTTGAAAATATGTCTATGGAAGAGTCCAGTTCTATCACCAAGCCACCATTCTTCAATGGATCCAACTATCCATATTGGAAAGCTCGAATGTGCATCTTTTTAGAATCCATCGATTCGGATATATGGGACATGGTTGAATTTGGTTATAAAGTCCCAATGGATACCATAAGAAAGGAAGGTGAACCGGATGTACTTAGACCAAGAGAGAAGGCCATGTGGACTGATTTTGATAAAGCTCAACGTGTTTTTAATGCTAAAGGTTTAAATGCCATTTTCTGTTCAGTCTCTAGAAGTGAATTTGATCGCATCCAAAACTGTCAAACTAGTAACGAAGCATGGGACTTTCTAGAAGTAACTCATGAAGGAACAAGTATAGTCAAAAGATCTAAACTCCAACTCCTTACAACACAATTTGAAAATATCAAAATGGAGGAGGATGAAACCTTCATGCAGTTTTTCACACGTCTAAATAGCATTACCAATGACATGTGTGGACTAGGAGAGAAGGTTTCGGATAGCAAAATTTGTAGAAAAATCTTAAGATCTCTACCGAAACGCTTCTCATCTAAAGTCGTTGCTCTAGAAGAGTGTAGAAACCTATACACTATGAAAGTTGAAGAACTTCTAGGATCCCTTCAAACTCATGAGCTTCATTTTACACCTCCCACAAAATCCAAATATTCAGTCTTGAAATCCTCTCATAAGGCACATACGTCTAAAGAAAATGATGATGAGGAAATGGACATAGAAGAAATGGCTCTTATGGCTAAAAGATTCCAAAAATTCTTAAAAAACAAGAGCCATCATAAGGAAGGAAGGCATTTTGATCATAAGAACCATACAGGTACATCCTTTAGAAGATCAAAAGAGCCAAAATGCTATAATTGTGGGAAGTATGGTCACATTGCTCCCATTTGCTCAGAAAATAATGAAAAGAAACATCAAGGGAGAAAGGCCATGGTTGCTACTTGGGATGACACTAGCTCAGAATCCGATACCTATGATTCCTATAGCGATGGTGGACAAAGATCGGTGAAAGCTCTTATGATCTCCACCACCACAATTCTCACTGAAAATGAGAAAGAGGGAGACAATGTTAACCATACCTCCTCAAGTGATGATGAGAGTGAGGATGATGAACTTCAAGAAGTTTATAACCAACTATATATCGAAAATATGAACACCATAAAGAAGTTGGGACAAATGAAGGCGAAAAATGATAAACTGACAAAAAATCTTGATGGTCTGAAAATTGAGAATCATAAGTTGGGTCAAGATCTAGAAGAGCTAAAAAAGAAGAACGAAGCTCTTGAACTTGAAAAAGAAAAATTCATGAATTGTGAGACCCGTGATAAACATGTGAGTCTTGAAAAAGAACTCAAAGAGGCAAAAGCTGAAATTGATCGTCTTAAATGTCAAGTTGTTGACTCTAGAAGACGTTTCGCCCAAAGAGAAGAAAATCTTGAAAAGCTCTTGGGCATGGGAAGATCACCTATGGACAAAAGTGGAATTGGTTTTAACAGTCATATCTCTAAGACTACTTCTGTGCCTCATATGGTGAGAAAGAACTGTGGTGCATCGGGAAGTAAAACCAAAGCTTCCCCCATTTGTCATGCTTGTGGTGATGTGGGTCACCTAAAATTTGAATGTTTGGCCTTTAGAAGCCCACAGCTCTCTCCCTCCCAGCGCAAGATAGGTAAATCTTTTTCAAAAGGGAGAGAAGCGCACTGCACTTGGAGTCCCCCTAAAAATCAAAAGAATATGGGGAGAATTTTTCGACTCCACTAAGGAACGATGCTTGAATGGAAGCTTTGCTCAAACAAGTAGCCCTAATAAATGATAAGACAAACAAAATGATAAATGAAATGAGGATGGGCTATGAGCAATCATATGAAAAGAACAGCTCTCTTAGAAAGAGGAGAACTCTTAATAGATCCTCATATGATCCCGGCACAATGAAAGTTGTTGCCAAATGGGTCATGAAGGAGAAGTGATCTTATAGTCTTATGCCAGCCCCATGAATTTGATCAATCTGTAATATCATAGAAATTTATTGGTGGCTGTGCATTGGGGATTGGCTAACAAATTATCTGTTTTGCAGGTTGTTAGCCTTTAGATAAATGTGGTTTAACATTTTATAGTAAAATCTGAGGTTCTTAGCCTCATCTTTTATGAGCGTAATAGGTATATCTGGATATAAGATCCTTCATCTCAGTTTGTCTTAAAATTCGTTCTGTTTTGGTTTCAAAATTTTGTAAAATCATATGGCCAAACCTATACTTTTGATATGAACTGATGATGGACCGTTGGTCATCCTAAATTGCATAATTTTGTCACAAACAAACCAGGTTTAAAGAAGCAAAAGTAAATACATTTGTGCATATTTTCAAACAGTGCACAGTTTATGTATATTAGGGCCTGCGACGGGTCGGGCGACCAGTCTTGGGACCGGACAGCGAGCGCGGGTTGGGGGTTTTAAAAGAAATCGGGCTGCCTCAAATCCCTTCTATCCTCATTTTTCTCTCCTCTTCTTTCATCCTAGAGGTCTCTCCAGCCCCCCTTAAGCTTCCCTAGGTCTCCAATCGAAGATTAAAGCTCTCCTACGTGGTACATTGTCTTCCAAATCAAAGTCTTCATCATCTTCTTCATTGGTAAGAGTTTTAGTTTTGTTCTTCCTTGTTGTATCCTTCTCTTTTGATTCCTAGGGCATACTTATGTGGATTATATGGCTCTATTATGTCTTCTCGTGGGAGGAAAGATGCATCCCCTCCTCGGCGTGAACGCCGTTCGAAAATCCAACACAATGAAGGGCCTCGACAACCTACATCCAAGAAATCTGTTTCCAAAGAAAAAGGGGTTGCTTCCTCATCCAAATCTCCTTCAAAACCCTGTCCTACTAGATCAGATACATCACATCTTGCCAATTGGCACGATTTCAAAAATCGTGATGTTCTTTGTGAAAAATCTGCCAAAATTGAGGACTTGGCACCTTATCGGGTGCTCCAGCTTTTAGAAGCAATAGGTTGGGAGCCTGTGCTCCATATGGGTGGTCCTGTTTAGAAAGAAGTGGTCAGAAAATTCTATTCCTGTTGTCGCATCATCCCCGATGACTCATCTTCTTTCGAAGTCCATTTCGCTGACAGGATTTGGACATTCAGTCTTCCTGCCATAGTTGAGGCTACTAGCGTATCTATTGTTGATAAGGATGAGCTCTCTGATGATGAGGAGACCGAACCTACCTCTCGAGACACCATAACCAGAGCATTATGCAATGAAGCGTGACCTAGATGGGTTAACGGCAATGCTCTTCGTGCCTCGTTAATGTCGTGGGATTATCGTCTTATACATAACATATTCTTCAAGAACGTATTCCCGAGGAAGAGCAACAAGGCCGATCTTCCCGAAGACATGGTCACTACTCTTTATAATGTCAGTCAGGGCCGTCGAATGTGTCTTCCATCGCATATTATGAAAGTCATTCGGTCCGCTATCTTGGTGTCCGATGGTCTGTCGGCGGGTCTTTCTTTTGGTTATCTCATCTGTAGGTTGGCTAAAACAATAAGACTTGTTGATCCCTCAGATGTGTACATAAAACCTCCCATCCTAAATCGCTCTATTATCACTAAAATGCGCCAGACGCAAGAAGCTCTCCAGCGCTGACTTTAGGAGGCTCAGCCGCAGCGTGAGGCCCCACCAGGTTCCTCTGAGCCATCACAGCCTGGAGTAGCAGCGACATCATCTGATCCCTCCATTGATCCTCGTTTTGCTCCTGGACGCTTCAGTACGCCCCCACGGGCGTTCTCCCGTCGTAGCTCACCTGCTGCGTACTCTTCAGCTTATACTGTTGAGCTACGCCAGCTCCAGGACCATCTTACACAGAGACTTGATGGGATTGATCAGAGGATGGATCAGACAGAGTCTTAGCTGTTTCAGGGACAGGCCACTCTACTCATGCAGCAGGAGGCTATTATGGCTCGCCTTGCCCAGATTGACAGGCGTCTGGAGGCTTGGGAGTGAGTGCTCGTGGTGATGCACCGCCACTAGATCTGGGCGACGGGACTGATTTTTAGCATCGTTATATGTTGTATCATGTCTTGTGTCTTGGTCAGGAGTATCTTTTTGGGTGACCAAGACACTTGTTGCTCGTCATGTTTTGTATTTCTACGTTTTAGATGACTGTTAGACCCTTTGATGTCTGAGCTTTACAGTTATATTTCTTTTTGACATTACATCTTTTTCTCTTGAGCTATATTAATATATCTTTTTGAGATAGTGATCTCTTATTCGATATATATTTGTGCTTTTAAGTTATATTCGCTTTGAGTCTTGCGCCTTATTGAATATTCATTAAGTGAGACTAGCCGATTAGGCTATATACACCATTGACTCATGTTATTAGTCCATATCAGTTGGACTATCATCTGTGTCCATCACCAAAAATCATGTAAGAATGCGCTTTTAAATGAAAATCTGATTTTTTGGAGGATGGACGACTCGGGCAACATGCCCAATTTTGGTCTATTATTGCTATATTGATGAGTCCATTGGTTTCACTTGATATATTGATAGGGGGAGGTTGGATGGTTTGGGCATTAAGCCCTTATAACTCATTGTTCTGTTTAATATAGCTTATTGTGTTTCATTGATCTTGATATACATGCCAGTTGGGGTGCTTGGTTGATTAGGCGAAAGGCCTTTTGTGCGTAATGATTAATTGTATATCAGGCTTCTATATGTTGATTCTATTCTCCCATATTTTTTCATGATCTATCTCTCCCAAATCATGGTTTACTTCGCTGCTCTTATATGCAAATCTTTTTTAAGCTAACTTTTGTCAATAACTGAAAAAAATGGGGAGAACTATATCCCACCAAGAAGTCGATTTATATAGTTTTGCAGGCTTTCTTAGATGCAGGTGGTGAGGGGGAGAAATCGAAGACATTTCTAGTTTGTACATGTCACTTTGTAAAGTTTTAATTGTAAATTTTTTTCTGACATGTAATTGGGTGTAATTGTATTTCTGTTTTGGGATATTCATGATACGGAGATCATGAATTGTCTTAGTATGGGTTTAGTCACGTAATTGACAAAGGGGGAGATTGTTAGTGCACAGATTTGTGCATTGTATTGTCAATTGCGTGAACGTATGTGTCAGTCAAGTCTTGTGAGCCCCGACGAAGATTGAAGTCTCAAGACTTAAAGACCAAAGCAGACTCCCGCTCTCAAGTTCAAGCCAAATCAAGCTCGGAAGGTAAGTTGCATATAGACAGCCTATAGGATCCCAAAACACCCAAGTCTATGGCATTCGAATCACACTTTATGTTTGCCAATTGATCCACGGACTTAAGGTCAAGATTATCAGTTTTGGACCTCCATTATGTAGGTGCCAATCAGTTGAAAAGATAGGAAAACCATCTCTATGTGCACCGTTAAAAGCGATGGAGTTCACCTCAGTTTAGGCCATAAAAGTAAAGCCTGACGACCGTTCGGCTGAAGCTAGGATTCAGACAGAAAGCTTTTAAATGGAAAATAATCTCATCTCTGTCTGGCTGAGGACCAGTCGTTGGTCTCCTAGGACCGGTTGCATATGGACGAAAAACGTCCAGCAACATTTGGGAGATAATGGCTTAAAGGCAAGACCAGTCGCTGACCTCCCACGACTGGTCGCAAATGGACCAAAAACGTCCAGAGACCTCAGGGGGAACATTTCATAGACCGGTCGGAGGCTCAACTAAGACTGGTCCTTGGGCTTCTTAAACAGGTCGTACGTTACCGTTTTCTGTCCGTTGGAGCCCGATTCTTGGAACCTATAAAGGCATATTTCGATGGTTTTGAGGACATCACTTGCACACCCATTTAGAGCATTAAGAGAGGCTATTAAGACTTTCATCTAATCTCATTTGCCTATCCTTATCTTGAGTTCATCCTTCAAACCTAGCCATTAATGGCACTACATTGAGTATTCAAAGCTCGGTTTGAACAATGAACTCAAGCATGGCATTCATGGCTGTCCCTATCATTGAATCTTAATCTTGAAGTCATTTAAAGCCATTGAATGATCCGATTGATGGTTCCTTCATTAACCATTGCATTATAATAGGCAAATGGAACATCAATACCTTCTCCCACCTACCCGACACTAGTGTAGGAAAATCATATGCATTGGGAGCTGATCGTGGGAGCTTGGAGAGGAGCTAAAGCATTTGCGGAAGCTAAAGCTACTCATCAACGGCGCTGAATCAGGGCTCATTTCTTGTAAGTGTTTAAGCTTATAGAGTCCATTGTTTGATTCCCCCTTCTTGTTGAAATTGGGGTCTAGAGATTGTGACCCAATCTCGGAGTTGTCCTTGAGTAGGACGTGTAAGTCCTTGCGTAGGCCTCCGACACGGGAGAATACATGTGTGTCCTTGTGTAGGAGTTGAGAAGTCCTTGTGTAGGCATTAATCTTGTGTAGGTTGTAAAGGTTGAGAGGTGAACCTCATTTAAAACCTCCTATAGTGAATGCCGGTGTACTCAAAGGAGTTGGGTACTTGAACCGGGAGTGGAGTAGACTTATTGTCGAACCACTATAAATCGTTGTGCATTGTGAGATTGAATGATTGCAATGTGGTGAATGCATTTTGTCCATCATTATCTCTTGTTGATCAACCTTATAAGTGCTTAACTATATGCCCATCTTATGTTTGACAAAATGCCCATATGCCATCTTTGATAGATTAGTTCAAGTATGCATATCAACTGTTTAATCAAATGCTTCACTTAGTATAGTTGATCATTTAGAAATATCTTATTTGATCTATTTACTTGCATTCACATACATTATATTGGTAAATTGATTTTTGAATGCTCTTGAGGTTTTAATTGACAAGGAATTTGTAAAAAGTCCTATTCACCCCCCTCCCAGGACATAAGCATACCTTCAAGCTTATCTCACTAGCGGTAAAACCGCAATTGCAGAAACAAGTAATCCTGGAGTGATTTGGGAAAGAAATAAACTATTAATTACAAGGTCAGTAACCTCGTAAGACTACATGGACACAGAGGCTCTACTATACCTTTCCGATATTAGTAGCGATCAGAATGGGAGGGTCGCGATTAGGTACCCAAGTTGCAGCTCATGCAGGGACAATAATAATGTTTTCTCCAAACCGCCGTGATATGTGCGAGTTATCTATTTTCAGACAATCAATTAGCTTAGATACAAAGGCAAGCAAAGATTTTAGACCACGATCTATGTATGACCGAGTTAAAAGTCGGGTGTCCACTCGCTTTGACATTCGGTTGCATGCAACCTCTACCAAAAAGGGGCATCTGTAGACACCCCACATTCGGCTACAAGGCTGGTTGAGATAGCTGAATGAATGGAGGTCCATGTCCCTAAACCTTATATCCAAAACTAGTCAAACTCACCCTTGCAAGCCCCCATCCATAGCCCAACTCAAGCCTGAACCCAGTCAACTCACCCCTAACATCAGCCTGGAAAACCCTCCATAAGAAAAACCAGTCTAAAAATCATAAAAAAAGTCAAACTTGGTGAGTCAACCCGCTGAGTCAAATCACCAAATCAATTCACCAGTGTTGCAGAATAAAGTTGGTCGTAGAAGAAGTATAAAAGACACGCGACCAGCGAGCGCCTCTCTTTAAAGTCGCGACCAAACCATTTGACTAACGAACCTACCTGGTCGCATCTTGTATATCACACAGACCTGGGACCGCCTATACACTCCATCATCCGAGCAGCTCTGCTCCTGGTCGACAAACGAGGATATTCCCAAATCCGAGCACCCCTAGTTGCTAGTAGTTCGTTGGGGATGTCCCTCGTCTCATAGTACCAGCAGCCCATATAGGCTGGCTTTATCTTGTTTTCTATTCACAACTTCCGTACCATGGGGGGACTCCATCAAGGAACGTAATCAGTTGGGTATGACATCTTCTTATCTAGGGATTAACAGGATAAGCTTCTTATCCCCTGAAATCAGCGGTGATCTTAACGGCTTGTGTAATAAGACGGGATTACTCGGATCTATATAAATGGATGGCCACACAGATGATAAAGGTACACAATCTCTAAGCTTACATTTCACACTTCATCTTACTATCAAGTCACATCTGACTTAAGCTTCGGAGGGCCAACGGCCAAGCGCCGGCCGCCCTTAGTTTTCTTCTTTGGCTTTCAGGTGTGGAGGGGATCTCACTTCGAGAAGGGTGTATACTTGGGAGGGACCTGTTACCAGAATCTGACGTTAACAGATTGGTGTCGTCTGTGGGAATGAGTATTCAATTCATTCTCATCATAAATTGTCTCCTTCCACTATGCCTCCTAAGAAAATGACTCATCATTCCACCTCAAAGCAAACGTTACCACCACCAGACATCCTTGAGCCAACTCCCAACCTCCCTAAGGCTGTGTCAATAGGAATTCCTCCTGCGGAGCCCAGCCAACCCGTGCAAAATCCATTCCAAGATATATCCGGTGGCTTCGATGGAATTATGCACTTCGTCGAGGATACACTCCTCACTCTCCAGGTCGGACTTCAAACCCTATCTAATCGGTTTGATCAACATTTCTCCAAATTGTAGCAACCTCTGGAAGGACCTCCATTATTACCTGCGCCTACGACTTCTAGACACCGTAAGTTCAGGCCAACCCTCCTTCAAATCGTATTCCTCACGGCAATCAAGTTCCTAATCAACGCCCTCAATCTATCCGCTCCAGTGCCTCCCGACAACATCAACCTGAAGAACAACTTGATGTCGAGATGTTCGCTTCCCCAAGTGTAGGGTTTCTATGTAGTAATAATCTCGGTAAGATCGAGTCAATCCACAGGGACTTATGTAGGAATTCACAAACACATCCAACAGTTTCTATTGAGAAGCTAACAACCAGATTTGTAGGAGATTGATGTAAGTAGCAATGTTGAACTAAACTGAAGTAATCAATTAATAAAAAGCACTAGAGGTTTAAGGATCCACTTTTAGCAATCTTTAATGCTCAATTCGCTGTGGTTTCTCACTTTCTCAACTAGAATCAAAATTAAGATCTATCTAATCGGATGATAAATTAGTTAAACCAACAATTTGCCATATATAAGATCAGTGTACATGCTTCACTCAATGCAAGCTAGGACGAGCATACTCAATTGCATAGGTCAGTCCCAATTCCAATAGACTAAGTTCACAATCATAACCATCATTAAGTCTTATCACAAGATAAAGCTAGATCATGATTTGAACTTGATTCAAATCACATACACAGTCCCACATACCACAGAATTTCAGAAAAAGTAGAACTTTGGTAGGAAGTTCCCACATGAAGATCATAGTACTAGAGCGTACTCCAATTCCTCGGATCATACAGATCTAGACTAACACAAAACAATTAAGAACTAAAGTACTTCTTCCAAACATCCATGAGTCATCATAAGACTAAGAAAAACTACTTAGAACTTGAATTAAACTTCAAACCATTGTTCATAAACATGAAATCCAATCTTAAAACCAACTTAAACAAATTGAAACATCTTAGATTCACTACAAACTTCACCTCTTAGCCCTAGCTAAGAGGTTTAGCCGTTCATGATCCAAGGAAACATGAAACAACTAGGAAAAACATAAAAAATAGTAAACAAACTAGAAGGAGTTGTGGAACTCCGAAATCCACTTCCGCCGCCTCCCACCTTGCTCAAACTCTTCTAAGATAACCTAGGAACGATCCCTAGGTGTCCTTTTATAGTGGGGAGGCTCTGCAGCATCAGAATCTTCTAGAAATTGCGTAAAAGTACGCAGTGCGCAGAGAAAATCGGAGCTTGTAGAACACACTTCATTACGCAGACGACCGGTCGCACGACCGGTCTGAGCTACTGGACGATCGGTCGCACGACCGATCTCAAAAGTGAAAAATCTGTCCAGAGAGTTTTGGGATTTTTCCACCCAGAAAATAAATTCAAGGACTGGTCGCACGACCGGTCGTGGACAGTCCAGAGAGCTGTGGCCGCAGGGTTACTTCTGTTGAGTGATCGGATCGGTCGGACGACCGGTCCTGGGCCTTGGACGACCGATCGGACGACCGGTCGTGGGTGTCTTCTTCTTCCTTCTTTTCTTCTCTTCTTTGCTTCTTTCTTCCACCCTTTCCCACTTGGTCCTTTGGTCTTCTTTGCCTCTAAATGGCGTCTTTAAGTCTCCATTTGATGATTCCTCTCTCTCATCCCTACAATCACAAATCCATGCATTAGTTTAGTCTATAAACCATGAAAACAAGCATAATGAGTGATGAATTGGGGTTAGAATATGCACAATTAAGAGCTCAACACACCCCCCAACCAGCATTTTGCTAGTCTTGAGCAAAACATGCGTGAAACCAATTTCATTCTCCAAACCCAACTCTCCTTTAGAAACCATTCTTCTATACATCCCAAGCTACACAAGTGTAAGAATTAGAGAAATTAGGTGATAAAGGTTGAAACCGTAAACTCTCAAAACATAATAAGTATCCATATAAAATTCCCGCTGATTGGTTGACAAATAGAAGAACTTTGAACAATTTCAACCTGGTGTGCACAGTGAAAAATTCATCTCATGAGTTTCCAAGATTATTTTCTTCATAGATCAACTAAATCATAGATCTCAAGGTATATAGAGCAACAACAAGCCAATGACAGGAATTTGCCTTACTGTCCTTCCGACGGCTTTCACAGTACGTCCCATTTTCTACTTTGGTTACGGGTAGACCATCCCCCGGTTGGTAATAGGTAGCCCTAATCGGAATTTTCCACCATTTTTCCATCATTCCCAATTTCATCCTTCTTGTTCCTTTTTCTTTTAAATTAGATAGGATTTTTAGAAATCCATATCTTTCATTATTTTCCCATGGACAAGGATGGACAAAGTACCCCGGCTTGGTTTCTCACACCTTTAATCAAAGTCTAGCTAATCCACAAATCGCATAATCCTTTTAACTCATGAAAATCGTGTAATGTGAACTAGGTGTAAAAGTGTTCAAATTTTCTATCAATCACAAAAATAGGGGAATTCACATATAAAACCATTATGTTGAGAGAAGTTTAAGACTTACAACATCATACACTTCTTATCTCCTCTTCTTATACTCATATCATCTCGAATGCATAGCAGTAAGGTTTTCTAAAAGAGGTTTGAAATTTAGAGAAATCGAAAATTTTATACATAATTGCTCGAGATGTTACAAAACGCTAGATTCATCCTAATGATCCTACACCCCCCAACCAAATCTTACATTGTCCTCAATGTATAAGATGTGCAATGAGCAAACATGAGAGCAATTCTAAAATAAAAGGGAGTGAGGAGTGATAGTACCTGAGAGAGTGAAAAGTGGAATTCTTCCTCCTTCTAACAAACCTATGAAAAAAATAAAAAAAAGCAACCATCTCCTAATCCTAACTACTCTATACCTCCATCAGACTAGGAGATCAATCATCCTGATACACAGGATCAGTCAGAGGTATGGACATACCTTCTGAAGAAAATTTCTCAAAGAACGGCTTTAATCGCTGACCATTCGCCTTAAATATGTTGTCGTTCCTTGGATTTAACAACTCGATGGTCCCATATGGGTAGACATTTTGCACAATGTAGGGACCGGTCCATCGAGATCGTAATTTTCCCGAAAATAAATGTAGGCGAGAGTTATACAGAAGGACCTTTTGATTGATCGTGAATGTCTTACGAAGAATGTTCTTATCATGGAATATCTTCGTCTTGTCCTTGTAAATTCTCGCATTCTCATAAGCTTCGTTCCGAATTTCTGCAAGTTCATGCAATTGAAGTTTGCGCAACGAGCTCGCCTTGTCAGAATCAAAATTCATCTTCTTAATTGCCCAATATGTCTTATGTTCCAACTCCACAGGCAAGTGACAAGCCTTCCCATAGACAAGTCTATAGGGAGACATTCCAATTGGGGTCTTAAAAGCAGTACGGTGGCCCAAAGCGCATCGGTAAGTCGAAGCGACCAATCCTTGCGATCGGGGTTCACCGTTTTCTCTAAAATGTGTTTAATCTCCCTATTGGATATCTCATCTTGTCCACTAGTTTGCGGGTGATAGGGAGTGCTCACTTTGTGTGTTACGCCATATTTTTTCATTAAAGTTTCAAAAGGGCGATTGCAAAAGTGAGACCCTCCATCACTTATGATTACTCAAGGTGTTCCAAACCGAAAAAGAATATTCTCTTTTAAGAAGTGAATGACCATTTTATGGTCATTATTCCAGCAAGGGATGGCCTCGACCCATTTGGATACATAGTCAACGGCAAGCAAGATGTATGCGTTTCCAAAAGAAGATGAGAATGGACCCATGAAATCGATGCCCCAACAATAAAAAATTTCGATTATTAAGATGGGATTGAGGGGCATCATATTTCTACGGGAGATTCCTCCCAATTTCTGACAAGGTTCACATGTTTTACAAAACTCATGTGTGTCTTTGAACATAGTGGGCCAATAAAACCCACATTACAAAATTTTTACTGTGGTCTTTTTAGCCGAAAAGTGGCCACCACATGCCTAAGAATGACAGAAGGAGATGATACTTTGTTGTTCATCATCTGGCACACATCTCCTTATGATTTGATCGGGACAATACTTGAATGAGTATGGGTCGTCCCATAGGAATTTTCGCACCTCAGTGAAGAATTTATCCTTATCTTGCTTTTTTCAATGTGTAGGAATTGTACCTGTAGCAAGATAGTTAGCAATGTTCGCATACCATGGCAATTGGGAGACAGTAAAAAGTTGTTCATCAGGGAACATGTCATTGATCGCGGTCGTTTCAAGGGAATCGGTGAGGACAAGTCAAGAGAGATGGTCAGCCACTACATTTTCTACTCCTTTCTTATCAAGTATCTCTATGTTAAATTCCTGGAGTAGAAGGATCCATCTTAACAACCGTGGTTTAGCATCCTTCTTAGAGAGAAGGTACTTCAGCGCGGCATGGTCAGTGAATATGATGATTTTGGATCCAATCAAGTAGGACCTAAACTTGTCCAAGGCAAAAACTACGGCTAAAAGTTCTTTTCTGTAGTAGTGTAGTTTGCTTGGGCTGAGTTTAAGGTTCTACTTGCATAGTAGATAACACATGGCTTCTTCTCTTTTCTTTGGCCTAGCACAGCCCCAATAGCATAGTCGCTTGCATCGCACATAATTTCAATAGTAAGGCTCCAATCAGGTGGTTGCATTATGGGAGCACATGTCAACATACCTTTAAGTGTGGTAAAGGCCTTTTGAAATTCTTCATTCCACTCGAATGAGTTTTCCTTTTGAAGTAGGTTACATAAAGGACGAGAGAGTGAACTGAAGTCCTTTATGAACCTTCTATAAAATCTTGCGTATCCCAAAAAGGACCGCACATCTCGTATGCTCTTGGGTGGTGGGAGGTTAGAGATAAGATCGATTTTCGCTTTGTCCTCCTCGATTCCATTTTGTGAAACGATGTGACCAAGTACAATTCCCTTTTGAACCATAAAGTGACACTTTTCCCAATTCAGCACAAGGTTCTTCTCTTCACATCTTTGCAGCACAGATTTCAACTGCACAAGGCACTCATCAAAGCTACAACCAAATACTGAGAAGTCATCCATGAAGACTTCGAGAATTGTTCCCACCATATCAGAAAATATGCTCATCATACAACGCTGAAAAGTGGCAGGGGCATTACATAATCCAAACAGCATCCGTCGATAGGCGAAAGTGCCGAATGGACATGTGAATGTCGTCTTTTCTTAGTCTTCAAGGGTGATCACTATTTGGTTGTACCCTGAATAGCCATCAAGGAAGCAAAAATGGGAATGACCCGCTAACCTTTCTAAAATTTGATCAATAAACGGTAGGGGGAAGTGGTCTTTCCTCATGACTGTGTTTAGCTTCCTGTAGTCAATGCACATTCTCCAACCGGTAGTGACTCTGGTTGGTACAAGTTCATTATTGGCATTAGCTACGATGGTTATTCCGGATTTCTTAGGCACCACTTGAGTTGGACTCACCCATTGACTATCGGATATTGGGTAGATAATACCCACATCTAATAGTTTTACCACTTCGGCCTTAACCACATCCTTCATGTTTGGATTGAGTCGTCTTTGTGGTTGCCTGGATGTCTTCATATTCTCCTCAAGGTGTATGCGATGAGTACAAATCAGTGGGTCTATGCCTTTGAGATCCGCAACCAACCACCCAATGGCACTCTTGTGCTCTAATAGAGTGGCCATTAGCCTACTCTCTTGTTCCTCATCCAAGTGGGAAGAAATTACCACTGGATATGTCTCATCTCGACCTAAATAGGCATATTTCAGCTCACTTGGTAATGGTTTTAGGTCGAGTGTTGGTGCCTTGATATTGGATGGGAGGGCTTTGTTCTCATTTACGGGCAAAGGCTCAAATAGGGCCCTCTATCTTTTGTTACCAAGCACCGGCATCGCATCTAAAATGGCGTCCAACTCTCGTATTGTGTCATCATTTATCTCATGAGAGTGGGCCACACATGCTTCCAAAGGGTCGGAATATAATGTTGAGGGGAAAGTATCTTCCACGAATGATTCAATCATATTTATCTCGTGGATCTCATCATCAACCGCCCGTGGTTGTTTGCATAAATCAAATATATTAAGCTCAAGAGTCATATTTCCAAAGGACATTTGTACAAGCCCGTTTCTACAATTGATAATTGCGTTGGAAGTAGCTAGAAAAGGGCGGCCAAGTATGACGGGAATTTGAGCACCGGTACCTATCACGGGATGTGTATCCAAGACAATAAAGTCTACTGGGTAGTAGAATTTATCAACTTGGACTAGAACATCCTCAATCATTCCTCTCGATATACGAATGGATCTATCAGCAAGTTGGAGTGTGGTTTTGGTGGGTTTCAATTCACCTAACCCAAGTTATTAGTAAATTGAGTATGGAATGAGGTTCACACTTGCCCCCAAATCAAGTAAAGCTTGTTTAATCAGGTAGTCTCCTATGATGCATGAGATGGTTGGACTACCTGGATCCTTGTATTTTTGGGGCACCTCTTGTTTGATGATAGCGCTCAAATTCTCAGTCAAAAGTACTTTGTTATGAACATTGTGTTTCCTTTTGACCGTACATAATTCCTTTAGAAATTTGGCATATGATGGTATTTGTTTTATGGCATCTAACAACGGCATGTTGATCTTCACCTGCTTGAAAACCTCTAATATTTTCAGATTTTTGTCTAAAGGTTTGGGTGAAATCAACCTTTAGGGAAACGGGGCAACCGGTTTGTATTGCCTTTCTGGTTCTTTCTCTTGTGGAGTGTTGTTTGAGCTATCATCCTCTTTGGAATTTTCCGGATCCTTAGGCTTTGGGGCCTTCACTGGATTAGATTTATCAACTATTTTCCCACTTCTCAAAGTGGTGATAGCTTGAACATGCTCCGTATGTTGGGAAGATGAGCCTATGTCTTGTATCTCAAATTGGGTTCTTGGGTTAGGAAGAGGTTGGGCAGGAAGTGTTCCTTTCTCCCCAACACTGAGATGAGATTCAACTCTAGCCATTGAGGTTTTCAATTCATTGATGGCTTGAGTTGAATTTTGATTGAATTTCAATTGCTCTTGCATGAACCCATCTATTTTCAAAGAGTTAGTCTTGTTATACTCAGCTTGAACTGATAAAAATGCACCCAACATCTCCTCTAGCGTAACTTTTGGTGTAATGACTAGAGATGGACCTAGTATAGGTTGAGCTTGAGGGATATTGGTTACATTCACAGTGGGTCCATTCCTCCAACTGAAGTTGGGATGGTTCTTCCAATTAGCATTAAACGTATTTGAGTTTGGAGCACCAAATTGCTGTTGATAACTGTTTATGGCATTTGATTGTTCTTGTAAGATGTCCTGAACCGCTGAAATTGTGGGACAATCTTATGTTGCATGTTGATTTCCGGCACAAATTTCACAAACAGTTTCAACGTCATTGGAGTTGATCGTCTCTCCTTTCCTTAATTCCATGGCCTCAACTTTTCTTGTGAGGCTGGCCACCCTTGCACTTATGCTATCCTCTTTCGATAAGACATAAATTCCTCTTTTTTCCTTTTGTTGGCTAGTCTTGGAATTTGCTGGTTTAGATGTATCCCAAGACTGTGCATTCTCAGCCACTTCCTCCAAATAGTCACATGCTTCATCAGCTTCCTTGTTCATGAACTCCCCATTACACATCATTTCTACAAAGTGGCGCATGGGTGAAGTCAGTCCGTCATAGAGAAAGCTTATAACCCTCCAAATTTCATAGCCATGATGTGGGCATGCATTTAACAAGTCCTTAAACCTCTCCCAACATTGGAAGAAGGTCTCATCTTCCTTTTGGGCAAAGTTCATGATAAGGCGCCTCAACATGTTCGCTTTGTGAGTAGGGAAGAATTTTTTAATGAATTCCCTATGCATATCAATCCATGCACCAATTGATCTTGGCCTTAATGCATGAAGCCAACCTTTAGCTTTATCTTTAAGGGTAAAAGGAAATAATTTAAGTCTTACCATATCATCAGTAACATTCACAAAGTGCATGGTGGTTATTACCTCATCAAACTCCTTAAGGTGTTGACAGGCACTTTCACTATCTAATCCATGGAATTTTGGGAGGAGTTGGATTACTCCCGGTTTCAGATCTACATTCCCTGCATTTTGTGGAAAGATTATGCATGAGGGAGTGCTCGCTCTTGCTGGTTGCAAGTAATCACGTAATGTTCTTAGTCGGGGAACATTCTCAACCACATTCTCTCCCGTTTCGGTTTGGTTTTGGCCCAGATTTGGATTGGCCATCGGATTAGGTTGATTTACAGTCATATTTTCAGACAAAATTGGAGAAGTTAGATGTCTCCTAGCACGTGGTTCTCTGTCTATTCCTTCTACTATTCCCCCTTCACTTATGAGTCGATTATTGGAATCCCGAGCCCAATGTGACATGCAAAATCCTAAAAGACTGAAACAAAAAGGAAAAAGAATTCTTCCTTCCTTTCTTTACTCTTCTCTAAGACCGAAGCACAAGGTGTCTTGCAATGGCTAGGCCAGAAGCAAGGATAGAGACCGATTTCTCCCGATCAATAGGGGTTCAGAGAACTCCCCACCCACTCTTTAATCTTTTGAGAAAAGTGCAGAAAAAGAAAAAAAAGGAGTAAAGGTGAGAAGAGAAATCTCTGAGCACAAGGTGATCCAAGACGGCAGAGCTAACCAATAGGAATCCAGGTGGCACAAGGCCTACCTATCAGAGATCCAAAAGGAGTCTCCACCCACTCTACAAGAGATGAATATGATAGGAATGAATAGGAGAAGAAGAAGAGTAAGGTTTAGAAGGATAGAACCTGATCTAGCACTTGAGGTCCTTATGTATTCTTCATCTTCCTAGAAATCCCTGAAAAAGAAAACAAATCAAACAAAACAAACTAAGTTAGTACTATTCCTAAAAATCCTAAATAGACACTATTTTCAGAAATTTGTAAAAAACCGTCAAAATCCCCGGTAGCGGCGCCAAAAACATGTTCGCTTCCCCAAGTGTAGGGTTGCGATGTAGTAATAATCTCGGTAAGACCGAGGTCGATCCACAGGGACTTATGTAGGAATTCACAAACACATCCAATAGTTTCTATTGAGAAGCTAACAACCAGATTTGTAGGAGATTGATGTAAGTAGCAATGTTGAACTAAACTGAAGTAATCAATTAATAAAAAGCACTAGGGGTTCAAGGATCCACTTTTAGTAATCCTTGATGCTCAATTCGCTGTGGTTTCTCACTTTCTCAACTAGAATCGAAATTAAGATCTATCTAATCGGATGATAAATCAGTTAAACCAACAATCTGCCATATATAAGATCAGTGTACATGCTTCACTCAATGTAAGCTAGGACGAGCATACTCAATTGCATAGGTCAGTCCCAATTCCAATAGACTAAGTTCACAATCATAACCATCATTAAGTCCTGTCACAAGACAAAGCTAGATCATGATTTGAACTTGATTCAAATCACATACACAGTCCCACATACCACAGAATTTCAGAAAAAGTAGAACTTTGGTAGGAAGTTCCCACATGAAGATCATAGTTGTTAATGTCAAATTTTGTAACGAGATCCTCCGGCTTTTCTCCTTCACTCCAGCCGGAATTTTCACCACCAGACCTGAAGCAAGACAGCAAATAAGGGTGGCTGGGGTCCAGCCGTTAGCCCTCCGATGCTTAAGTTAGGCCACAGTAAGAAGAGAAGCCAAGTAAACGGGACCAAGATTGAATGATGTGTACGTACCTGCTCTCAATGGAGCCACCCCTTTATATAGATCTGAAGCAACCCAATCTGTTACGTGAGATGTCGAAATCCCGTTGATGTCGCATACGATACTGAGAATTCGCTGATTTCGTGGGATAAGATCCTATCTTTTTAATCAGATCCAACCCAATGACTTATTCCAACAATCACGCCCCTTGATGGTAATCCCTTGAAATCCGGCTGGAAGCCATAGTTGGAGTCATGGCCTCCGAAAAGGAAGGAGACGCCCGTAGTTGGAGTCATGGCCTCCGAAAAGGAAGGAGACGCTCGTAGTTGGAGTCATAGCCTCCGAACTGGTTGTAACCCGCAGGAAAGCTGCTCGCAGGTTAAAATGTGGTCGCGAGTCCAAGTACATATTTTGGATGTAACGTCTTTCAACGACTTGTGAGAAGGTCTGTTCGCGGATCGAGCTTTGCCGTATTTGACTATCGGTTATGAAGACTCGAGACTTGCGAATAGCTGCTCCGTATTTTTCAATCTATGACTCCTGATCAGGTGAGCTCGAGAGTCGAATGGTCGTCCCGCACCTATCAAACATTCGACTCTCGGTCAGATAATCTCGAGAGTCGAATGGACGTCCCGCACTTATCCAATATTCGACTCTCGATCATATAATCTCGAGAGTCGAATGGACGTCCCGCACTTATCCAATATTCGACTCTCGATCATATAATCTCGACAGCGAGAGCGAAATGGGCATTTCCGCGTAAATCTTATCTCCATCATTTTGCCTATAATAGATGCCCCCCAAGTCCTTGCCGCCAAGAATTCTTAAGGAAAGGACTTAGCTCACTATCACACGAAACCGCTCGCTACTTTCATCGAGAACGGCACCCCTCATGATGGGCTGAAATTAATGAGCGCCAGCTTTCCGCAGCCTTTTCGCTGATGGAAAATGAAGGGGCGCTCGCCACGTGTTTGAGGAGTTAATGGGCGTGCCTGCTCGAGCACTGTGTCCAGAGAGGGACTGCCACATGCCATCAGATACGGCGGAATGATTGCCTATAAATATACGGAGTCCGCCATTTCTTTGATTTTCTACAGAAGTTTTTTCGAAAGAAACCTGCAATCCTTTCTTTCCATTCTTCTTCCTCTTCCGGTGCTCATTCTTTCCTTTTTCCGGTATACTTCCTTTTTCTTCTTCTTTTATTTTTATCTCCCCATGGCTGGGAATTCTGATGAGACTACTGTCCCTCTTGGTGATGCCACTCCGGAGTCCTCTGCCTCCAGCAGTGCAAGGGTTTCGACGGGGAGATACACAGCAGCCGGATATCCTTCCGTTTTATCGGAGGACCGGCTGGCTGAGCTACGGGAGAGATACCAAATCCCTGACTCTGTAACTCTCCGCTTGCCCGGAGGTGGAGAAACACCCGACTCCCCCCCCCCCCCCAGGATGCGTAGCATTTTATGAGTACCAGCTTATCCTGGGGGTACGCCTTCCCCTCCATCCCTTCGTTCGCGATGTACTACGGTGTTACAAGATTGCCCCTGGGCAACTCATTGTGAACGGGTGGAGGGTGGTTTTGGGCTCCTTTGCCCTTTGGGCTCAGGCTGGCAACGGGGAACTCACGGCGGAGGAGTTGCTCCGTATGTTTCGTCTGAAGAAAGCTCCATCCAGCGAAGGCTAGTATTATTTATGTTACTGGCACCGGGATAATTTTGTGTTGGGTAAGCCCTCCTCGAACTATCCCGGCTGGAGGAAGCGGTGGTTCTATGCTTCCGGGAGCTGAGAGTCTGCCTCCTCCAGGGGTCCAGGAGTGACCCGGTTTTTCTGTGAAGGTAGACACAATCCCGTATTGTGCAGTTTCCTTAGAATAATTTTTAGGGTTTTGCTTCGTTTGACCATTATTTGTGCTCGCAGGTATCCCGGCATTGCGGAAACCGAATTTGAAGGGTGGGATCAACGAGAAGATTGTCAGAGTGTATAAGGTGCCTGTCGGAGATAGGCATATCGAGGCTTGCTTATCTCCTTCGCGACTTGCAGCAGCAGGCCTCATATCCAGAAGAGAAGTTGAAATGACGAAGGCTGGAGAGAAGAGAGGCCTACTGCCCCGTCTGAAGGGCACAGGCTCCAAAAGGCAGAAGAGAACCCCTGCCGAACCGTCTCAATCTTCCATCCGCGCGGGCAGCGATCAGCCTGCCCTTCCCGCGAGCATGGTGGGGGCCCCAGCTGGGCCTACTATTCCTTCACTGGTGGTCGCACCTGGGCCACCAGTGATCAACATTGCAGATAATTCCCCAGATGGGGTGGGGTCCAGCTGCCCCCCAGCTGAAGAGGCTCGAGAGTAGGTAGAGCCGTAAGAGCCGACTCCTGCTCGGGAACTGGTCCCGGCTGCCGAGCAGGGACCTGCTCGCGAGTCAATGCCTCCACCTCGCGAGCAGGCCGGGTTGGTCGTTGCCCAACCGTCTGGGAGCGGGACGTACTCTATTCCCCGCCACCTTCATCCTGTATGCAAATTTCTCTTCGAGAACGTCACGCCTCACGCCTTTGGCTCTCTTCCCGAGCCAAGTCTTGAGAACCTTATCCTCGAAGCGGGGATGAGGATGGTTCAGGTAAGATTTCGTCAAGACCTGCTACGATCAGTTATTACATTCCAGAATACTCTTACATTTTTTATCTCCTTTGCAGGGTTTAGATCTTATTCTGCGAACGAGGCGTGATATTGTTGCCGCCCGTCGCACGATAGAGGAGGCTGAGGGAAAGAGGACTGCCTTGGAAAAGGCAGTTCAAGGAAGAGATCAACTGCTCAAGGCTCGTGAGGCGGTGATCACGAAGAGAGATGAGGAGAAAAAGATCCTCATCGAGAAGATCCAAGTCCTGACCGACAGGTATCAGGCCTTGGACTCAGACTACGTGAAGCTCACGAGTCTGAAGGAGAAAGCAGAGAGAGAGAGGGAGATCTTCCGGCAGGACAAGATCTCGTTAGAGGAGCAATTCGCGGGGGCCAGGTCGCAGCTCAAGGAGGCCTACGACAATTTGACTAGGGAGCGCACCGCTCTTGCGCAGCTTAAGGACGACTCGATCCACTGGGACGAGGAGAGGGTCGCCCTTGTAAAAATGCTCTCGGAGGAAGGTGCTCGGGCAATTTCCGAGTTCCGGACTTCGCAGCTGTATGACGATGAACGATATGAGTCATACGATGCTGGTCGAGACTTTGCACTAAGAGTAGTGCAACGAATGATCCCATCCTTTGATATGGGGGAATTCGGTCGAGTCGCGACCATCATAGCTGCAGAAGAGCAAGCTGCCCCGAGAACGAGGTGACTGAAGCCACGCAGGCTGGAGGGGCTCCTGAAATGGGCCCTGAAGTCGAGAGCGTGGCTCCTTCAAGCGATTGATTTCCTTTTATTTTCTTCTCTTGTATCTGCGCTCATGTATATGTAATCATCTAATTATCAATGAAAAGATATTTTTGGAAGTGTTGCTGTTTCGTTGCTGTTCTCCCTTCATCTTTCATTTTTTGCTTGTTAATCTTGAATGGATTCGTCAGAGATGTGACCCTTTAATTCGAGCATGAGCTAAGCTGCCCGCGATCAGGATGTGACCCCGATCGCTGCCCTAATTTGAGCACGAGCTGCGGTGCTCGCATTCTGGAGTGCGATCCCTCCTCTCACCAATCGCGAGTAACTAACTCATGAAAAAATGAATTAGACTCAATCCGGGGGTCGTGAGACCATGTCCGCGTTGAGATAGACTGATCTATCGATTGAGATTTTGATTCTACCAAGGGCAGAAGGTTGGTCAAGAGATGGTATTCATTCTCTTCGGGGCTGTTCAGGTCCATGAGAATGGAGAAGCGACCAACTAGTAATGATTTCAGTCCTACCAAAGGTAGGCAATTGGCCAAGAGGATGTGTAAGCACTCTTCAGGGCTATTCCGGTCCATATAAATGGAGTAGCGGCCAAAAGATATCTTTCACTTTATTCATAAAATGTTATGACAAACTACATCGAATCTAGGGGTAGTATCTTAGCAAATGCTCCACGTGCTAAGGGCGACGTACAGGCTTCCCTTGCATGTCTTCAAGATAATAAGTACCGGGTCGCACAACCCTAATAACCCGATACGGGCCTTCCCAATTCGGATCCAATGAACGAACAGGAATTCCAAGATTTTGCCTTAGGACCAAATCTCCGAACTGGAAGGATCTAGGTCGAACCTTCGCATTCCGATAACGAGCAATACGTTGTTGATATGCCGCCACTCGTACTTGGGAAGCATTTCTTCGCTCGTCCAAGAGATCGAGATGAAGTCGGAGATTTTCCTGATTGCTCGCGGGATCATACTGTTCGATCCGATATGAGGGCACTTGAATTTCCACTGGTACTACTGCGTCAACACCAAATGCTAAGGAGAAAGGAGTTTCACCTGTCGATGTACAAGTCGTGGTTCTATAGGCCCATAACACTTCTGGCAGAAGTTCTGGCCACACCCATTTACATTCACTTAGCTTGGTCTTTAAATGATGCTTTATAATTTTATTCACTGCCTCGACCTGCCCATTCGCCTGAGGATGATATGGAGAAGTGCGGAGATTACTTATCTTCCATTTGTCGCAAAATTCATCGAAGGCTGCGTTGTCGAACTGCGTTCCGTTATCAGTAATTATAGTATGAGGAAGTCCGAAGCGACATATAATATTTCTCCACATAAACTTAGTGGTTTGTTTTTCAGTAATTTTGGCTAATGGTTCTGCCTCGGCCCATTTGGTGAAATAATCAACCGCCACGATCGCGAACCTATTCTGTCCCTTTCCCATAGGTAAGGGCCCGATGATGTCGATCCCCCACTGAGCAAAAGGCCAAGGGCTGTCGACTGGGGTCATCCGCTCAGATGGTACACGAGGTATAGGTTGATATCGTTGACACTTGTCGCATTTTTTAGAAAATTCTATGGCGTCTGCTTTCATAGTAGGCCAATAATATCCTTGCCTCATCGCTTTATATGCTAGAGATCGCCCCCTGGGATGATTACCACATGCCCCCTGGTGTACTTCATCGAGAACACGATGTGCATCTTCTGGATGAAGACACCTTAAATAAGGCAAGGAGAAGCTTTTTCGCAACAAGATTCCATCTTGTAAGGTGTACCTGGCAGCTCGAAGTTGAATTTGTCTTGTAACTTTCTTGTTTTCTAGTAGGTATCCATCTCTGAGATAAAGGATGATAGGATCCATCCAGCATGGAGACGATTGTACCGATATAACTTGCTCGGGAGTCACTTGGTCGATACTCAAGTGTTGACGGTGCTCGATGGGGATCGAATGTGATAGTTCTGATTCCGGTGCAGAAGCGAGTTTTGCCAAGGAATCGGCAAGTTGGTTCTGCTCGCGAGGGATATGGAATATTTTATAAGTCTTCAGTTTGGCGAGCAGGATGAGGACACGAGACTTGTATAGGGCCATTCTTTCTTCTTTGGTTTCGAATTCGCCAAGAACTTGGTTGACAATGAGCTGGGAGTCGCTATGAATTATCAAATTCTGGACTGCGAGGACAACGGCTAGCTCGAGGCCAACAATAAGGGCCTCATATTCTGCTTCATTATTGGAGACGCGTGATTCGAAACGCAGAGCGTATTGAAAATGCGACCCGTTGGGAGCCACTAAAATCAGGCCCGCTCCACTGCCAGTGGCCCGTGACGACCCGTCCACGAAGAGCGACCAAGGAGGCTGGTCGCTGGTCATGACGTTATCTTCAGAAGAATATGTAAATTCGGCGATGAAGTCAGCCACGGCCTGGCCCTTGACTGCGGTCCTAGGACAGAATGAGATATCATGCTCGCTGATCTCGACCGCCCATTTAGTTAAGCGTCCGGAAGCCTCAGGCTTTTGAAGGACTTGGCGTAGTGGATGATTTGTTGGTACTAAAATAGCATGGGCTTGAAAGTATGGTCGCAGTTTTCGAGCTGCCGTGATTAAGGCTAGGGCCAGTTTCTCCAAATCAGAATACCTAGTTTCTGCATCAACCATTGCTCGACTGATATAATAAACGGGCCTTTGTACCCCGGAATCTTCTCTTATTAAGGCGGCACTAACGGCCGTGGAAGACACAGATAAATAAAGAATGAGTTGCTCATGTGCCACAGGCTTAGATAAAATGGGGGGAGCGCTCATATATTGCTTCAGTTGTTGAAAAGCTTCTTCACATTGAGGTGTCCACTTCCAATCAGACTTGGCCGTTGCACGAAGGAGTTTGAAGAAGGGCAAGCACTTGTCAGATGCTCGCGAGATGAACCTATTCAATGATGCGATGCGACCAGCTAGACGTTGAACGTCCTTCAGGGTCACTGGGGATTTCATCTCTATCAATGCTTTAATCTTTTCGGGATTCGCCTCAATTCCACATTGGCCAACCATGAACCCAAGAAATTTCCCTGCAGATACTCCAAACGCACATTTTTCTGGATTTAATTTCATCTGATACTTCCTCATCAGATCAAAGGCTTCTCGAAGATCAGGAATGTGGTCATCTTCATCGATGCTTTTCACGAGCATATCGTCAACATATACTTCCATATTCCTACCGATTTGAGCAGCGAATATTTTGTTGACAAGACGTTGATAAGTGGCCCCTGCATTTTTTAAACCGAACGGCATTACCTGGTAGCAATATAGTCCTCGATCTGTGATGAAGGCAGTATGCTGGCCATCAGGTGGATGCATCATAATCTGGTTGTAACCAGAATAAGCATCCATAAAACTGAGGAGAGCATGTCCAGCTGTTGAGTCGACCAACTGGTCGATTCGTGGTGTCGGGAAGCTATCTTTGGGACATGCTTTGTTTAAGTCTGAATAGTCGACGCACATCCTCCATTTGCCATTAGCTTTCTGGACGAGAACTACGTTTGCGACCCACTGTGGGTAGTCAACTTCTTTTATGAAATTTGCCGCGAGCAGCTTCTCAACTTCAGTTTTGATCGCCATTTGTCTTTCTGCAGTAAAGGCACATCGACGCTGATGTACGGGTTTATGCTTCGGGTCAATGTTGAGACGATGTACGATGACATCAGGATCGATGCCCGGCATATCTTTATGAGACCAAGCAAACACGTCCTGGTATTCAGTGAGGAAACGGATCAAATCTTCACGGTGGATACTGTTTAAGGAGGAACCGATGTACACGATCTTAGACAGGTCGTCTTCGGTCAAGCAGATCGCCACTGTTTCCTCCCCTGGAGTTCCTGATTTCAGAGCATTTTCCCTTGGATCCAACGCGGTGGCGAGAACGTCGGATGAACCTTGAACTATTTCCATGATAGCCTTCTTTCGATCTTGGAGGGCTATCTGGTAACAGGACCGTGCCTCCTGCTGACTTCCTCGCACGACCCCGATGCCATTTGGGGTCGGAAATTTAACACATAAATATGAAGGGTGCAAGGCCGCTCCAACCTTAGTTAGAGACGGTCGCCCCAAGATGGCGTTATATGCTAATTTTCGATCCACGACGAGGAAGTTTACGAAGACGGTGGTCTTCGCTGGACTCTCCCCAAAGGTGACTGGGAGATCGATACTTCCTTCAGGTGTTACCACTTCTCCTCCAAAGCCGACAAGAGGGGTCGATACTGGCTTGAGGAGGTTTCTGGCAAGTGCCATCTTGTCGAAAGCCTCCAAGTACAGAATATCGGCCGAGCTACCTGTATCCACCATAATTCGATGAGTCAGATAATTTGATACCTTCAGTGTGACTACGATGGAATCTTCATGAGGGAAATGAATTCCCGCTGCATCTTCGAGGGTGAAAGAAATTGGGGGATGGCTAGCCTTCGATGAGTTGGACGTTTGTTCCAGCCAATAGATCTGCTGGGGTTCTTTGGACGCCTTTCGGGCGTATGCCTTTCTTGAAGCTTGAGAGTCACCCCCGCAAGCTGGACCCCCGACGATAGTGCGAATTTCTCCTGTGGGCTCAGCGTCCTCTTGGTCGATTTGATGATGAGACGGTTCCTTTTGGCGAGATGAGGTCTTCGCCCTTTCTGGTGATCGATTCTTACGAGCAACATAATCCTGGAGATGGCCTTTTCGAATAAGGGCTTCGATATGGTCTCGTAGAGAGATACAGTCCTGGGTCCTATGCCTGTGATCTTTGTGGAAGTAATAGAACTTACTCTTATCTCTCTTCTCGGGATCGGATTTAATCTTTGCAGGCCACTTCACATATGGCTTGTGTTTTATCTCCATTAGAACCTTTTCAGGAGACCGATTAAGAGGAGTGTAATTATGATATTTACCAGAGTAAGGCTTCCTGGGAGAACGATCGCGCTGATCGCGATGGTATTTCTTATCTGTAGAAGTTCCTTCTGGCTTGCGTTTCTTACTTTGTACTCCATGGCATGTCAATGCGACTTCTTCTGCATTGATATATTTCTGAGCTTTGGCTTGGAATTCCGCCATAGTTTTCGGCGGGCTTTTATCTAAGGCAAACCTGAATTTCTCGCTCGTTATTCCAGCAATGAGGGCTGTGAGACCCTTTTCTTCAGTGTAACCCTCAGTTTGAACGGCTTCGGCAGTGAACCGTACTGTGAACTCTTTTATTGTCTCCCCATGTTGTTGTTTCAGATTCATCAGATGGGAGGCTGGCTTTTTAATGCGAATACTTCCCATGAATTGAGAAAGAAATATCTCCGATAATTGGGAAAAGGAACTGATGGAAAGAGGCTTTAACCCCCGAAACCACGTACGAGCCGCTTCCTTCAATGTAAGGGGAAAAGCCCTACACATGATTTCTGAACCATGTCCCTCCAACTCCATGAGGGACCTATATGTTTCCAGATGTTCCAGAGGATCGCCAATGCCTGTATACGGAGCGATAACAGGCGTTCGATACTTTTTGGGCAACGGGGCTTCCATGACCTCGCTTGTGAAGGGAGATTCAGATTGATGTATTGCCGCCATGACATCAAAACGATCTTGGATTCTTTTGAGATCTCCTTCCCATGGTAAGGTATAGCTAGACGTTTCGGCGGTGGAGCCTTGCGGTTGAGGTTGTCGAGACGAACTGGAATGTATAGAATGTGGAGACGACACAGGGGGATGGCCGCCAAGTGGTGGGACCTGTGGTTCATCCATAGAATGTCTGGAAGCAACTGGTATGGGTGGCGGTGGTAACCCTTCGGAGGGTTGTCTTTGCGGTTCAGGGAAGTGCTGATCAAGCCGATTTAACAGTGCCTGAACTCCGGCGTTTAGAGTTAGGAGAGTGTTCCCGAGGAATCGTAGGACATCATCCTGATTTCCAGAGGCCTCCAATAATGGATTTGTTGATGGCATATTTGGGGCTCCTTGAGGGATATCCGTCGGAACAGGTGGGAGGGCAGGTGCGGATTCCGTCTCACCGGGCGGAGGTGGTGCCTGCCTCGAAGTTGAAGGATGAACAGTCTTTTTAGGAGGCATCACCGAAGGATTTTGATCGGTGGTTAACACGATTGATTTTGATGATCAAGTCGTTCCCACAGACGGCGCCAAACTGTTAATGTCAAATTTTGTAACGAGATCCTCCGACTTTTCTCCTTCACTCCAGCCGGAATTTTCACCACCAGACCTGAAGCAAGACAGCAAATAAGGGTGGCTGGGGTCCAGCCGTTAGCCCTCCGATGCTTAAGTTAGGCCACAGTAAGAAGAGAAGCCAAGTAAACGGGACCAAGATTGAATGATGTGTACGTACCTGCTCTCAATGGAGCCACCCCTTTATATAGATCTGAAGCAATCCAATCTGTTACGTGAGATGTCGAAATCCCGTTGATGTCGCATACGATACTGAGAATTCGCTGATTTCGTGGGATAAGATCCTATCTTTTTAATCAGATCCAACCCAATGACTTATTCCAACAATCACGCCCCTTGATGGTAATCCCTTGAAATCCGGCTGGAAGCCATAGTTGGAGTCATGGTCTCCGAAAAGGAAGGAGACGCCCGTAGTTGGAGTCATGGCCTCCGAAAAGGAAGGAGACGCCCGTAGTTGGAGTCATAGCCTCCGAACTGGTTGTAACCCGCAGGAAAGCTGCTCGCAGGTTAAAATGTGGTCGCGAGTCCAAGTACATATTTTGGATGTAACGTCTTTCAACGACTTGTGAGAAGGTCTGTTCGCGGATCGAGCTTTGCCGTATTTGACTATCGGTTATGAAGACTCGAGACTTGCGAATAGCTGCTCCGTATTTTTCAATCTATGACTCCTGATCAGGTGAGCTCGAGAGTCGAATGGTCGTCCCGCACCTATCAAACATTCGACTCTCGGTCAGATAATCTCGAGAGTCGAATGGACGTCCCGCACTTATCCAATATTCGACTCTCGATCATATAATCTCGAGAGTCGAATGGACGTCCCGCACTTATCCAATATTCGACTCTCGATCATATAATCTCGAGAGCGAGAGCGAAATGGGCATTTCCGCGTAAATCTTATCTCCATCATTTTGCCTATAACAATAGTACTAGAGCGTACTCCAATTCCTCGGATCATACAGGTCTAGACTAACACAAAACAATTAAGAACTAAAGTACTTCTTCCAAATATCCATGAGTCATCATAAGACTAAGAAAAACTACTTAGAACTTGAATTAAACTTCAAACCATTGTTCATAAACATGAAATCCAATCTTAAAACCAACTTAAACAAATTGAAACATCTTAGATTCACTACAAACTTCACCTCTTAGCCCTAGTTAAGAGGTTTAGCCGTTCATGATCCAAGGAAACATGAAACAACTAGGAAAAACATAAAAAAAAATAGTAAACAAACTAGAAGGAGTTGTGGAACTCCGAAATCCACTTCCGCCGCCTCCCACCTTGCTCAAACTCTTCTAAGATACCCTAGGAACGATCCCTAGGTGTCCTTTTATAGTGGGGAGGCTCCGCAGCATCAGAATCTTCTAGAAATTGCGTAAAAGTACGCAGTGCGCAGAGAAAATCGGAGCTTGTAGAACACACTTCATTACGCAGACGACTGGTCGCATGACCGGTCTGAGCAACTGGACAACCGGTCGCACGGCCGGTCTCAAAAGTGAAAAATTTGTCTAGAGAGTTTTGGGTTTTTTCCACCCAGAAAATAAATTCAAGGGCGCAGCAGTGGACGACCGGTCGTGGACAGTCCAGAGAGCTGTAGCCGCAGGGTTACTTCTGTTGAGTGATCGGACCGGTCGGACGACCGGTCCTGGGCCTTGGACGACCGGTCAAATGACCGGTTGTGGGTGTCTTCTTCTTCCTTCTTTTCTTCTCTTCTTTGCTTCTTTCTTCCACCCTTTCCCACTTGGTCCTTTGGTCTTCTTTGCTTCTAAATGGCATCTTTAAGTCTCCATTTGATAATTCCTCTCTCTCATCGCTACAATCACAAATCCATGCATTAGTTTAGTCTATAAACCATGAAAACAAGCATAATGAGTGATGAATTGGGGTTAGAATATGCACAATTAAGAGCTCAACACGAGACATCCAGCTATACTCTGCCTTGGGAAGGAGATCTCAAGAAAATTGTGGACCGTTTTTCCGATATCGAACAGCGATATCAATCTAACTTCCCAACATCCACTCTGGCGACAATCCGATGATCTGAACCTCCTTTTACTCACGAGGTAATGGAGGCCCCTCTGCCTAAAAAATATCGAACACCCAGCATTGTTTCATATACAGGTATCGGCGATCCCCTCGAGCATCTGGAGACGTATAGATCCCTCATAAAGCTGGAAGGATATAGCTCCGAAATTATGTGCAGAGCCTTCTCTTTAACTCTAAAAGACATAGCACGTACTTGGTTCCGTGGTCTAAAGCCTCGAACCATTGAATCCTTCTCTTAATTGTCGGATCTCTTTCTTTCTCAATTCATGGAAAGCATTCGTATAAAAAAAACATCCATCTCGCCTATCAGATTTGATGCAACAGCATGGAGAGACGATTAAAGAATTCACTGTTCGATTCATAGCAGATGCTATCTAAATTGAGGGTTATACTGAAGATAAAGGTCCCACCGCCCTTATAGCGGACATTACAAGTGAAAGATTTCGATTCACCTTGGATAAAAGCCCTCCTAAAACGATGATCGAGTTCCAGGCTAAAGCTCAAAAGTATATCAACGCTGAAGAGGTAGCCTTGGCTCGTCATGGTATCCAAGGAAAAAAGTGAAAGGTAGAAGATATTTCTCCAGCAGACAATAAGTACCGACGTGATTGACGTGACCGCTCTCCAAGGAAGTCTTATTCTGGGAAATATTATAATTATACACCTCTTAATCGATCTCCCAAAAAGGTACTGATGGAAATTAAACATAAGTCGTATGTTAAATGGCGTCCAAGGATCAAATCGGATCCCTAAAAAAGAGATAAAAGAAAGTTTTGTTATTTCTATAAAGATCATGGGCATAACACCCAAGATTGTATATCTCTTAAAGACCAGATTGAAGCCCTCATTCGAAAGGGGCACCTCCGAGACTACGTTGCACGACAAGGTCGTTGGCCGAAACGATCTGATACCCCGGCGCGTCGTGATCATCAGAACCAGAGAAAGGTGTCACCACAACACCACCCTTCTCAAGAGAATGCCAAACCATCAGGTGAAATCCGAACCATTGCAGGTGGCCCAGCTTGTAGAGGAGATTCATGAGCCTCTAGGAAAGCATATACTCGAATGGCGAGCCAGAAGCCCCAGTATATCTATTGGGTGGAGGAATCATCTAGTGTGACAAGCTTAAGCCACCAATAAATCTCCTTCTCTCATGCAAATGCTGAAGGACTCCATTTCCCTCATGAAGATTTCATCGTAGTGGCGTTAAAGGTATCAAATTATTTAACTCACCATATTATGTTGGATACAGGTAGCTCTGCAGACGTCCTTTATCTGGAAGCTTTCAACAAAATGGCTCTCGTCAAAATCTATTCAAGCCTGTCTCGACCTCCCTTATCGGTTTTGGAGGTGAAGTGGTGGAGCTAGAGGGAAGTATTGACCTTCCCGTCACATTCAGTGAAGTTCTGACCAAAGTTACAGTTTTCATCAACTTTCTTGTGGTTGATCAAAAATTGGCGTACAATGCAATCTTGGGGCGCCCTTCTCTCACTAAAATAGGGGCGGCTCTACACCCCCTCTACTTATGCATCAAGTTCCCCACTCCAAGCGGAGTGGGGGTAGTTCGAGCAACCAGAAGGAGGCTCGAGCGTGTTATGAAATAGCAGTGCAAGATCGAAAGAATGTCCATGCAGCTCCTATAATGGCGATTTTAGGAGACTCAGCATGTTCTCTGATGGCAACAAACCTGGACCCGAGGGAGAATATGCTTCAAGCTATCGAAGGACAACCCTTCCAAAAAGGTCAATGTCGGATCATCTCTGAATTCCACCTTTCGGATCCATCTAACCAATTTCTTGGTCGAATCCCAAGATGTATTCACCCGATCTCATAAAGATATGTCAGGTATCGACCCTAACGTTGCAGTTCATCGCTTGAATGTAGACCCAAAATTTAAACCTATTAATCAAAGGCGATGAGCGTTCACAGTTGAAAGGCAGATGTGATTAAGGCTGAGGTCGAAAAATTATTGGCCGTCAACTTTGTCGAATATGTCGACTACCCAGAGTGGGTCGCGAATGTCGTTCTCATGCGCAAGGAAAATGCTAAATGGAGGATGTGTGTAGATTACTCCGATCTAAGCAAGGCATGCCCGAAGGATAGCTTCCCAACTCCCTACATCAACCAATTGGTCGATTAAACGGCAGGGCATGCCTTGCTCAACTCTATGGATGCTTATTCTAGTTACAACCAGATCATGATGCATCCACCTAATCGCCTACTGCTTTTATCACTGATCGAGGTCTATACTATTAAAAAGTAATGCCTTTCGGTCTCAAGAATCCGGGGGCCACTTATTAGCGTCTAGTCAACAAAATATTTGCTGCACAAATCGACAGGAATATGAAGGTTTATGTCGACAACATGCTCATAAAAAGTATCGCAGCTGATGATCATCTCGTGGATCTTTGAGAAGCCTTCGATCTGATGAGAAAGTATCAGATGAAGTTAAATAAAAAAATGTGCTTTTGAGGTCTCTGCTGGAAAATTTCTCGAGTTCATGGTTGGTTAGCCGAGGATTGAGGCAAACCTTGAAAAGATTAAGGCTTTGATTGAAATGCAATCTCCATTCACTCTCAAAGATGTTCAACGACTAGCTGGTCGCATTGCGTCATTAAACAGGTTTATTTTGCGTGCCTCCAATAAGTGCCTTTCCTTTTTCAAGCTCCTCTGTACAACTGCAAAAATCAACTGGTTTTGGACCCAGCAATGTGAGGAGGCATTTCAACAACTGAAATAATATATGAGCACGCCTCTCATCTTGTCCAAGCCTGTCCCGCATGAGCAGCTTCTTCTTTATTTATTTGTATCTTCCATGGTCGTTAGCGCCGCCTTATTTGTATCTTCTTTATTTTGGGGTACAGAGGCCAGTTTATTATGTAAGTCGAGCAATGGTGGATGCTAAAACGCAGTACTCCGATATGGAAAAACTTGCTCTAGCCTTAGTAACTGCAACTCGGAAACTACGACCTTATTTTCAGGCCCATTCTATAATAGTACTTACGAATCATCCTTTAAGGCAAGTTCTTCAAAAGCCCGAAGTATTTGAACGATTAACTAAGTGGGCGATTGAGCTTGGGGAACACGATTTCATTGGCGATTGACCCCCACTGCTCCTATCTCTAGTAATGACCCGACGATCAGCGAGCAACCAACCTAGTTGCTTTACGTAGATGGATCATCATACTCCTCTGGTAACGAAGCCGATTTGATCCTAATCGCTCCTAATGGGTCATAATTTCAATATGCTTTGCGCTTCGACTTTCATGCCTCTAATAATGAAGCAGAATATGAGGCCTTAATCCTTAGTCTCGAAATAGCAAATATACTCATGATAATAAATCTGCTTATTTACAACGACTCTCAGTTAGTCATTAATTAAGTACTTAATGAATTCAAGGCGAAAGAAGAGCGAATAGCTTTGTACAAATCACGAGTACTCATCCTGCTCACTAAATTGGGCAAATACGAGATAACTCATACTCCTCGCGAGGAGAATAAGCTCGCAGATTCTCTAGCAAAATTAGCTTCATCTCCGGAGTCTGATCTGACGCAAGTTGTTCCTATCGAGCCCCTCTCTACTCTGAGTATCAATCAAATCGCTCCAAAGCTATTCGCTACATTACAGTTATCTCTATGCTGGATGGATCCCATCATCTTTTACCTCAAAAGCGGACAACTCCCAGATGATAAAAAGTCTGTGCGACAAATTCGCTACCGTGCTGCCAGGTACGTCTTACAAAATGGAAAATTGTTACATAAAAGTTTTACTTTACCGTATTTAAGGTGTCTCCATCCAGAAGAAGCACACCATGTTATAGATGAAATACACCAGGGGGCATGCAGTAATCATCCTAAAGGATGGTCTTTAGCATATAAAGCAATGAGACAAGGGTACTATTGGCCTACTATGAAAGCTGATGCTATTGAATTCTCCAAGAAATGTAATAAATGTTTGCGATACTCTCCAGTCCCTCATTTACCATTTGAACAAATGATGCCGATGGACGACCTTTGGCCTTTTGCTCAATGGGGAATCGATATAATCGAACCACTACCCACCGGGAAAGGCTAAAATAGGTTCGTAATTGTGGCAGTCAATTACTTCACCAAATGGGTCGAGGCGGAACCTCTGGCCACCATCACCGAAAAGCAAACTACTAAATTCGTATGGAAGAACATTATATGCCGTTATGGGCTCCCCCATACCATAATTTCTGACAATGGAAGATAGTTCGATAACGCCCCATTCTCCGAGTTTTATGAGAAATGGAGGATACGTAATATTCGGACTTCCCCATATCATCCCCATGCTAATGGACAGGTAGAAGTGGTTAACAAAACTATCGAGCAACATTTGAAGACCAAGCTTGATGAATGTAAGGGTATATGGCTAGAACTCCTACCAGAAGTTTTAAGGCTTACAGGACGACAACTTATAATTCAATAGGAGAAACACCCTTCTCACTGGCATTCGACACCGAAGCGGTCGTCCCAGAAGAAGTTGAGATACCTACTCATCGCGTAGAAGACTACGAGGCAGCCCGTAATAAGGAAAGTTTAAAACTTCACCTCGATCTCCTATAAGAGAAGAGGGATACAGCTCGTTTTCGAGCAACGGCTTATCAACAATGAATAGCTCGCTATCATAATTCGAAGGTTAAAACCAGAGCTTTTCAGCTTAGTGATTTGATGCTCAGGCAAAATATCGGAACAACCACCCAGTCGCTAGATCCTAACTGGGAAGGCCCGTATCGAGTCATCAAGATTGTTCGACCAGGGACTTACTACCTTCAAGACATGCGAGGAAGACCCCTACGTTGCCCTTGGCACGTAGAGCATTTACTTTGGTATTTTCCATAAGCTAGTCGCGATGTAAATGCCGAACCATATCTGAAAAAAGCCAGATATTTTTCATCTTAGCTGGTCAGCTATGAAATACATAACTTGGTTGCTGCTCCACTTGTTAGACTTGAATAGCCTTGAGGAGAATATAAACATTCTCTTGACCAAGTCTTCTGCTCTCAGTAGAGCTAAGGACTCAATTGATAGGTCAGCCTATCTCCAAGCGGACACGGTCACCAAGACCTCCCTAATTGAGTCCAATTCATTCTCATGAGTTGAGTAAAACATTCAACAATTGTGAATTCATTTCTATGAATCAAGAAAGAAATGGCCAAATATTCTTTCATTCAACAAACATTCGAATTACAAAAAAGGGGGAGAAGATACATCTGTTTCAAATCAGAGAGAGAGAGAGAGAGGGAAAAAGAGAAGGAGCAGCTCGTAGTCGCTCATTCGTCGCTTGGAGGGGGTGCTCGACTTTCTGCCTCAGGTCCTGCCTCAGGAACTCCTGCAGCTTCAGTAGCTTTCGTGACTTCATTTTCAGCCGCTGCTCTTTCTTCAGCGGCGACGACGGCAACAATTTTATCAAATTCCTCCATGTTAAACAATGGAGAAATCTATTGCATAACCCTAACCATGAAATCACGAACAGCGACGTACGCTTCATACCACTCGTCTTCGTAGAGTTATTAAGTCTGGAACTCTAGAATTGTGAGAGGGTCTTCTTTGGACACCATTTTGACATATGATGTCCTCTCTTCATCCTAGTGGATGGAGTCATCTTTCAACTGAGCGAGGGCCTTCTTTTCTTTCTCCAAGCCTTCGACGGCCTCCTTGAGGAGCGCTTTGCATTCCGCAAGCTACTCCTTGAGAGAGATCTTATCCTGACGGAAGATCTCTCTCTCTTTCTTGGCCTTCTCCTTTATCTCTGAAAGCCTCGCGAAGTTAAGATCTAATGATTGATACCGTTCAATCAAAGCTTGGATCTTGCCAATGAGGATCTTCCTCTCCTCATTTAGCTTGGCAATCAGAGCCTCGTGGGACTTTATTATTCGATCCCTCCCCCGGATCTCATTCTCTATGGCCAGTCTCTTCTCCTCTCCTTCATCAATAATGCGACGAGCAGCGTCAATGTCGCGTCTCGTCCGCAAAGTGTGGTCCAAACCCTGCTAAAAAATGAAGGAAATCATTATTAAAGGTATAAAAGTTTCTTAAAAGAGTGACAGAAACAATGAAGCTCTTTATTCTTACCTAGATCAGCCTAACTCCAATGTCCATGGAGAGATCCTCCGGACTGGGCTCAAGAAGAGCACTAAAGGATTTGGGGGTGATGTTCTAAAAAATGAACTTGTAAATGAGATGCAAGTGAGCCAAAATAGTGTAGACTCCAGTCCTTGAAGGCTAGGCTACCACCATTTCAGAAGTGCTAGCCTCGCGAGCAGAAGATGGTTCCCAAGCAGGGGCTGACTCCAGAGTAGGAGCCAACTCGTGAGCTGCAGTAGGCTCACGACCCTCCTCACCCGAAGGGTGACTTGGCCCCACCTCATCGCCTCTCGGAGAGTTGTCTATTATATCAATTACTGGCTGGTCACGAGGACCATCCGAAGGGGTCACTGCCATTTTCGCTTGGGGAGGATTGTGCGTTGCGAGCCGCGAGCAGGCTCATCTGCTCGCACAAGTGGGCTGGAGGGACCAGCTGTTGTCTTCTTCTACCTTTTTAAAGCAGCGCCCTTCAGACGAGGCAGCACTCCCAGTGCTCCCCTCTTGTCTCCTACGTTCACCATCGCTTCCTCTTGGGAGATAAGACCAGAGACAGCTAGACAAGGGAGCGAGAGGGTGACGTTAACGTTTTGATAGTCCTCCGAGAGCTTGAAGATGTTGACGATTTTTTCATTGATTCCTCCTTGCAAGTTGAGCTTGTTCCCAGTAGGAACGCCTGCAAGATATCAGAGAAATCAGCTTAGTCAGTAACAAAGACGAGATCCTACCTATTTTCATGGAGGAGTAAAAACTCACCCACTTTCGTAAAAGAAGCGGCTGATGTTATGCCCTCTGGGGTTGGATCCCACATCAGACTCCCAGTTACCAGAGACATAAAACCACTCCCTCCTCCATCAGGGATAATTCGAAGTGGGATTCCCCATGATGAAGTTCTCCCGGTGCCAGAAGCATAGATAGTACTAACCCTCACTAGACGGGGCCTTTTTTAGTTGGTACATCCTCAAAAACTCATCGGAAGTCAAATCCCCATTCCCCGCTTACTTCCAAAGGACGTAGGGCATTCAATACAACCCTCCAGCCATTTACTATAAGTTGGTCGGGGGCAATTTTGTAGATACGGAGCACATTTCGGATGAAAGGGTGAAGGGGGAGATGCACTCCAAGTTGGAAAAAATACTTATACATGGCGACACAACGTGGCGATGGAGAATCTGGGGTTTCTCCTTCTTCGGGCAGTCTGAGAATGATGGAGTCAGGAATCCGGTATCTTTCATGTAAGCTGGTAAGCTGGTAAGCTGTTCCTCCGTCATTATCGAAGGATTACCAGAGGAAGAGTATCTTCCCGCTAGCACCCTGGCATTATTCGATTCAGAAGAATCAGGAGTATCATCTCCCAAAGGAGCGACCTCATCATCGAAGTTCCCCACCATAGCAAGAAAATAAGAAGAAAAGAAGGAAAGAAGGAGGAATACCTCAGCAAAGAGGTCATGCCAGAGACAGATAGAAGAAGAAGAGGAAATTTTGAATATCTCCAGCAAAACTTCGAAATGAAGAAACCTATGCAGGCTCCGATATTTATAGGCAATCATTTCATCCGGATTTGGGTGACATGCGGTGACTCTTCATTTGGCACGACAGTCGAACGGGCACGAGCATTAACTCCCGGGACACGTGGTGAGCGCCGCTTCATTTCTCTTAGCTGAAAAGCTGCGGAAAGCTAACGCTCATAAATGCAAGCTCAATCATGTACGGCTTCTCCTCCAAAAATAAGTGGTCATATATACAGACAAGTCCTTCGCTTAGCTGCTCAACGCTAAGGACTTGGGGGGCATCTGTTGTAGAATAAAGTTGGTCGTCGAAGAAGTAGAAAAGACACGCGACCAGCGAGCGCCTCTCCGTAAAGTCGTAACCAAACCATCTGACTAACGAGCCTACCTGGTCACATCTTGTATATCACAAAAACCTGCGACCGCCTATACACTCCCGAAATGCGAGCAGGTCTGGCCGGTGGTTGTTGAATGGAAAGGTCTCCGTCATCAGAGCAACTCTGCTCCTGGTCGACAAACGAGGATATTCCCAAATCCAAGCACCCTTGGTCGCTCGTCGTTCGTTAGGGATGTCCCTCGTCTCATAGTACCAACAGCCCATATAGGCCGACTTTGGCTTGTTTTCTATTCACAGTTTCCGTACCATGGGGGGTCTTCATCAAGGAATGTAATCAGTTGGGTATGCTAGGTATGCCATCTTCTTATCTAGGGATTAATGGGATAAGCTTATTATCCCCTAAAATCAGCGGTGATCTTAACGGCTTGCGTAACAAGACGGGATTACTTAGGTCTATATAAATGGACGGCCACATAAATGAAAAGGTACACAATATCTAAGCTTACTTTCACATTTCATCTTACTATCAAGTCACATCTGACTTAAGCTTTGGAGGGCCAACCTACCTTGTCAGTTCATCTTTCAAACCAGTCAACTCACCTAATTCCGAGCCATAACTTTGGAGCAACTCCGAACCTCGAACCTGTAGCTTTTTTACTTCATGTTTGGAGGCCGTACGCTCCGAAGATGGAGCGAGGCATCTGTACGGGGGCTGCCCAAACATATTTACCAGAACTTCCATCCCACGCAGCTATAAATGCCCCCCCCCCCCCCCCCCCCCCCCCCCCCCCCCCCTCTTGTTTCAGCATCCAGAATAATCCTTCAACACCTAGAAATTTCGAATCCGTCTCCATCCCTTAACCCATTCCTCCACCAAGGAGAGCTCGAGTGAGAAGAGTTTAGCCCAGGTCCAGCCCAGCCTAACCCTGTTCAAGCCTCTCAAGCTACCTAAGTCCCGATCTTAACCACTTGAAGTCAATCATTGCGATAACCTCGTCCATCCAGCTACTCTTATATCACCATCACGCCATTCGCATTTAGCATAAGTGCAACACTTATTATTCTTCCAACACCCCTGCTTGTCATTCAACCATGAGCACTTAATCAGGTCATAGTGTATGCTCTGAGGCCTGCCGGTTCGTCCAGAACTTACTCATAAGAAACCCTGACCGATCAAACACACATCATGTATTTCGCATAAAGCATCTGTCAGTTCGAGCGTATGCTCTGGGCTTGCTTATTTAATCAGAACATGCCCATCAAAAACTCTTATTGTTTAGACTCATATTCATGCATCATAGCATTTATAAGAATGTACGAGTAATTCAGACTTTCAAGTATTAGTTGAATTCTGTGAAGTAAAGATCGTACTTCGGTACGGGCAGAGTGGGTGCTTAACACCTTCCCACCCTGTAACCATGATCCCTTACCACGAATCTCTAAACGCAAATAAAAAGGAGTCATTTTAGTGGAAGGAATCTTCATATTCCCTTCTCTAACATTTTTACAGGGTTTAGCCAACTGTAGATTCGAAGTAACTAGCTAGTGGCGACTCTGATCTTATACAAACTCATCAAAACATATCCAATTTAACCCAATGATAACATGACAAGAAAAAGCCCTCGAAAAGGAGGCGAGCCAGTGGCAACGGCGATTCGCGCAACCCCTTTTCGAAAGGGAGAGTTGGAAGCACGGAAAGGCGAGCGTCCATAGTATTTCTTAAGGTTCACATATATTTTCTCTGCTCTTAAGATCCCGCAGACTTGCCTCAAGTGGCTAAGATGCAGCTTCATGGTGGTGCTATAGATAAGAATGTTGTTGAAATACACCACTAGAAACTTCCATATGTAAGGTCTCAGCACTTGGGCCATCACACGCATAAAAGTACAGGGTGCATTAGTCAAACCAAAAGGCATGACTAACCACTCCTATAACTCGTCTTTTGTTTTGAATATCGTCTTCTACTCATCTCCTAGGTGAATGCGTATCAATGGTACCCACTCTTAAGGTCTATTTTGGAGAATATTGTGGCTCCAGCCATCATATCAAGCATATCGTCAAGCCACTGTATGGGGAACCGATACTTAACAGTATCTTGTTAATAACACGACTATCCACGCACATGCGCTAAGTGCCATCTTTCTTTGATGTGAGGAGGGCAGGCACTACACATGAGCTCATACTCTCCTGGATGAATCCCTTTCGCAGAAGTGAAATTACACCTTCTAAATCAACACACTTGTAGAGGCATATGCATGCAGAAGCTTAAGGAGCAACTAGAATTATGACAAGTACTAGAGAGCGGGTGATTAGGACTTTTAAAAAAAAATTCGCCTGCTTAACAGTTTCATCAAATTAAACTAAGTAAGAACACTTCGGCTTCCATGCCTAAGTGGGTCCAATCACAAGACTAGCATATGGTTTAAGCAATAAGCTACTTAGTCTAAGCAAGCATAGATTATCAAATGATTAAACTAATGAAGCTCATAATCTATGTAACCTAAGTAGACTATATGAGAATGGATCATAAAGCTCAAGTCTACTTTACTAGTGAAAGTACATCTTGTGTATGGATGTGCCTAGCATACATTCCTATCAAACATTGATAATTAAACAATTAAACATATAATGTTAAGATAACAATGTACTCAATTCAATCACAAACACAAACATGTATAGTGGTTCAACTTTGGGTCTACTCCATTCTCGGTTTAAGTACTCAACCCCACTAAGCACACCGGCATTCATTATATAGAGGTTTTAAATTAGGTTCACCTCTTAACCTTCACACCGAGGTTTTACCAATTCACCTCTCAATCTAAATGGAGTTTTGAACATAGGCTAACTCTCAACCCGATGCACGTTCACTCCCGTGTCAGAGGCTCCCCCTTGGAGACTTATTTAGGCCCGACAAATGTGTTAAGGAATGACAAACGTCCCTAGATGTTTAAGCTCAATGAATAAGCCAAGGATCGGCAAATGACCCTAGATCGAGTTTGACAAACAAACTCTACACTCAATTCCCATGGGAAAAAGAGTGGATGGACTCTCAACCAATGACAACCTTACCTGTCAGATGAGCCCCTTATTCAGCACCTCTTTGGGTTACTTGATCTCCATTCTCCCATGCTTCAATCAGCTCCCCCGATCGTGTTTCTGCTGTTAGTGCACTTTTCTGTGGCATACTAGTGCACCTTGTTTGTGAATCACTTAAGTTAGTGAGTCTAATGTCGGTTGAGCTTAATGAAGATGAAGACCGAAGACTCAAGTGGGTCTGCTGCATTAAGGAAGAAGAAATAGGTAAAAGTGATGCCTTGGTGAGCCTTAAACCTTGACCTACCCAAAACCCAAACCTCTTGATGACCCTACCTTTAGAATATCCTTTAGTCATCATAGATTGGCCCTAGGTGTCCCAAAAGATCACCCATAATGTGGCCAAAGAGGTCAGAATTTGGTGAAGTTGGGTCAGTAAAATGTTTAGCTGAACCTAGGCCTGTCCGACAGGTCATGACCGGTCGGCTGGACTGGAAAGACCGGTCTTGACCAGTCGGACAGATCCAGTCTAGTGACAGCAAGTAGTGTGCATATAGGCCCTTGGGCCGACCGATCTTGACCGGTCGGTAGGACTGGTACGACCGGTCTTGACCTGTCTGACCGTCCCCCAGCAGAGACAGTGAACACTCTATCCATTTTTAGCCTATGGCCGACCGGTCAGCACTAGCCATTTTTTGTCCGTTTTAAATCCGTTGCACACCCTTTTATAAAAGGGCTTAGCTCAAATTGAGGGGGATGTAGAGGGATTTTGTGAGGAGTGAAGCCACTATTGTTGGAGATCATTTGAGGCTCATTCCCAACCTATGCAAGGCATCTTCCTTGCGCTTTAACACAAGATTGGAGCATTCCAAGCTCATGAAGAAGATGACCTTCATCCCCTCTTGATCTTTAGAGCTTGGATCGTCCTTGATAGGCATATCCTTATCCAAATCTCTAAGATAAGATCGCTGTAGGTGAGCAACTCTAAGTAACCCATTCCTATTAGTTGTAGAGTTCTCAAACCTACCCTCCCGTCACCTTGGGCATCTCAAAGGCATCACAAGTAAGGTGATTGATCAAGTGTAGCTGAGGCATTGGCGAGGCAACGACAACACGATCGTGGGAGCAAGGAAAGCTGATTGAAGCACAAGAGAGCGGAGATCAAGTAACCCAAACTAGCGCTGGACAAGGGGCTCATCCGACAAGGTTATCTTTGTTGAGAGTCCATCCACTCAATTCTCTGTGGGAGTTAAGTGTAGAGTTTGTTTGTCAAACTCGAACTAGAGACGTTGGCCGTTCCTTGACTTGTTTGTCAGCCTAAAAACTAGGGGTTGTTTAGCACTCCTTGGCTCGTTTGCCAGGCCTAAACAAAGTCTTTAAGGGGGAGCCTCCGACACGGGAGTGAAAGGGCGTCGGGTTGAGAGTTAGCCTATGTCCAAAACTCCGTTTGGGATGAGAGTTAGCGCTTTGTCCAAAACTCCAGTTATGGTTAAGAGGTGAATCGGGAAAACTTTCGTGTAAAGGTTGAGAGGTGAACCTCATTTAAAACCTCTGATAGTGAATGCCGATGTGCTCAAAGGAGTTGAGTACTTGAACCGGGAGTGGAGTAGACCCAAAGTCGAACCACTATACATGCTTGTGTTTGTGATTAATTGAGCACATTGTTATCTTAGCATTGAATGTTTAATTGTTAATTATGTATGCTTGATAAGAATGTATGCTAGACACTAAATAGGCACATTGACACACAATATGTACTTTCACTAGTTGTGTAGACTTGAGCTCCTTAATCCATTCTCATAAGTCTACATAGGTTGCATAGATTAGGAGCTTGATTAGTTAAATCATTTGATTATCTATGCATGCTTAGAATAGGTTGTTTATTGCTTAACCATATGTTAGTCTTGTGATTGGACCCACTTAGGCTTGGAAGCCGAAGTGTTCTTGCTTGCTTAGTTTAATTTGTTAAATTGTGTAAGTAGCCAAAAAGAATTTTAAAAGGTCCTATGTTCACTCCTCAAGTATAGGGTTGCGAAGTAGTAATAATTCGAAAAGACCGAGTATCGTTCCCATAGAGATTTATCTATGGGTATTCTCAGGATTTATCTAAAATAACTTATAATTAAGATCGCATTAAGAATTAAATATAAACAATAGAGAATTGGGTTTAAACAGTGAATGTGCAAGGTAGTTGTTGGGGCTCAAATTCGCACCCATTGTAAAATAGTATTCAGCGATCCATCTACGACGATTTGGACTGATTTCGAGATCCAAAATACTCAAAAAATGCCAGTGCAACCCTAACATGCGCGATCGTGATCGAAACCTACAAATGTTATTTTAGGGAGAAATCAGACATACGGATTACTGCCAAATGATCCGAAATGTCCTAAAACCCTTAACCTGTAAGTTTCGAAGTCGTGCAATGCACATCTTTACCCGCGCACTTCCAAATGCATTTTGCCCTAATCGTATCCGACTATAAGGGCCCGAAAGCCTATAGGTACCATTTTGGACTGGAATCAGACATGCTGATGGCCTCCAAATGATCCGGAATGCTCGAAAAACCTTAAGTAGCAATTTCGAAGTCCTTGCGATGCATATTTCCACGTGCGCACTTCCCAGAACAATATTCTTATTCAAAGAGCCGATCGAGAGGGACCAAATTGGGAAGGAACTACCAAAATTCACAGTAGATGACCATCGGTACCCCACCCCATTCATTCAGGAGGTCGATCATGGCCTAAAAGCGATTTGGGGTCAATGACTTCGTTCTCCGAAAAGGTAGCCCCCCTTTGGAGGTCACCCGTCGGAGCCTAAAACCTGAAATATTCTAAGTGATGGAACATGCATTTGCTCTCTCTCTCTCTCTCCACATGCAGATGTCATGAGAAGACATGCATTTTTCCTCTCACCACATGTGCATGAGAGCGCTCTCTCTCCCTTTTCCATATTTTTAAATTTTCAAAAATATCAAAAATCATAAAATATGTGCTAAGTGTGAGCACATGCGCGGACCACAGAGGACACATGCGCCCACACCAAGTACATGCGCCTGGTGCATAAGCACATGCGCCTACACACCATGGCATGCGCATGCCATAAGCACATGCACCTACACACTCCTCTACATGCGCATGCCCTCTGTTGAGCTCTTAATTGTGCATATTCTAACCCCAATTCATCACTCATTGTGTGAGGTTTTCATGATTCAAAGGCTAATTAAATGCATATTTTGTAATTACAGGAATGAGAGTGAACTCTGCTTAATTGAAGGTGAAAAGGACCTCATTCAGAACTATTTGGATGAAGATCGAAGAAGGACCAAAGAAAGAAGGAAGCAAGGAAAGAAGAAAAGAAGAAAGAAAGAAGAAAATGAACCAGAAACAGGCCAAGACCGGTCGTGACCGGTCTGCCAGGAGGGCCGCGACCGGTCCAGACCAGTCGGCCAGCTTCCTACTCATACTGAGCTTGCTGGACTTCAGCCAAACACAGGCACAACAGGTCGTGACTGGTCGGCCAGGCCAGTCCGACCGGTCCAGACCGGTCGGCCGGAAGAGTTTTTTTTGGTCCAGAGGCCGCTGGATTGTTTTTCCCATTGAAACACGACCGGTCGTGACCGGTCGGCCAACCCAGTCTGACGTGTCCAGACCGGTCGGCCATGTGATTTAAAACGGAAATTTCTATTTTCAGTCCGAAAATCTCTGCGCACTACGTAACTCTTACGCAGATTCTCGATTCTTCTGAAGTTGCGGAGCCTCCCCACTATAAAAGGACACCTAGGGATTGTTCCTAGGGTATCTTAGGAGGGTTTAAGCAAGCTTGGAGGCGGCGGAAGTGGATTTCAGAGTTCCACAACTCCTTCTAGTTTGTTTTACTGTTTTTATGAGTTTTTTTTGTTGTTTCATGTTTCCTTGGATCATGAGCAGCTAAACCTCTTAGCTAGGGCTACGAGGTGAAGCTTGTAGTGGATCCAAGATGTTTCAATTCATTCTAAGTTGGTTTTAAGTTTGGAATTCATGTTTATGAATTATGGTTTGAAGTTTATACAAGTTTTGAGTAGTTTTTCTTAGTCTTATGATGACTCATGGATGTTTAGGAGAATTACTTAATTTCTTAATTGGTTTGCATTAGTCTAGACCTGTATGATCCGAGGAATTGGAGTACGCTCTAGTACTATGATCTTCATGTGGGGACTTCCTACCAAAGTTCTACCTTTCTGAATTTCTGTAATGTGTATGGATTGTGCATGTGATTTGAATCAAGTTCAAATTATGATCTAGCCTTGTTTTGTGACAGAACTTGAGGATGGTTATGATTGTGAACTGAGCCTTTTGGAATGAGGACTGACCTATGCAATTGAGCATGCTCAGCTTAGCTTACATTGAGTGAATCTTATGCATTGGACTTACATATAACAGATTGTTTGGTTTAACAGCTCTATCATCCGATTAGATAGATCTTAATATCGATTCTAGTTGAGAAAGAAACCACAGCGGATTGAACATCAAGGATTGCTACAAGTGGATCCTTGAACCCCTAGTGCCTTTTATTATTTACCTTCAATTTAATTCAATTTTGTTACTCAAATCAAATCCATACTAAATCTGGTTGTTAGCTTTCAATAGACACTTTTGCATGTGTTTGTGAAATCCTACATAAGTCCCTGTGGATCTACCTTGGTCTTACCGAGTTTATTACTACATCGCAACCCTACACTTGGCGAAGCGAACACCCTCCCTTTTACAGACAACATGCGCCCGGTACCCGATACCTAATTAACATACTATAAATACCCCTCCACTCGATAAGACAGGGATGAGATCATCACTCCCAGAGCACTCTTCTTGTAGAGGTAAAAACATTCCTCACCGGAATCCTCACTGGAAAGGGAGATGCGCCCATCCCTTCGACGGATGCCCTCACCGGAAAGGGGATTTCTCCCACCGGAGCAAAATCCCCCAAGTCACATAGTGGCATGCGCCCACTCCTTTCTACTTTGGGAGAAAAATTCAAAATCCTCCAAGTCCCATGGGACATGTGCTCATCAACTAGGGGTTGGGCGCATGTGCAATGGCACATGTGCCTGGGGGACTTTTTCTCTTTCTCTCTCACCTTTCCCTTTCACATCCGCCTGGGGTGGGGCAACATGCGCCCACCTCAGGACCACATGCGTCCACCACCTCTCCCATGCGCCTGGACGCTGATGGGGAGGTGGGACCTTCTATGATGTGGCCCGCCTTCAATCCAGCTCACCTTCCGATCGTGTCAACGCTCCTTGACACACATTGATGCCCTTTATCCATCCTCTGGACCGCATTCGCAAACGGTCAATGTTAAGTGGGCAAAATCAACAATTTGATAAAAAAAGCCAACACTTAGTCAAAATTGCAAACCTTGAAAACCCTTCCGAAAGAGCTGAAAATGGCTGAAATAGAGAGGAATCAGGCGAAATTTGATCAAACCCGAGAGGGAAACTTCTCTCCACCATAACATGATATATCATAATCATGGACCGCAGCGAGGTTATCCAAACTCAGGAGCCCCGAATACCCTAATTAAGCAGTCAGCAGACCCACTACTTAGTCATTTTTAGCCCCGGGAAGTGCCCTGTCGGCTCGAAAATCGACTCATGCTAAACAAATAAAAAATGCGATCGCACTGCGACCCTCTTGGACATAATCCACCCTTGTTCAAAGACGATCATTGATGGTATCTATCGAATGCCCCGATTAGACCGTAAATAGGTCCACTACTTAGTCATTTTCAACCCTAGGAAGTGCCCTCATGGCCCGAAAATCTACTAATCCCAAATGAAATCAATCGCGATCTCAAATACGCGAGGGCAAAATATCGATGACACAAAGATATATATGAAGCAGATCAATCAAATCAAATGTGTAATTTGTCTGATACACTGAACATCTAGCATAAATGCAATCCTCTCTCGAGCATGCATAACGCATAGTTACTTTGTACTATACTCATTTGCATCCATTACATGAATTTATTTCATCCTGGATCGAGATATGAAACTAAATCAAAGGGGACTATGGATATCATCTAAAACCGTAATCAAAGAGTTCTAAAACGCCTGAAATACTTCATCGTTAAGACCAGTTGATGTGCGTCCTATCCAAGACGGGATCCGTCAGTTGAGTGGCTAAGGTAATGGAGTGTCTTCCAGTAAGCCACCCGTCCAACGGAGACGGTCACTGGCCCTGGTTGCAGTAAGTGGACACCGTGGAGTGTATTCTTGAAAGTCATTTCGTCCATAGAGACGAGTTATGACCCTGAGATATACGACTCGGTTGAAACCCTGGTCGCACTAAAACCCCATGAAGTGCCTTCCAGTAAGTCACTCGTCCCAACGGAGACGGTCACTAGCCCTGGTTACAGTAAGTGGACACCGTGGAGTGTATTCTTGAAAGTCATTTCGTCCATAGAGACAAGTCATGACCCTGAGATATACGACTCGGTTGAAACCCTGGTCACACTAAGACGCCATGGAGTGCCTTCCAGCAAGTCACCCGTCCCAACGGAGACGGTCATTAGCCCTGGTTGCAGTAAGTGGACACCATGGAGTGTATTCCTGGAAGTCATTTCGTCTATAGAGACGAGTCATGACCTTGAGATATACGACTCGGTTGAAACCCTGATCACACTAAAACCCCATGGAGTGCCTTCCAGTAAGTCACCCGTCCTAATGGAGATGGTCAATAGCCCTGGTTGCACTAAATGGAAACTGTGGAGTGTATTCCTGGAAGTCATTTCGTCCATAGAGACAAGTCATGACCCTGAGATACAAGACTCAGTTAAAATCCTGGTTGCTACTCAACTAGGAATGCCCGAAGAGTATGGGACCAACATCTAACTGGTCTTAACAATGGCTTGGTCCATAAGAAATCCTAGACTTGGTCTCGGCAACAACTCGAGACTATAATCCCTGACGATTTAAACTACTTGCTCGATCTATCCAAGCATCATCCCTTTAATATTCCATCTATTGTATAACTGCAATTCATAGTGGAATCTTATCGCTTTGTACCGTAGTTTTCTCCCATAAGGGTTTCCACGTAAAAATCTCTGTGTTGTCTATGCTGTGCTTTATTTATATTTATGCTCTTTTAATGCTTTGTTTAATTCATTTATGATACATGCATGCATTTACTTTTGCCTTTTAATCAAGAGTGATCATCCGTTGATGTAATTGAGGGTTCGTGACCAGTTCACAGCCTGGAATGTAAAAGATCTCGGAATCTCTGAAATAAAATTCACCTCGCAGTGCTTTCTCGTGTATACTTTGTGATTGCATATGATTGTCCATGAATGTCTCTATACTCAGGATTCCCCCAGAATAATGAAACACAGGAAAAAGACTGCTAACAAGCAGCGATTTTTCTTGTTCTAACAGTAATAATAATCTAAAAGGTACTAGAGCGCCAAGGATCCACTTTTGACTGTTCTCAATGCATCAACACAACTAGGTCTCTCACTACACAATCGGAATCGAATTTATATCTCTATCCGATCGAAATATAGAGCGGTTCAATCAACAATTATCTAAAACAGTTGCTTGTTCATTGATTCAATTCCCACAACAATGCTCAGGCCTTGGGCACACTCAATTGTATAAGCCAAGCCTCTTTCCAATCTAGTTGAGATTCACAACCATAGCTTTCGTAAAATCCTATCACTAGACTTGATTACGACCAACAATTAGAACTCTAATTAAATCTAAATCAATCAGCAAATAGCTACCTTAAATTATATCAAAAGATAAGAACTTTAGTTGAATGAGTTCCCACATGAAGATCATGCCATTATACACAAGGCAATCAAAGGGTCTACCATGCCCAGAGTCGATGATAGATCAATGAACTACACAAGCATAAACAATGCCTAAAAGATAAGCTACTAAGTTTAGAATCACTAAGAATCACATGAGCCCGTAGTCATCAAGAGATGAAAGTAAAACTGAACTAGTACTTGATTCGAACTCAATTTAAACTAAATTATTCAATTAAAACATGAAAAGGAAACCTAGGTTGCATCAATCCATCAAAAATAAATCAAAAGCTTCACATCTTAGCCTTAGCTAAGAGGTTTTAGTTCATCTCTAACATCCTTGAACTAGAAGCCTCAAAAACATAAAAACAACTAAAACTAGAAGAAAAACTAAGAAAACTTGAAGTAGAATCCGTCTCATAAGCCTCCTTGATGATCCCCACGTCCTAGCATGCTTAGGTATGAAGAGGAGTCCTATCTATAGATTGGCGCGAAAGATTCTAGATTGCGCAAGAAATCACGCAATTGCGCAAAGAAAATTAGAGCTTCACGGACAAGCTCTGTTATGTTGCTGACCGCTCGCACGACTGGTCTGAGCCCATGGACGACCGGTCACACGACCGGTCATGAAACATTAAAAACAGTCTAGCAAGCTTTTGGAAATTTCATCCACCCCTGTTGAGTGCTCGACCAGTCTGACGACCGGTCTGAGTGGCGTACGACCGGTCTTAACTGATCCAATGAAGTTTGGCAGCAGAGTCCTCCTGTTGAGTGTTCGGACCGATCGGACGATCGGTCGTAAGTGCAATTTTCTACACTTCTCTCTTCTTTCTTCCTTTTCTCCCTTGCTTCTTTCTTCGATCCTTTTGCACTTGGTTCGTTGATCTTCAATGTATATAAAGTGATCTTTTTAGCCTTGAATAAGTGAAATCTCCATCTCATTCCTACAATCACAAGTCATGCATTAGAGTAGTCTTTTAAACATGCAAACCATGCATAATATGCGATGAATTGGGGTTAAAATATGCACAATTCAGAGCTCAATATCCTAATCACCCCCCGTATAGCCATAATTCTAATTGTTCTTTAAGCTTCCGCACATACAAAGGTGTCGTGTTAGACTACCGATGTAATTTCAATTGGTATCAAAGCGGGTTCCTCTTTAAGAACTTAACCTTCTAAAGTAAGATCCGGTACCGGAGCACAAGCATGATGTCTAACCGAGATGGAGGTACCGCTAATCGTCCATCATTCTTTGATGGGTCCAACTATGCCTATTTGAAGGCTAAGATGAGGATTTTCTTACAATCCATGGACCGTCTAGTGTGGCTAAGCACACAACGTGGATATGCCTTACCCACCGAACAAGTAGAGGTTGATGGGAAATACATTATCATTCCCAAAGATGATGAAAATGGAATGACAGTGAGAGAGCTCAATACATGGCAAATGCCAAAGCTCTTAATGCGATTTGCTGTGCGGTTTCCTCGGATAAATTTCAGCGCATTCTCACATGCGCAACTGCATAAGAAGCGTGGGATATACTTGAGTTTACCCACAAGCAAACTAGCACAATAAGAAGCTCGAAGCTTCAGCTCTTAACCACCAAACTTGAAAACATTAGGATGGAAGAGACTGAAACCTTCATAGAGTTTTATACAAAACTTTCTGATATTTGCAACTCAGTGTTTGTCTTGGGTGATCGGGTTCCGGAAGGACGTATATGTAGAAAAATACTTAGGTCCCTCCCGGAAAGATTTAGCACCAAAGTATTAACCTTAGAGGAGTGTAGAGACATAGATAACATGAAAGTAGAAGAACTCACAGGTTCCCTACAAACACATGAACTACACTTTAAGGCCCCCTTTAGAAAGAAAAGCATCGCTCTAAAGTCCTCTCACAAATATAAGAAAATTAAGAGTAAGTCGAAGGAAGATAGTGATGATGAGGATGATGAAGAAGAAAAGTTAAACAAAAAATTCAAAAGATTCCTCAAATTTGATAGAGGGAGTAGTCGTGACAAGAAGGGTAATAAACATCAAGGGAAATCATCCAAATCTTCATCCATCTGATGTTACGGTTGCGGTCATCGTGGCCATATCACCCTGGAATGTCCGAATGGGCCTAAACCGAAAGGTAAAAAGGCAATGGCTGCCACTTAGGATGATACAGAGGAGTCTGAATCTAATCTGGTGACTCCACTAGTGATGGGAGCCAAAATATTGATAAAGCTCTCATAGCTTTCACCACTGCCTCTCTTCCCCCTAATCTAAAAGAGGATCCCAACCGTTATCCCTTCTAGGAGAAGGAGTTCCCAAACCCTCATCTTATGCTATATTTTATAAGGGTGTTGAGGAAATTAGTTTTCCTTAGGCCTTTCAAACTAAACATAGTTTGTAAGGGTAGCTAGAAAGTGATTCTATAGGAATATCTGAGGATTTCAAAGGATTCAAGCCTCATAAGCCCAAATTTGGTAATTTAGCATTTCTTTTAATTTGTATATTTGCTTGCTAGACTATCACCATGCTTAGATTAACTAATCTTGCTGAATTACATGCTTCATTGTATGCTAATCTTTGCTTAGTATTGGTCTTGATATACCAATAGGGGAGGTTGGTTGATTGGGCTATAAGCCCTTGTGCTTTTATTGCAAATGTATATCCTTGACCAATTATGCATGATTAACTATGCCTAAATAGTTACATTTTCTTGTTAATCATGTTCCATAGCATACTCCATATTGTTATGTTCATACACCCTATACTCTCCTTGTTAGCATGTGCTTATTGTTTTAACTTAGACATACCATTTACTCTTACCTTAACCTTAATTGATATATCACTAAGGGGGAGAGAATAGTTTGTCAATTGCTGACAAAAAGGGGGAGAAAGATCAAGTCCCACCAAAACTAGTTTGCTATGTTTTGTGATGCAGGGATTGACAGGTTATGGGGGAGCAAATTGAAGAGGAGCTGCTTAGTTAGGCATGTTAAGAGTCCTGTATTTATTTCATTATCAATGTAATCTCTTGTACATGTATTTTGTTTTGGTAGGTTAGGTTTTTGTAAGTAATTGACAAAGGGGGAGATTGTTATACGCTTTTCTGTGGCATACTAGTGCACCTTGTTTGTCAATCACTTAAGTCAGTGAGTCTAGTGTCGGTTAAGCTTAATGAAGACGAAGACCGAAGACTCAAGTGGGTCTGCTGCATCAAGAAAGAAGAAACAAGTAAAAGTGATGCCTTGGTGAGCCTTGAACCTTGACCTACCCAAAACCCAAACCTCTTGATGACCCTACCCTTAAAATATCCTTTAGTCATCATAGATTGGCCCTAAGTGTCCCAAAAGATCACCCATACTGTGGCCAAAGAGGTCGGAATGTGGCAAAGTTGGGTCAGCAAACTGTTTAGTTGAACCCAGGCCTGTCCGACCGGTCACGACCTGTCGGCTGGACTGGACCGACCGGTTTTGACCGGTCGGACAGAACCAGTCCAGTGACAGCAATGCAGTGTGCATATAGGCCCTTGGGCCGACCGGTCTTGACCGGTCGGTAGGACTGGTGTTGAGCTCTTAATTGTGCATATTCTAACCCCAATTCATCACTCATTATGCAAGGTTTTCATGATTTAAAGACTAATTGAATGCATGGATTTGTGAGTGTAGGGATAAGAGAGACGATTCATCAATTGGAGACTTAAATACGCTAGTTACAAGCATAGAAGATCAAAGGGCTAAGCGTCAAAGGATGGAAGAAGTCAGAGGAGAGAAGAAAGAAAGCAGAAGAATGTACCCAAGACCGGTCGTCCGATCGGTCGTCCATAGCCCAGGACCGGTCGTCCGACCGGTCCGAACACTCATCAAAAGGGGCCTCATTGCAAACTTGCTGAACCATCCAAGACCGGTCGTGTGACCGGTCGTCCACTGCTCAGACCGGTCGTGCGACCGGTCCTTGAATTAAAATCCTGGGCTCGGAATTTATGAAAACTCTCTGGACGTTTTTTACGTTTTTGAGACCGGTCGTCCAGGAGCTCAGACCGGTCGTATGACCAGTCATCTGCGTAACAGTGCGTGTTCTACAAGCCCCAATTTTCTCTGCGCAGTCCGGGAATCCGTGCGCAATCTGGAACTTTCCGCATTATACTATAAAAGGGGACCTAGGGCTTCTTCCTAAGGCATCCTAGAACAGATTGAGCACGGTGGGAGACGGCGAAAGTCGGATTTAGAGTTCTACAACTCCTCCTAATTAGTTTTTCTAGTTTTATGTTTTGTTTAGTTTGTTTCATGTTTCCTTGGATCATGAACGGCTAAACCTCTTAGCTAGGGCTAAGAGGTGAAGCGTGTAGTGAATCTTAAGATGTTTCAATTCGTTGATTTGGTTTCAAGTTGATTTATTAGTGAAGAACAATGGTTTGAAGTTTAAATAAAGTTCTAAGTAGTTTTTCTTAATCTTATGATGGCTCATGGATGTTTAGAAGAATTGCTTCAGTTCTTAATTGTTTTGAGATAGTCTAGACCTGTATGATCCGAGGAATTGGATTCAATATACGCTCTAGATCTATGATCTTCATGTGGGAGCTTCTTACCAAAGTTCTATTTTTCTGAAAATTCTGAAATATGTAAGATTGTGTATGTGATTTGGATCAAGTTTAAATCATGATCTAGTTTTATCTGGTGACAGGATTTAATGATGGTTATGCTTGTGATCTTAACCTATTGGAATTGGGACTAACCTATGCAATTGAGTGTGCTCATGTCCTAGCTTGCATTGAGAGAATCATGTACATGGATCATACATATGACAGATTGATTGTTTTAACTGCTCTATCATCCGACTAGATAGAACTTAATTTCGATTCTAGTTGAGAAAGTGAGAAACCACAACAAATTGAGCATCAAGGATTGCTACAAGTGGATCCTTGACCCTTTAGTGCCCTTTTATTAATTGTTTATCTTCAGTTTAATTCAAAGTTACTATCTATATCAATCTTCTACAAATCTGTTAGTTAGCTTTTCAGTAGAACTATTGGAAGTATTTTGTGAATTCCTACATAAGTCCCTGTGGATCGACCTCGGTCTTACCGAGATTATTACTACATCGCAACCCTACACTTGGGGAAGCGAACAAGTTTTTGGCGCCGTTGCCGGGGACTTTGACGATTTTTACAAGATTTCTAAAGATAGTTTCTATTGAAATTTTTAGGAATAGTTCTAACTTAGTTTGTTTTATTTTGATTTTTTTTCTTTTGCAGGGATCGTAGGAAGTTGAAGAAGAAGTGAGGGATCTTGAGTTCTCAAATCAGGTTATATCTTTCTAACCTTACTCTTCTTCTTCCCCTATTCATTCCTATCATATTCATCTCTTGTAGAGTGGGTGGAGACTCCTTTTTGGATCTCTGATAGGTTGGCCTTGTGCTGCCTTGATTCCTATTGGTCGGCACTGCCGTCTTGGATCACCTTATGCTCAGAGATTTCTCTTCTTAACTCTATCCCTCTTTCTTCTTTTTCTGAACTTTTCTCAAAAGATTCAAAGAGTGGGTGGAGAGTTCTCTGAACCCCTATTGACCAGGAGAAATCGATCTCTATCCTTGCTTCTGGCTCAGCCATTACAAGACACTTTGTGCTTCGGTCTTAGAGAGAAGTAAAGGAAGGAAGAAAGAATTCTTTTTTTGTTTCATTCTTTTAGGATTTGCATGCCACATTGGGCTCAGGATTCTAATAACCGACTATTCGGTGCAGGGAGAATAGTGGAAGGAATTGACAAAGAACCATGTGCTAGGAGACACTTAAATTCTCCAATTTTGTCTGAAAGTACGGCTGTAAATCAACCCAATCCTATGGCCAATCAAAATCTGGGCCAAAACCAAACCGAAACGGGAGAGAATGTGGTTGAGAATGTTCCCCGACCCAGAACGTTACGTGATTACTTGCAACCAGTAAGAGCGAGCACTCTCTCATGCATAGTTTTTTCACAAAATGCGGGGAACATAGATTTGAAACCGGGAGTAATCCAACTCCTCTCAAGATCCCATGGATTAGACAGTGAAAGTGCCTATCAACACCTTAAGGAATTTGATGAGATGATAGCCACCATGCACTTTGCAAACGTAACTGATGATGTGGTGAGACTTAAATTATTTCCTTTTACCCTTAAAGATAAAGCTAAAGGTTAGCTTCATGCATTAAGGCCAAGATCAATTGACACATGGACTGAGATGTCTAGGGAGTTCATTAAAAAGTTCTTCCCTACTCATAAAACGAACATGTTGAGACGCCTTATCATGAACTTTGCCCAAAAGGAGGATGAGACCTTCTTCCAATGTTGGGAGAGGTTTAAGGACTTGTTAAATGCATGCCCACATCATGGCTACGAAATTTGGTGGGTTATAAGCTTTTTCTATAAAGGACTGACTTCACCCATGCGCCAATTCATAGAGATGATGTGTAATGGGGAGTTCATGAATAAGGAAGCCGAGGAAGCATGGGACTATTTGGAGGAATTGGCCAAAAATGCACAGTCTTGGGATACATCTAGACCAACAAATTTCAAGACTAGCCAACAAAAGGAAAAGGAGGAATTTATGTCCTCTCAGAAGAAGATAACATAAGTGCACGTGTGGCTAGCCTCACAAGAAAAGTCGAGGCCATGGAATTAAAGAAAGGAGATACGATCAACTCAAAAGACGTTAAAACTGTTTGTAAAATTTGTGCAAAAAATCAACAGGCAACATAAGATTGTCCCACAATTTCAGCAGTCTAAGACATCTTACAAGAACAATCAAATGTCATAAACAGTTATCAACGGCAATGTAGTGCTCCAAACTCAAACATGTATAATTATATTTGGAAGAACCATCCCAACTTCAGTTGAAGGAATGGACCCACTACGAATGCAAACAATATCCCTCAAGCTCAACCTTTACTAGGTCCATCCCTAGTCATTACACCAAAAGTTACGCTAGATGAGATGATGGGTGCATTCGGATTGGTTCAAGCTGAATACAACAAGACTAATTCTCTGAAAATAGATGGGTTCATGCAAGAGCAATTGAAATTCAATCAAAATTCAACTCAAGCCATCAATGACTTGAAAACCTCAATGGCTAGAGTTGAATCTCACCTCAGTGTTAGGGAGAAAGGCACACTTCCTGCCCAACCTCTTCCTGACCCAAGGACCCAACTTGAGATACAAGACGCAAGCTCATCCTCCCAACATACGGAGCATGTTCAAGCTATCACCACTTTGAGAAGTGGAAAAATAATTGATAAAGCTAATCCGGTGAATGCCCCAAAGCCTAAGGATCTGAAAAATTCCAAAGAGGATTGTGGAACCTCGCCGTTCCGCGCTCCCACACGATGTTCTCCCTTTCCTTTCGAAAAAAGAAGAGGAGGTGCGTGGGTGCGTGTGAATCGTCGTTTGTGCCACTGGCTTGCCTCGTTCACGAGGGCTTTGTTTGGTTGTTGTGTTAAGCTAGATGCATTTGAATGAGTTTATATAAGACCAGAGTCGCCACTAGCCAGTTACTTCGAATCTACAGTCGGCTAGACCCCGTAGAAACGTTAGAGAAGGGAATCTGAAGATTTTCTTTTCTAAAATGACTCCTTTTGATCTGCGACCAGAGATTCGAGGTAAGGGATCACGGTTACAGGGTGGGAAGAGGTTAAGCACCCCACTCACTATCTGTACCGAAGTACGGTCTCTACTTCACAGAATCGAACTAATACTTGAAAGTCTAATTTAATTCTCGTGCATTCTCATAGATGACATGATGCATAAATGCAGGTCTGAACAGTAAGAGTTTCTGATGGGCAGGTTTCCATTAACAGGCAAGCCCAGAGCATACGCTCGAACTGACAAGTGCTTTATGCGAGATGCATGCTGTGTGTTTGACTAATCAAAGTGCTTGTAGTGACTAATGCATGAATGCAGGTCTGAACAGTAAGAGTTTCTAATGGGCAGGTTTCCATTAACAGGCAAGCCCAGAGCATACGCTAGAACTGACAGGTGCTTTATGCGAGATGCATGCAGTGTGTTTGAATAATCAAAGTGCTTGTAGTGGAGCGGGGGGGTTGGAAGAAAAGTAAATGTTGCACTTACGCTAGATGCGAATGAGATGATGCTGGAAAAAGAGTAGCTAGATAGACGGAGGTGTCGCAAGGGTTGGCTTCGAGTGGCTGGATCAAGACTTGGATGGCTTGGGAGACTTGGACCAGTGGTCAGGCTGTGCTGGACCAAGGCTAGACTCTTCTCACTCGGGCTCTCCTTGGTGGAGGAATGGGCTAAAGGGTGGAGAGACGGGTTGCACTCGGGCTGAATAGCTTCGGAGGGATTGGATGATGAAATGAGAAGGGGAGGGGGGTATTTATAGCAGCGGGCAGTGGCAGAACCCGTAAATAATTTTGGGCGGCCCCCTGTGGGCCGCCCGTACGGACGCTCCTCTGGATCCAGCGCGTGGTACGGACATGTCTCGAGGCTGCTGCTTGGGACTCAGTGAGTTGACTCGATGGGTCGACTCAGCGGTTTGACTCATTGATTTGACTCAGTGGGTTAACTCAGCGATTTGACTCGGTGATTTGACTCGACGGGTTGAGTCAGCGGGTTGACTCGGTGATTTGACTCAGTGGGTTGACTCAGTGAGTTTGACTTTTTTAGGATTTTTTTACTAGTTTTTCTTATGGGGGGTTTTTCAAACTGGTTTAAGGGTGAGTTGACTGGGTTTAGGCTTGAATTGGGCTGTGGATTGGGCTACAAGGGTGAGTTTGGCTGAGTTTGGACATGGGATTTAGGGATATGGTCCTCCATTCATCCAGCTATCTCTACCAACAGTGTAGCCGAAGGTGGGGTGTCTACAGATGCCCCTCTTTGGCAGAGGTTGGGTGCAACCGAATGCCAAAGCGAGTGGACACCCCACTTCTGACCCAGTCATTCATAGATCATGGTCTGAAATCTTTGCTTGCCTTTGCATCTGTGCTAGTTGATCGTTTGGAAATTGATCACTCGCACATACCGCGGAAGTTTGGAGAAAATGTTACGATTGTCCCTGCAGTTTGCTGCAACCTGGGTACCCAATCGCAACCCTTCCATTCCCGATCGGTACTAACATCGGAAAGGTACAGCGGAGCCTCTGCGTCGCAGTCTTACGAGATTGCTAACCCAGAGATTGATTGTGATGTTTGATGTTTTCCCGGATCACTCCAGGAGTACTTGTTTCGCTTGACTGTCAAAGTGGTTAGACGCCCTGCGTCATGTAGTCTTACGGGATTCTACTACGCCGACTTGGACTCAGTCAAGGTACTTCAGGCATGCACGCCTAGGTATGTGCGGGTGGACTTTTTCCACCTGATCTGCTGGTTTTGATGCTTGGTTTACAATTCATTCTTTCCTAGATTGTGGTCTGGAATCTTTGTTGTCCTTTGTATCTGAGTCAGTTGATTGTTTGGAGATTGATAACTCGCACATACCGCGAGAGTTTGGAGAAAACGTTACGATTGTCCCTGCAGTTTGCTGCAACCTGGGTACCCAATCGCAACCCTTCCATTCCAGATCAGTACTAACATCGGAAAGGTACAGCAAAGCCTCTGCGTCGTAGTCTTACGAGGTTACTGACCCTGAGATTGATTGTGTGATGTTTGATGTCTTCCCTAGCTAGATCACTCCAGGAGTACTTGTTTCACTTGACTATCAAAGTGGTTAGATGCCCTGCATCATGTAGTCTTACAGGATTCTACTACGCTGACTTGGACTCAGTCAAGGTACTTTAGGCATCCACGCCTAGGTATTTGCGGGTGAACTCTTTCCACCCAATCTGCTGACTTTGATACTTGGGTTACAATTCATCATTTCTACCTGTTCAAATGGTTTCTTTGACCGAGCCTTTTGGCTTTCATCTTTTCGCATCTTGGCATGTGGTATGACTGCACTAACACTGGAGTTCAGTTCGACCATACTTTGAGTGCATTGGATCCGATGGTCTCCAGGGAAACCGTGAGACATCGAATCTTATTTGATTTTTACGTCGGCTCCTACCCAGAGATATGGAAGATCTCCTGGTGTTTTGGAGGCAGAACACTTTACTGGGAAAATATTTTTGGATTTTTGAAAAGATACCCACTCTGGGGAGTGATACTCCGTGGGGTTTTTATTTGCAAATAGAAATATTTTTTGTCTTTTCGAAATGGAAATCTGGTTTGCATGCACCTCCACTAGGGATGCCTGTGGGGTCTTTAGCTAACTAACTTTTATTTTGAAAGCAGGTAAACATGATGATTGATGCGATGCATGGGGATGCATGAAGATGCATATTTGATGATGAATGCATGGCTTGGCTCATTCTCTTTCAGTTTGATGACTTCGCTTTTGCTGGAGATGCAGAGAATTTTGAGCTTATTGCTTGCAGGGTTGTGCTTCCCTGGGGTTTTCCTCTTTTTATACGGTTGTTTGGTTAGCGAGTTGGTCAAGATCCCGACCCGTGGTCGATCAGGTTCATCGTCCCAAGATGTTGTTTCTTTGCTAATGAGAACGTACGAGGATGTTATCCGACTTCAAGATGTTCTTCTGGGCATAAATGCGATTGAGACGGTGCTTGGTCGCCAGTTTTGGTCAAGATTCCGATTTGCGGGCGATCGGATCCGTCATCCCAAATTGTGAAGAGAGCGGAGTTCGAGACTCCTGAAGTGTAGTGCTAGGGATAGTGACATTTTTTGTGATTTTTACAAATATTTGGTCCGAATCTTTACCTGAGTAGTTAGGACAGAGATCGGTTATTTAAAACAAAGGAAATATTTTTTGTGATTTTGAGAATATTTGGTTTGAAAGCAAGGGAAATATTTTGTGATTTTTGAAAATATTTTGCAATGTTTTGGTATTTTGTTGGATTTTTCTGAAATGCAGGGAAAAGTATGAAATTTTCATCCATTTCCAGCTTCTACTGTTGGTAAGGCACCCGATCCATTTTACGTCAGCGAGCAAGACGAGTCTCACACAGTTAAGTGCCATAGTTTTACATCTTCGGATGAGGGGATTTTGAGGGTTTCCAGTCAACACACCCACAAAGTTGCCTGTTCCTCATGTGCAATGCACATAGACCACGTATTGTCTGACGGACTCCTTCGACTACAAAATGAGCCACATCCTCACATTTTCCTTAGTCAATCCAGTTTGGGGCCTTACGTTGCTCATAATTCCTTGAGGGTGCGCTCCACCTCCCAATAGCCTTAATCCCCTTCATGAGTTTTAGGAACAGGGAACATCCGTCAGATTCAACAGCGACTTCCAAATTAAGGTTGTTTTAATCATGGTGCGTTCAACACGAACAGGGTTGCGGGGTTCTGCCTACCTCATCCTTACCTAGTTAGAAGATTCCAGACACCTGTACAATTAAGTGTTAGCCATGTCTGGGACAGGTTAGGAAAGAAAGCCCCCGAGAAGTTAATCCCAGTGTAGTTTTAGGTCTTCGGACCGAAAATATGTACATGCTGAAAATACATTCTTTTTGTGATTTTTCGAAATGTTCCAGGTTGTTAAATCTCAATTTGAGCGATCAAGATTAACACTGGTTTTTATTGGCAATCTCTCAGGATTTTGTTCCTGACGTAGTTTAAGGTCTTCAGACCAAAAATATGTACAAGCGATGCTGGAAATCACTTTTTTTTTTTAGAAAATGTCCGGAGTCATCAGATCTTGATGAAAACCGTTGCCGATTTTTATTGAAAATCTGTCGGGATGTTGATCCCGACGTAGTTTAAGGTCTTCGGACCACAAAACTGTACAAAACAGGGCAAACACATTTTTTTTTTGAAAAATGTCCGGAGTCGTCTGATCTTGATGTGAGCAAACAAGACCGACACCGGTTTTTATTCAAAATCTCTCACGATGTCGATCCCGACGTAGTTTAAGGTCTTTGGACCAAAACTATTGAGCGAGACTAGTAATACATTTTTTTGTGATTTTTGAAAAGTGTTCTGAGTCATCGATTCTAATTTTGATGGTTGAGATCGAGGCCCATTTTTATTAAAAATCCCTCGGGATCTTGATCCCGACGTAGTTTAAGGTATTCAGACCAAAAAAACTGTATAAAACAGGGCAAACACATTTTTTTATTTTTAGAAAATGTCCGGTGTCAACGGATCTTGATTCGAACGATCCAGACTGCTACCGGTTTTTATTTAAAAAGTCCCTCGGGATCTTGATCCCGATGTAGTTTAAGGTCTTCGGACCACGTTTTTAGGGTTGGGCATACTTACCTTGCTTTATTTGGCTTTTGACGGGGCTGACTGTGATTTGAGTGGTCTGAATTGCTTGATTTGGCCCTGTGGGCCCTTTCAAGACTTCAGCTTTGCTTTGAAGCACTTATCCTTGATATTTTGTGGGGCTAAGAAGGCTTTTCATAGCGGATGATGACTTGAACGGCTCAGATTGCTCTTTTCAGCCTTGTGGGCCCTCTTGATGATCAGATCTTGGACTCTGGCCCTCTTTCTTGATGATCAAACCCTTGATCTTGCTATTTGGTGACTCCTGTGAGCTTTTTCATGGTTTAGATCATGATGATCTAGCCTTTGAGTGGCTTAAATTGCTTGTGGGCCTCTCTTGATCCATTTTTCTTCTCTTTGACTTGATCAGACCCATGTTGGCCGTAATACTTCATGATTGGACAAGTGGGGTACCTTCCAGATGATTCAGATCAACCTCGAACAAAATCTGGAGTTGATTAGAGCCTTGGGCGGCCCTCAGGGTGCCATCTGCTGACGTGGACTGTCAGCCTCACCTACCAACGACTGTGGAGCCAATCCTGCGGAGAGAGAGGGAGCGCGTCGGTACGGGTGGCCCACAGCGGGCCACCCAAACCTCGCCTCTTCTGCGGCCTGGGCTGACTCGTGCTTGGCCATTCTCAGCAGTCCACTGTCCCTGTCCCATATTCTCTGTACGCCCAGGTTCGATTCCGGCCATGAATCTTCCCTTTGTCTTCACCTTTCTTTTCATTTTTGTTTTTTTCTCTTTTGGTCCTCTTTTAGCAGCCATTGATGATGGCTTGGGGGTGATGAAGGCTGATCCTAGTGGGTCCCATACTTCAGAAGATGGCGGGGGCTTTAATGATGGTGAGATGTTCTTGATTGATGATGTAGATAGAGGTTTAAATGGGGCCATTGATGGTGGATTAAGGGTGGTTGTTGGAGAAGCTTCGAATGCCCCCATTAATGGTGGGATTGCTGAAAATTCAGGTTTGAATGGGGCATTGATTATGGGAGAAATGGATGGTATGGATGGGATGGGGAGATGGGACATAGGTGAGGCTATGCATCCTTTGAGCTTGGGCCGCATGGATGATGGTGATCGATGGTGATGATGGGTCATGATGGACATTGATGGGTTGATCTTAGATTGCCTTCTAGTACTTGTGAGGAGAGAAAACACTTTAGTAAAAGGATTGAAGCATGAAAGCAGGAAGAGAGATACTTACCTTTTGGGAGGAATGATCGGGAGAAAGACGCTTGTACGAGGCACTCCATAAGTTAGTTGGGGGATGTTTATTTTGAAAGCCCTGTAAGTTTTTTTTTTCTTTTTTTATTTGCATATATACGAATAAGGAAAAATGACTTTTTTTTTGAAAAATATATGTAAATCATGAAGTAAAAAATTTGTGTCAAGTGCTTATCTGTCTGTGCGTGATTTGGACTTGTGCTTTTAGATGTAGGAATCAGAATATTTGACTCAGCCTGATGTCATACTCGATTTTCTTCATTATTCACCAAGGGTCCTGGTCCCCTTAAGATAATGTGCAATGGTATCCTGCCCCTAGAATTTGGGCAGATCTTGAAAGAATTCTTGACTCATAGCCGTCATCCTTGCTTCCATTGAATTTTCATGTTGCTTGGATCTCTCATGCACCTGCTTTTTCTTTCTTTTCTTTTCTTAGCCATTATTACTCGCAACGCCCTTTCGGGTTTTTGCTGCGTCCGGCTTACCCGTCATTTTTGCCCGTAGCGCCCTTTCGGGTTTTCACCACGTCCCGGGTATTTGATCTTGCCTGCCCCTTGGTAGCTATGTTGTTTTTACCCTCAGCGCCCTTTCGGGTTTTCACCAAGTCCGCTGTGTGCCCACTGTTTTTACTCGAAGCGCCCTTTCGGGTTTTCACTCCGTCCTCTTTGTTTAGGCACACATCTCTCTCTTTTTTTTTTTTTTTGGATAACTGCGGCGCCCAGAGGTCAGGAATCCGTCGTTGCTGGCCGATGGTAACCTTTCGGCCCTTATCTTAAGTTACAATGGCAGAGCTATCAGCCTTAGCTACAGACCCTTCTGAGGTGGATGGATGGATAGATGTGTTTCTTTTGGGTTGATTTTTTTTTCTCTTTCTTTCTTTCTTTCTTTCTTCTTCTTCTTCTCTTTTTTTTTGTGGGTTGTGTGCCCCTTTTTTTTTAACCCCTATTTTTTTTTTTTACTCTATTCTTTTTTTTTCTCTTCTTTTTTTTTGGCTTTTGAACCCTTTATTTGGAACACATATTGATGGATGGGAAGGGATTCTCAGAGGTCTAAGCCTTAACCTCTTGACTTCAGCTCTACTAATGTAACTCTTGATAAGGTTAGATTGGCTTACCTGTGAGAGATTTTCACGTTGTCAGCGTTGATTGGCTCTGGAAGATCCTTACCCCTCAGGCTGGTGAGTCGAACGGTGCCTCCCAGAAGAAATTCACTGATTCTCGGGGCTTGCCCCTTGAGTCTGATAAATGCAGCAGTACTTGTTGTAAACCCGATATGACTTTTCTTTCTTTGGCTTCATTCTTCATCAGCACTCACGGTGACATGATTTTGACTCGAACTCATAGGTCTGTCTTCTGATTTTAAGCTTCTTGAGGAACTCCTCCATCCTTAGATTTCGAAGGACATCACATTGCCAATGTTGATAGCATGTGGGAACCCTTAACAATTGATGATGTCATTCTTTATGAGAATTATTGCGCGAGATCAGAATGTTACATCCTTCCTTTTTGTGAAGTAATCAATTGTTAGATAATGCCGAGTTCATCTTTCTGTTGATGTAGATACCTCATACAGGGAATAGCTGGAGCATTGTCAAGTTGACGCACACACATGGATTCGATGTGCATGCTGCTGACACTTGAAGTATTTGCTGACATATTGGCAACAATCTTGTCTTCATTGAGCTGCGAGATTTCTTCGATCATTCGTCAAGTCACACACTCCAGCATGGAATGCAAGCATAGTCTTGGCAGCATCTTCTTGATAGGCTTGATGAGTTTTTGATCGATAAGTCTTCATAGGACGCAAGATTGGGAAGTCGTGACTTCAAAAATTCGATCATTCTCTGCTTATTTTTCAGGGATAAGGAATCTCAATGCACACTTCCTTATGGGTCTCAAGAGATCCTAGGTTTATAATTTTGAAATTTTTTTTTTTAGTTGACATTGGCTTTTGGTTCGAACTTTCGAGGAGACCCTCTTAGTTTGGGAGTCAGCTCATCATTTTCCACATCATTTGGCTTTGTCAAGACCCTTGAGTTTGAAGTCCAACTCTAAATCGAAATCTTATGAGTCAACTTCATACTTAAGTGCTTTGACAGACGGACTTGAGACTTTTATTGAAAAAGATTTTTTTTTTTTTTTGCTTTTTTTTGCTTTCAAAGATTTTCTGGTTTTTTGGAATTTTGTGAATATCTGGATTTTTTTTTTAACTTTTTGGACTTTGTGAAAATTGGATTTTTTTTTGAAATATTGAAATATTTGGTGTTTTGGGTTTTTGAATCTTCTAATTTTTTTTTTGTAAAGGACCCGAGCAAGCCGGCGATGTGAACCAGGTGTTGCCTGATTCGGCTCAGGGAGCCAAGCACTATCGACTTTTATTGGCCATCATGGGGACTTACATACCTATTACTGCCCTGCACTCCTTCCCCTCAGGAGGTAAGGCTAAAAGGATCAGTAGGCTAATCCTCATCGTTGCGCCCAAACATCATGATAGATTTGGAATTGGGCTCCGAGTCGGTGTCGGATGCGATTTCTCCTGGCTCATCCCCGATATATTGTAGCTCTTCGGGTTCATCTGGCCGAGGTGGGACTAGGATGGCAGTCCAGTCGATCGGGGGAAATTTCTGCCCCTTGCTTAGGTCTTCTTCAGTCAGCTCTGTCAGACTCAATCTGCTCACTTAATCATCGAAGGTGGAATCCAGCCTATCATCAGGATAGATAATCCTTACATTGATGAATTGGATTGGTGTGCAGATGCAGAGATTGCCTTCTCCTTGAAGACCCTGTCTTCTTCTGATACTTTCGTGCTTTGGTTTCCTAATCCGAGTAGGCCGATATCGCAGTCTTTCTCTACCCACATTCTCTTGAACTCCCACATTCTCTGGTTGAGTCTTGATATTCGAGCTGATAATAGAAGGTTTGGCGCTCAGCAGGGAGGAAGATGTAGTTCGATCCAATGGGACATGCGCGAGAGAAGTAATTTGCATTGTGATGGTATGAGACCTCCCCATTAGAGCATTGCCTGTCCATGGCTGGGATGGTAGGCTCTCGAAGGTTGGATGCTTCTATCATGGGAAATTGTTCGAGATCGATAATGATGGTGATCACCCTATCTATGAAGATGTGCTTAACCTTTTAGTGAAATTTGAAGAGATGACACCGATTCTGTGAAACCAGGTCCGATCGAGAAGGAGATGGAATGAAGCTGAGATGTCCAAGACCTGAAGAGTGATGGTTGATATTTTTGGACCAATCAAAACCTGGACATCAATCTCCTTTTTGACTCCTCGATAGTGGCCACATAATTGAAGCTGGGCCCCAATTCTGTTAGGGCATGTGGCATGATGTCCAAGGAAGGGTCTTCTTCTTGGAGGATGATGGCTGAAGTAGAAGCCGAATAGACAGGTGCAGTGGGCAAGTTGTGCCCCTGGTTGTTTGCTGGAAAAACGGGTAGGCTTTGCCCCTGGTAAGCTGGAGTGGGCAAGCTGTGCCCCTGACTGACTATTGCTGAGACGGGCAGGTTGTGCCCCTGGTTTGCTGATGCTGTGTTAGGGAGATTGTCCCCTTAGTTGACTAAGATGGGTTGATTGTGCCCATGGTTAGAAATGGGTGCGAAAAATGAATCGACTGAAGGTGCCCCTTGCATGATGATGGGCTCTGGGATCGAAATAATTGAGGGTGCCCCTTGCAGGATGAGAGGTTCGAACTCTGAACTAGAGTCGATGGCACGGATAAACTGGAGAGGAGGCTTTTCTTGGCTGATGAAAGCTGGATAGGCAGGAGGTGCCCCTTGCATTGCGGAGACTGGATCGACTGGAGATGCCCCTTGCAGGATGAGGGGTTCTGAAACTGGACTGGTTAGGAGTGCCCCTTGCCAACCTTGATTAGGGAACTATGAGTTCCATCTTGACTATTGCTGTTGCTGCGGTTGTCCATGCTGAGGGAGGAATAGTGCACCTTCGGTAGAGGCGATAAGATCATCCTCTTCCATTGGATGGGAGATGGGATCACTACCATTATCGCTCTCGTATCCGGTAAGCTCACCTTCCACTATCGGTTGTACTGGAGAGGACTGCTGAGGCCACCAAAGGGAGATTATCCCAACCCTTATTCCGGCTTTGACTTGTTCCCCGGCGCAGATGAGCTGGCTGAAGTTCGCATATGGATGTGAGACAAGGTATCCAGAGATACTTGAATTTGCCGAGTGGACGATCATGGAGATTTGCTCTTCGTCATCGATGGGAGTCTTCATTCTAGCGGCCATGGCCCACCACCGTCCAATGTAAGCTGACAATGTTTCGTCACTTCTTTTCCTGAGAGCTGCGAGGTCCGCTCTCCTGGGTGCCATGTTAAGATTGTATGCGAACCTGTAGACGAAAACCTGGGAGAGCTGCTCCCAAGTCCTGATGCAATGACAATTCAATGATGTGTACCAGTCTAGGGCATCGTCTTTCAGGGACTTTTGAAACAGACGGATTAACGCTCCGTCGTTGCTTGCCACAACATCTAGCTCACCACAAAATGATCTCAAGTGGTCTATAGGACACCCTGTCCCATCATTTCTTTTAAATTTTGGTACCTGGAAACCTTGAGGTACCATTGCATTGGGAAATGGACAAAGGTCCCTGAACTTTGTGGATGGAAGATCCACCCCTTGTTGCTTCTACAACTTTCTCTTCATCTCTTGCACCTGTTCTCAAAGTTGTTCGATTTCAGAGGGACCAGATGAAGGAGATCTTGCCCCTTGCCAGGACTGAGCTGGCCCCCTTTCGTAATAATTGGTGTCATTGATGCTCCTATGATTCCTGCTTGAAGGAGGTTAGGCCTGATAATTACTCCCATTATAGGGACTTTGTTGAACTGGAGCTGAGAAGGGAGACTGTAAAGAAATTCCAGTCACAGGAGAATATTGAAATTGGTTGGAACTCCTATTAGGGAGAGGATATTGGAATTGGCTCGGAGTTCTGGTTGTGGGATGTGACTGAAAATGGCTCTCATTTGCAGGAGGATACTGAAAGAAATACCCTGAGGTTAAGAGTTGTTCTGATTGAAGGCCCCTGTTAGGAGGGTATCGAAAGTCCTAAGTGATCCCTAGCGGTTGTGGTTGGGATGAACTGGAGGTCGGGAGTGCCTTCGATGGTTGTTGAGGTTGTTGAACTGGACCAGCTTGATTGCTGGCTGCTGAAACCTGGGCTTGTGTGAATCGGAGAAGCATTTCCTGCATGGTCTTCATGCTTTGTTGTAGCTCTTGGATGTCAGGAATTGACATGGATTCACTCGAGTTTAACAGTGAAGAGGAAGCCTCAAGTATAGGGAATGGGAGAGCCATGTCGATTTTGTACTGGACGTGGCAGGGTGATTTGGTTTGGAGGAGTAATGGTGGGAAGTATGCACTACTTTTTTTTTTGGGTTTTGGGATTTTCTATTTTTTATTTTTGGATGGAATGCTATGCAGATGAGATTGTATGAGGACTAATGACTTTCAACTATAGGAGGGATTCCGTTTTTCAAGTCGGATCATGACTAGTGGGACTAGCATATCCCCAGTGGAGTCGCCATTCTGTGGACCCTCGCCGTTCCGGGCTCCCACACAACGTTCTCCCTTTCCTTTAGGAAAAAGAAGAGGAGGTGCGTGGGTGCGTGCGAATCGCCGTTTGTGCCACTGGCTTGCCCCGTTCTCGAGGGCTTTGTTTGGTTGTTGTGTTAAGCTGGATGCGTTTGAATGAGTTTATATAAGACCAGAGTCGCCACTAGCCAGTTACTTCGAATCTACAGTCGGCTAGACCCCGTAGAAACGTTAGAGAAGGGAATCTGAAGATTTCCTTTTCTAAAATGACTCCTCTTGATCTGCGACCAGAGATTCGAGGTAAGGGACCACGGTTACAGGGTGGGAAGAGGTTAAGCACCCCACTCACTGCCCGTACCGAAGTACGGTCTCTACTTCACAGAATCGAACTAATACTTGAAAGTCTGATTTAATTCTCGTGCATTCTTATAGATGACATGATGTATGAATGCAGGTCTGAACAGTAAGATTTTCTGATGGGCAAGTTTCCATTAACAGGCAAGCCCAGAGCATACGCTCGAACTGACAGGTGCTTTATGCGAGATGCATGCTGTGTGTTTGAGTAATCAAAGTGCTTTTAGTGACATGCATGAATGCAGGTCTGAACAGTAAGAGTTTCTAATGGGCAAGTTTCCATTAACAGGCAAGCCCAGAGCATACGCTCGAACTGACAGGTACTTTATGCGAGATGCATGCAGTGTGTTTGAATAATCAAAATGCTTGTAGTGGAGCAGGGGGGTTGGAAGAAAAGTAAATGTTGCACTTATGTTAGATGCGAATGAGATGATGCTGGAAAAAGAGTAGCTAGATGGACGGAGGTGTCGCAAGGGTTGGCTTCGAGTGGTTGGATCAAGACTTGGATGGCTTGGGAGACTTGGACCAGTGGTCAGGCTGGACTGGACCAGGGCTAGACTCTTCTCACTCGGGCTCTCCTTGGTGAAGGAATGGGCTAAAGGGTGGAGAGACGGGTTGTACTCGGCCTGAATGGCTTCGGAGGGATTGGATGTTGAAATGAGAAGGGGAGGTGGGTATTTATAGCAGCGGGCAGTGGCAGAACCCGTAAATAATTTTGGGCGGCCCACAGGGGGCCGCCCGTACAGACGCTCCTCGGGATCCAGTGTGTGGTACGGACATGTCTCGGGGCTGCCTCTTGGGACTCAGTGAGTTGACTCGGTGGGTCGACTCAGCGGGTTGACTCGGTAATTTGACTCAGTGAGTTGACTCGGTGATTTGACTCGACGGGTTGACTCAGCGGGTTGACTTGGTGATTTAACTCAGTTGGTTGACTCAGTGAGTTTGACTTTTTTAGAATTTTTTGACTGATTTTTCTTATGGGGGGTTTTTCAGACTAGTTTAGGGGTGAGTTGACTGGGTTTAGGCTTGAATTGGGCTGTGGATTGGGCTACAAGGGTGAGTTTGGCTGAGTTTGGACATGGGATCTAGGGGTATGGTCCTCCATTCATCCAGCTATCTCTACCAACAGTGTAGCCGAAGGTGGGGTGTCTACAAGGATGATAGCTCGAACAACATTCCACAAGAGAAAGAACCGGAAAGGCAATACAAGCCAGTTGCCCCGTTTCCCCAAAGGTTGATTTCACCCAAACCTTTAGACAAAAACCTGGAAATTTTAGAGGTTTTTAAGCAGGTGAAGATCAACATCTCGTTGTTGGATGCTATAAAGCAAATACCATCCTATGCCAAATTTCTAAAGAAATTGTGTACAGTCAAAAGGAAACACAATGTTCACAACCACTACCAAAAAAATGACTTTTCCCGACAGCCCCGCCTTTTTTTCCGACGGCTCTGAGCCGTCGGAATTTCCGACGGTCTAAAACCGTCGGCTAATGTCTACGGCCGTCAGGAAAGCTACCCAAAAATACCTTTCCTGACGGTCCTACCCTTTTTTTCTGACGGCTAAAAGCCGTCGGAATCTCCAACGGTCTGAAACCGTCGGAAAACGGCCATATGCTTCTTTCCATAATTTAATGAAATGAACCCACCCTGTTATCCTTACATTGGGGCCCACCTACATGATTTAATGTATATCCATGCCGCCCATCAATTTTAAAAACTCATTTTAGAGTTTTACCCCAAAGAAGGAGTCAGGTCGAAAGCTCAAGTGGACCACAACATATGGAGCCGTAACCAAGTCGTCAATTGTTGATTTTAGTGTTGCTCACTTGGAACTTCAATCTGCCTCATTTTTTGGATCATGCCCTAAAATGATATGTAAAAAGGGATGGACAGCATGGATGAATCACATACAACACCATGGACCCCATGATCCCCTGTTTGGATCGTCTGTTTCTAGCACCCCAATCATCACTCGAATTGGGGTGCGAATTAGCTTGGTGTTACCCATATATGCATGTAACGGATTAGTGGGTGTTACCCCTACCATGGGGCCCACATTGATTTTTTTTTATATATCCACACCGTCCATCCGTTTTCTTTAGACCATTTTAAGATGTGATGGCCAAAATTTATAGAGAGATTATTCTCAAGTGGATCAGTACCACATGAAATGTTGATTTGAGTGCCTCACCATTAAAATTTCCAAAGGCCGGCCTATTATAACATTTCCTTGATGTTTATTTGTAATCCAACCTATTGATAAATGTCAAGAAGATCTGTATGAAGGAAAATTAGAAAGATAATATTGATCCAAAGCTTTTGTGGCCCACAACAATGTTTTTAATGGTGATTCATCACTCTTTCTAGTGGTATGGTCCACCTGAGATTTGGATCTTCTTATAATTTTGGATCGATTCCTAAAATGAGATGAAAAAATGGATGGATGGAATGGATATACAGAAAAAAAAATCAAGGTAGGCCACACACGGTAAAGGTAACACCTACTAAGTTGTTATTTTCTAATTCAACTACAAAAAATTGTAGGTGTTAACGGCATGCGGTAAAAGAACACCATCAATTACCTATTTTTATGGCGTGCACAATCTAGCATTGTTAAAGATCCACTTTATAATGGCATTTACTAATTGAACGTCGTTAAAACACATTGTTGAATATCTTATACGATGATTAATTTGCATATCGTCTTCGATCGACCTTGCCACTATTGTAGCAGGTACTGATCGGTGCTTGTGGGGCCCACCGTGATTTATGAGTTTTATCCATTAAACATGCCTTAAACATTACAGGGCCCTAGGACGTTTTTAATTAATGGACAGTGGACATTCAATCACTATTGTTTTCTTGTGTTGTGGTCCACCTGAGATTTAGATATGGCTCATTTATAGGATCAAGTCTTGCTATAATTAATCTTGAGAAATGAATGAACAACATGGATAAATTAAACACAATAATCATGGGGTCCATAGAGCCCGACCACTAGCACCTGATCACCAATGTCAATAGCCAAATTGTTGGGAACCGAGGGGCCTATTGTGATGTTTGTGAAAATCCACCATGTCCATCTGTTTTGTGAGCCCATTTTAGGACATGCATGAGACAAAAAAATGAGCTGGGATTCAAAAGTCGTGTGGGCTGAAAACATAAGGATTGAATGACCATGGTTTAAATATTTGTGGGATCATAAAAGTTTTTAATCAGGCTAATATAAATTAATATAATTTGTTTTTTCATGTTCATCCCAGAAGGACTGAGATGTTGCGAATGGTATGGAATATTGTAATGGTAGAATATCTAACTGTCAACTGGACCAGCACAAGAAACAATGTAATTGAATGCCCACCGTTAAGCTTCTTGGAGGCCATGAAAGTTTTAGATGAAGTTGTTAATTTTTCCTTGTATCCATGTTTGTATGACCTAATCAAGAGGTTGGATGTCAATAAACATTGGTGGACATTCAATCACTACTATTTTGTTATGGTGTGGTCCACCTAAGATTTAGATTTGCCTAATTTTTTAGATAAAGCCCTAAAATAGGGCTGTAAATGGGTCAGTGGACCCGATGGGGTACCCAGACCCAACCCATTTAGACCCGACCCAGACCCGACCCATTTGTTAAATGGTACAGGTCTGGGTCCAAGAATAGACCCATTTATTAAACGGGTTTGAGTCTGGTTTCCTTTATATTAGGCCCGACCCGACCCGACCCAAACCCATTTAGTAAGTGGGCGGGTTTGGTCTATGTAATAAGGGACCCGTCTAGCCTAGACCCATCCAAACCCAGTTTTAAGCCTTGTAAAATGCTTGCATACTTGATCTAGACCCGGACCCATTAGACCCGGCCCATTTATAAATGGGTCTGGATGGATCTCCCTCTACCAGACCCGGACCCATTTATAAATGGGTGTGATGGGCTGACTCAGACCTGACCCGGACCCGCCCATTTAGTAAAAGGGTCTGGGTCTAAAATTTGGACCCAGACCCGTTTAGTAAATGGGCGGGTCTGGTTTTGGCTAAACCCGCCCCGAACCCGACCATTTACAACCCTACCCTAAAATGATCAGTAGAAATTAATGGACAACATGAATAAAACACATACATCATGATGCCAAAAGCATCACGGGCTTTTTTGTCTTTCCATAAGAAGATCCAATGCTCTCGGATGACTATTAGTTGTAGTGCTCCTAGTAGCTTACGGGCCCTTGATTAGTCAGATTGATTGATCTGGATCGTTCATTAAATGATCAAGGGCCCATTTCTTGTGTTATTACCATGTAAATTAAAATAACACCAACCAAATGTGATTCCAACGGACCGATCAACTGCCTTTAAAATGGGCAATTAGGATCATTCACAGAAAATTAATTAAGGAGGTTCAATCAACAATTTAAACCCTTCATTTGTTGGGGCCTACCATAGATCGCTCTTAGTTCTCAATAGCTCCTTTAAGAAGAGAATCCTGACCATCAGTCCATGGCTTATGAAATGGATGGCTAGCTATTCCTATAGATTAGAGCATATGATCAGTACTTTGAGTTAACACATTGGACCACACCACAGAAGAAAAGTGTTGATTGAAGGTCCACCATTAAAAACTTCCCAGGGCCCACCGTGATGTTTATTTGCCATCCAACCTATTGATAAGGTCACACAGACCTTGATGAAGTGAAAACACAAATTAATATCAACTTGATCCAAAACTACTGTAGCCTCCAAGAAGTTTTCAATGGTGAGAATTCAATTCCCACTTTTTCCTGTGGTGTGGTCCACCTGAGATTTGGATCTGCCTCATTTTTTGGCCTGTGCACTAAAATGAGGTGGAAAAATGGATGGACAGCGTGGATAAAACACATACATCATGGTGGAGCCCAGACAGCTTTGACACAAGCCACCTGGCTGGTGTGGGGTCACTAGCCAATCCACGTCCGCTGGACATTATGAACGGTATGGATGGCATATGATCCCGTTCATTTTTTGTCTCAACGCCTAAAATGAGCTCAGAAAATAGTTGGACGGCGTAGATTTCTCATAAACATCATGGTGGGCCTCACCCACATTCTGAGCAGAGAGCAGTACGAGGTTTCCGCGCGCCCATACCATTTTTTTAGTTTTTTCCAAAACCCATCTCCCGCCTCTCCCTCTCTGAAAAGGGGTTTTTTTCCCAAACCCATCTCCCGCCTCTCCCTCCCTTTCTCCCTGTCCGATCTCCATCTCTCTCCCTCTCTCAGTCTCTCGTCACTGTAAAAGACGTACGCAACCCTCTCCGTCCCTCTCCCTGCACCGATCGGAAGAAACAGAGGTTTCTTCAGCCGTTCCACTGTTGCCCCTTTGATTTGGCGTCACAGGTATGTCTTTCTCCCTCAAACATCGAATAATCTTGCCCCATATTTAAAAACATGGACTGAATAGCATGAGGCCATTTTATAGGATACATGTATGCCATGTATAATAGCCTTGCATAGCATTTGTTTGATGAAATGTCTATGTTTGCATTTTTCAATTTATAAATGTATGTCATATATAGAATAGTCTTGCCTTTAATTGTTTGTTGTGAATGCTAAGTGCGCACAGCATGTGTTTGCTGAAATGTCTCTGTTTAACATATTTGCTTATGTTGCTGAATTTTTCTAAGTACTAGACTGTTGCAAGTAGGCCTGTTTGCCACCTTATGGTGGGCCTCATTATCTGTATCTAAGGATCTCACAATGGGATATGTCTATTCTACATGTTAGTGTATGGTATTGTCCTACTAATTCATTGGAAATAATCCTCATGTGTTGGTGAAGTGGAGCCAAAGTTGGGACAGACTCATTGCCAAAGACTGCAAGTCTGAATATTGTGTCTGGGACTTTGGGTCCCCGTGGTGAGCTCCATGTATGAGATATATTGGGGCCACTAAGATGAATTTCTAATCTACATAAGTGTGTAGATAAATGACACTTTAGTTGGACCAATGTGGGCCTTAGGCGATCTTTCGTCTGACTCCAAATTGGGGCTAGGCAGAGTTGTGCAGAAATTTCAGATGGCTATGTTGGGCCATGTGCCACAAATTGTACACATGTAATCAAAGGGTCCTACCTTATGGAATTTTATGACCAAATATGGGAATACCAGGGACACTTGGCAGTATGTCGAAATATGGCCTCATGTGTCTGTGGCAACCTCCCAAAGTTGGACAAAAACCATTCCTGCACAACATTTCTGCATAGTCCTTCAAGTGCCAGTGTTTGAGCTCTTGCCAAAATTTATAAACTCATCTTCAAGGGGCCATAGTTTCTGAGTTGTGAAGCCCATGCATGGGGCTGCCAGATGAGTAAATTCTTTTTTCAAATGTGAGCTCCACATGATCACAAGGTAGGCCACAAGACGGCCCAAAACCATTTATGTGTTATACCAAAACTTATGACTATTTGGGTAGAACTTGGCATGGACCCATTTCCGTGGGCTCCACCTCTCATCCTAAGATATTTTATGGACTAATTAGGCCCTAGACATGGACGATTCACAGTGGTAGACTATTTTCTAGTGGGCCACCTTATGTGGACCTTACCCTTGCTCATGTGGCCCGTATGATATGTCTTCTGAACTTAATTTATACTCTGATGATGTGGGTCATGTGGTGGACATCTTCATTGTCCATTTATTTATCATAAGTTATTTGGGTCCTTGGGCCTATATAAATGAATTAAAAGTAAGGCCCAAGTGGGACAATTACCAAGAGAGATAGTTGGGAGTGAGAAGTCCACCATAGTGACTTTACTTGGACCCGTTGGGTAGGCCCATTTTATAGTGGGCAGCGTGCCTTGCATAGTACCATTAGTCAAGTAGACAACACCCAATGAGTCCATGTTGGATTATATGAGTTGTAGATTTGGGGCCTTTTATATGATTTACTTATGCATGTAACTAGTAGGCCCAAAATGATGTGGAATGTGTAATAATGTTGGCATCTTGATCCTATGTTTGAGATTGTGCATGGTTTTATTTAATGGTTAAGATGATGACGACGTTGATGATTGAATTGATGGTAGGTTGAATTTTTGGACAGTTTAAGGTTGAATAGATTGCAGTGTTAATGCACACGCTAGTTCCGTTTCATCTCTCCCTTTCTCTCCGGAGTATTCCCTACACTTGTTTTCGTCGTCAAATATCCATACCTTTTGTGGATAGTTGACGTGGAATCAAATGCCTGATCAATATTTCTGGAGAGATAAGGGGATATGCAGTCGTAGAAGTTGGACTAATATTGGATTGTTATGGTTGTATACTTTCTATAGGTACACATCATAATTAAAGAGGTTGTATCCAATGGATAGGGAGTGGATTACTCTAAGTTACCCAGACCCACGTTTTATGGATGGTATTTTAAGTTTTGTAACGTTTGCATCAAAACACCTTCCTGGTAGAGAAACCATTCATTGCCCATGCACCAAATGCAGATGTATACGTTTACCCTGCATAATTGACGATGTGAAGGTACATCTGATGAAATATGGATTTGATCCAACATATAGGGTGTGGAACATGCACGGTGAGCTTGCAACACCCAAGTATACCGAACGTGCTCCAATTTCCCACCAGTACCCCAGTGTGACAAACTTAAACGACATTGTCAACGCGGTTGTTGAAGACCTTGGTGGTAATAACCTAGACGAAGTTGTTCAGGATGACCCTAATGTAGCCCCCGAAGTTGAAGACGTTTTTGGGGACGCTACAGGTAATGAGTTTGAAGCAAATCTACGAGATGCAATGACTGAGCTGTATCCTGGTTGTCACGAATTCACCTTGTTGACTTTTATTGCACAACTTTTTAAATTAAAAGTGAACCATGGATGGAGTGAACAAAGCTTTACTGATCTCCTTCAACTACTCCAAAGTGTGTTGCCATCCGGTAATAAGACCCCAGCTAATACCTACCAAGCGAAGAAGATCATTACAAAGTTGGGTCTTGATTACCAGAAGATTCATGCTTGTCCAAATGATTGCATGTTGTACTGGAGAGAGCACGAGAAGAAGACGAGTTGTCCAAACTGTGGTACTTCTAGGTACAAAAAAGAATCAGATTCTAAGTCAAAACGAGCGAAAGTACCTGCGAAGGTGTTAAGGTATTTTCCAATAACACCAAGGCTACAAAGGATGTACAGTGTGCCGTGGGTGGCAAAAGAGATGACCTGGCACTCAACTGGAAAAATGCAGAGTGGAAAGATGGGGCATCCGGTTGACTCCAGCACATGGAAGCTTGTCGACAACAAGTATGAGGATTTTGCAAGTGAGCCTCGCAATGTTCGATTGGGTCTAGCCACCGATGGGTTTAACCCCTTGGGGACTTCCAGCACATCGTATAGTTCATGGCCTGTTATGTGTGTAACGTACAACCTTCCACCGAAGCTATGTATGAAACCGCAATTTACTATACTCACTTTGCTCATCGAAGGGCCGCGACAACCGGGCAAGGATATTGATGTTTATTTGCAACCGTTGATTGCTGAGTTGCAAGACTTGTGGCGGAAAGGGATCATGATAATTGATGCATACCACGGAAACAAATTCAACATGCGTGTTATCCTGTTGTGGACAATCCACGACTTTCCCGCATATGGTAATGTTTCTGGTTGTAGGACAAAGGGTAAGTATGGTTGTCCTGCATGTGGCCCCAAGACAGATTCATTGCGACTACACTATGGAATGAAACATGTTCATATGGGTCACAGACAGTGGTTGCCACTCAATGACAAGGCTAGATATGACTCAAGTGCAAGCACCTTTAATAAGGAGGAGGACCACCGACCACAACCAATTCGTCTAACTGGGACAGAGATCGAAAGAATTGTTGCGAAGCTAAATGTGCAGTGGGGGAAGATCAAGAAGAAGAAACGAAGGGGTATAGGAGGACAGGAGCAAGTGGATAATGCTGAGTCAACATGCTTCTTTAAGCGGTCCATATTATTTGATTTAGATTATTGGAAGGAGTTGCCCGTACGCCACAACCTTGATGTTATGCACATCGAGAAAAATGTATGCGAAATACTTATTGCCTTGATGTTGAACACAAAGGGAAAAAGTAAGGATGATGCTAATGCACGAAGGGACTTGAAGCGATTGGGAATTAAGAAGCGTTTATGGCTGAAAAATATCAACGGTAAGGTGATCCAAAAACGAGGTCCTTTCTTGTTGCAAAAAGAAGAGAAAAAACTTTTCATTCAGACTTTGGCTGGAATACTTTCAAACAAAAAAAAAAAAAAACTGATACATCGGTGAAGTCTAATATGGCTTCTAGTAGCCTGAATCCCATCCCCCAGCTAGTAAAAAAGAAAACTTACTGCTTGAAAGCACCTATCAACCATTGCCTATTCCCTCTAAAAATATATGCTGGTCAGTAAGTTAGTGGTCACAACTTAGTACTTAGGGCGACCAATCAACAGACCGAGCATGCTAGAAGCCTGAATCCCAGACTCCAGATAATGATAAACTTATTGCTTGAAAAGGACCAATCAACCACTCACTATTGCCTTCTAAAAATCTATGCTGGTCAGTGGTCACAACTTGGTATTTAGGGCAACCATTAAACTGACTGATTATACTCTCTGCTAGTGTTAATATCATCTGCAGCCACTAGCTATCCCAATTTAATCCAAAAGATAGATAATCCACAATGCACATTATGTAGCTTACTTCTCTTAGAATAGAAAAGAAAACCACATCAGATTTTAATTTTCTCAGAGTGCCTCAAATATATCCCAATAAAAGAACCAAATTTAAAAATGTTCCAAGCAATATTCCAAGAAGTCGACAAGATGAGATTTGTCACTTCGGTCAAGAGCCTCAACAGCCCTACACCAGCCTGCACCTCTGCAGGGATGAGAAAGCATAACCCAGAAAAAAAAAATGTTTGACCTACTGAGTTCTAAAATGATATTGATGAAAAAAAAATGTTTGACCTACTGAGTTCTAAAATTATATTGATGTGGATGTTGATGTTGATGCGAGTATTAAGTTGGAGAAGAATTGTGATCGCAATTTTCAAGATAATTACAATCAGTCAAGGCTGCAATTGGAAGTACATTCAGTCCATGTCCTGGGTGGAATAATTTTGTGCCCACCCAGCATTTAAAACGCACCTCCTTGGAAAATGCATGTGAAGCATATTCTGCATTAAGCTAACTATATAATGCAGTCAAAACCACCTATACTTGTTATTCCTCCAATTGAATGCAGTCAATGACGATCAATTTTGGGCAGAAATCAATTCTGCCCAACCTTGATTTCAAGACGCACAAAATAGCCTAAACCAATTTGAATGGATAAACAATTTTATCTGCCTCAATTTGTATCTCTATTCCAGTGCAATATATATATACTCACCCGCAAAGCCATCTTCTTCAGCTTATTCATTGCAGAGAACTGTTTAAGGCGAGATAGTACAGCTGGTCAACAAAAAAAATGCTTTTGTTGCTTTTTCCACTCTGTTTTGACTCGTAAAAAGTTTCTTGATATTGCTATATACTACCTGTGGAAAACTTTATTTCCTTCGAACAGAATGAGAAAAAGGGTTACTATTTAGGTTCTGAACCTGATGTGCTTTGTCGCAACTCAAAAGACCCCACTACTCATCCACAGTACATGTGGCTTGCTAGTCAGGTCGAAATGTGCATGGGCCACTGTGTTTGGACCCATAAAGTCTAGGGCTGTAAATGGGTCAGCGGACCCAATGTAGTACCCAAACCCAATCCATACAGATCTGACCCATACTCAACCCATTTGTTAATTTGTAAAGGTCTAGGTCCAAGAACAGACCAGTGACTAAACGGATCTGGTTTCCTTTATATTAGGCCTATCTTGACCTAACTCGAACCCATTTAGCAAGTGGGTGGGTTTGGTCTATGTTGCAAGGGATCCATCCAAGCTTGAACCCATTCAGACCCAATTAAAAACATGGTAAAAATGCTTGCATATTAGATCTAGATCTAGATCCATTAGACCCGACCCATTTATAAATGGGTACGAGTGGATCTCCCTTTACCAGCCATATGATGGGGTTGACTCAAACCCGGCCCGAACCGGCCCATTTAATAAAAGAGTCTAAGTCTAAACTTTGAACACTGGGATCCATTTAGTAAATGTGCGGGTCTGATTTTGGCTAAACCCGGCCATTTACAAACCTTGGCATTCAATCCCCACTGTTTCTGTGGTATGGCCCACAATAGTCTTGGATTTACCTGATTTTTAGAATCCTGTCTTATTGTGATATTTAAATACAGATGGACGGAGAGGATTTGCAATGTACATCTCCACGGGCTACATAGAGTCCAGGTCCTTGCCCCAATTCCCTCCGTTCCTGACGGATAGTGAATTGCATGTGCACCCTACACAGACATATACCTGTGCCTGGGGCTTTATGGGTCCCATAGAGATGTACATGATAAATCCACTCTGTCCATCTGTTTTCGAAAACCACAGTAGGGTAGGATTCTAAAATAAAATCAGTAATGTTCAAAACTCAGGTGGGCTACTACAAACGATACAGATGGACAGAAGGTGTACAATCTAGACAACTGATCAGCGGCCCAAATCTGGGGTATGTTCCACAACAAAGGACCGGCAATGAGGGTCATAGCCAATTAACTTTTTCTCCTTTCTTTCCAATAGATACGGATCATTAACTCGAATGGAATTACAAGTCAATTTGACTGTGCATCCAAACACATTCCTGTGCATATGACGGTAATTAGCAACTTATATATGTACGAATTGTGTTTATGGTGACATGAACTGTAATTTCTGGTCATGCAACAACTTCACATCTTTCAATAACAGGGGTTTTGTCAAAACATGTAGAATGGTTAAATGCGTAAATGATTAGGAGACAGACATTTGGTTCATTTTTTCTTTAATTCTACTATTACAGATGGATCACCTATTGGACAGCTTGGGTGTGTAGTGACTTTGATCTTCATAGAAAATGGGCCGCCTTTTAAATGCATCCTTGATTAGCCAACCTCAATTGTTTCCTCACCTGTATATATTGTATTTGTATATACTGATTGCTGTGATGACTTTTGTTTTCCACCTATGTAACTACAATCCCTACTACAAATTGAGCTAAATTGGGCAGCATGGGACCCATTTCTAAATGTCTACATGACCTATCTCAAATGGTGGGCCTCACTACGATACAGTAGCTACGAATGGACAATCAAAAGCCAAATTTGATTGCATATGTAGTGCTTGTTGCTTTCTTTCTTCTTTTTTTTCCTTTTTTCATGCAACTTATCAATGGCTCTCTTCTTGCACAAGTGGAAAATTGCACAAGATCAGAGTCATCAAGTCAGCCATCTTGGACAATTTTAATAAAATGTGCAACTTTTGGATAGTGTCCCACCTGAAGAACAGTTTGGATCACCGGATTGTTGCAATTTGCATCTTACTATTGTGTTGTAATGTCGTTAACACAGATTTGAGAATGATGTCTTTGAAATTCTCCTTAAATATGGTTTTTTTAATTCAGATTAAGATTTGTTAATTATGATAGTTTGTGTCAATTGTGAAGCAGTGATGAAATCAAATATTCTCAACAGCAAAAGCATACAATTGTAAAATTCTAAAACTGATAACATTTGCTTGGTGGATTTCATTTGGAATTCTTATGGATGTAATATTAAGATTTGAAATTTTTATGCTTTTTATCAAATGCCTCGCAAAAAAAACATCTAACAACAGCATTAGTTTTGTTTTTGAGAGAGAGAGAGATTGAGAGAGATAGAGATAGAGATAGAGAGAGAGAGAGAGAGAGGTTGCTCATCTTTGATATTCTAGTGCATTTTGATGTTTCAAAATATTAATTGCTGTTTTTTTTTCTTCAACTGATGAGCAGAGAAACATGGCATACATCTGTAAGCTAGAGGCATGCATGTACTCAATCAAATATGACTAAAGTGATCATTACTCGAGATAATATGTGTTATACAAACTAGTTAAAACAAATAAAATTCCCATCATCACCCTTTGCAAAAGAGAGACGAAGATTTTGCTTTGTAATAATCATGTTCTTACTATGGCATACGAATTGCTTTACACCAAATGCTTGTGTCCCATTTCAGTAATTGTAAGATATGGTTTGACTGCAGTTATTTATACTGATGTGATGAGTCATTCTCATTCATGTAGACCTCTATAGCATTTACTAGCCTGGCGATTGCAGCTGTATCAACTCGTATTGTAAGTTACTTGATCTGTATCTCACTCATTGTCTTTTTACAACACTTTTGAGTTGTCACAAACAAGGCTACATATGAAATCTGCATACAGATGTGTAACATATTTAAAATATTAATTGCTTAAATGTTAATGGTTGGCCATGCTTAAATGCTGTATCAACTCTTATGAATTGCTTTAAGGAACTTTTCTAGGTGCACGTGTGGCCATGCTTCTAACGGTTTTTTTTCATATTCTAAAGAAACGCCGACGGTCATAAACCGTCGGAAATTCCGACGGCTAATCACCGTCGAAAGTTCTGACGGTGTGGAGCCGTCGGAATTTCCGACGGCTAATCACCATCGACAATTCCGACGGTGTGGAGCCGTCGGAATTTCCGACGGTCGAGCGACGGCTCATCGCCGTCGGAAATTCCGACGGCCGACCGACGAATTATAGCCGTCGGAATTCCATAACCGTCGGAAAGCAATTGTGACGCCCCCTTTCCCGACGGCCAAAAGCCGTCGAGAAAGCCATTTGCCGACGGCTTTCGGCCGTCGGGAAAAGTCATTTTTTTTTGTAGTGAACAAAGTACTTTTGACTGAGAATTTGAGTGCTATTATCAAACAAGAGGTGCCCCAAAAATACAAGGATCCGGGTAGTCCAAGCATCTCATGCATCATAGGAGACTACCGGATTAAACAAGCCTTACTCGATTTAGGGGCAAGTGTTAACCTCATTCCGTACTCGGTTTATGAACAACTTGGGTTAGGTGAATTGAAACCCACCAAAACCACACTCCAACTTGCTGATAGATCTATTCGTATACCTAAAGGAGTGATTGAGGATGTTTTAGTCCAAGTTGATAAATTCTACTACCCAGTAGACTTTATTGTCTTGGATACACATCCCGTGATAGGTACCGGTGCTCAAATTCTCGTCATACTTGGCCGCCCTTTTCTAGATACTTCCAATGTGATTATCAATTATAGAAACGGGCTTGTACAAATGTCCTTTGGAAATATATGACTCTCGAGCTGAATATATTTGATTTATGCAAACAACCACGGGAAGTTGATGATGAGATCCACGAGATAAATGTGATTGAATCATTCGTGGAGGATACATTCCCCCTAACATTATATTCCGACCCTTTGGAGCATGTGTGGCCCACTCCCATGAGATAAATGATGACACAATACGAGAGATGGATGCCATCTTAGATGTGATGCCGGTACTTGATCACAAAAGATGGAGGGCACTCTTTGAGCCTTTCCCCTCCCATTCAATATCAAGGCACCAACACTCGACCTAAAGCCATTACCAAGTGATTTAAAATATATATATTTAGGTCGAGATGAGACATATCCGGTGGTAATAGCCACTCTAATAGAGCATAGGAGTGCCATTGGATGGTCGATTGCGGATCTCAAAGGCATAGACCCACTGATTTGTACTCATCGCATACACCTTGAGAAGAATGCGAAGACATCTAGGCAACCACAAAGATGACTCAATCCAAACATGAAGGAGGTGGTTAAGGCCGAAGTGGTGAAACTATTAGATGTGGGTATTATTTACCCAATATCCGATAGTCAATGGGTGAGCCCAACTCAAGTGGTGCCTAAGAAATTCGGAATAACCATCGTAGCCAATGCCAATAATGAACTCATACTAACTAGAGTCACTACTGGTTGGAGAATGTGCATTGACTACAGGAAGCTAAACACAGTCATGAGGAAACACTACTTCCCCCTACCATTTGTTGATCAAATTTTAGAAAGGTTGTTGAGTTATTCCCATTTTTGCTTCCTTGATGGCTATTCAGGGTATAACCAAATAGAGATCGCACTAGAGGACCAAGAGAAGACAACATTCACATGCCCCTTTGGCACTTTCGCCTATCGAAGGATGCCATTTGGATTATGTAATGCCCCTACCACTTTTCAGCGTTGTATGTTGAGCATTTTTTCTGACATGGTGGGGAAAATTCTCGAAGTCTTCATGGATGATTTCTCGGTATTTGGTTGTAGCTTTGATGAGTGCCTTATGCACTTGAAATCTATGTTGAAAAGATGTGAAGAGAGGAACCTTGTGTTGAATTGGGAGAAATCTCACTTCATGGTTAAAAAGGGAATTGTTCTTGGTCACATTGTCTCATAAAACGGAATCGAGGTGGACAAAGCGAAAATCGATCTTATCTCTAACCTTCCACCACCCAAGAGCATACAAGATGTGCGGTCCTTTTTGGGACATGCCGGATTTTATAGACGGTTCATAAAGGACTTCAATTCACTCTCTCGTCCTTTATATAACCTACTTCAAAAGGAGAACTCATTCGAGTGAGATGAAGATTGTCAAAATGCCTTTACCAAACTCAAAGGTATGTTGACATGTGCTCCCATAATGCAACCACCTGATTGGAACATTCCTTTTGAAATTATGTACGACGTGAGCGACTATGCTATTGGGGCTGTGCTAGGCCAAAGAAATGAGAAGAAGCCATGTGTTATCTATTATGCAAGTAGAACCTTAAACTCAGCCCAAGCAAACTACACTACTACAGAAAAAGAACTTTTATCCGTAGTTTTTGCCTTGGACAAGTTTAGGTCCTACTTGATTGGATCCAAGATCATCATATTCACCGACCATGCCGCGCTTAAGTACCTTCTCTCTAAGAAGGATGCTAAGCCACGGTTGTTAAGATGGATCCTTCTACTCCAAGAATTTGACGTAGAGATACGTGATAATAAAGGAGTAGAAAATGTAGTGGCTGACCATTTCTCTCGACTTGTTCTCACCGATTCCCCTGAGACGACCGCGATCAATGACATGTTCCCTGATGAACAACTTTTTAAAGTCTCTCAATTGCCATGGTATGTGGACATTGCTAACTATCTTGCTATTAGGTACAACTCCAACACATTGGAAAAAGCAAGATAGAGATAAGTTCTTCAACGAGGTAAGAAAATTCCTATGGGGTGATCCTTACTTATTCAAGTACTGTCCCGATCAAATTATAAGGAGATGTGTGTTGGATGATGAGCAACACAGTATCATCTCCTTTTGTCATGCTCAGGCGTGTGGTGACCACTTCTCGGCTAAGAAGACCACCGCCAAAATTCTACAATGTGGGTTTTATTGGCCCACTATGTTCAAGGACACCCATGAGTTTTGTAAAACATGTGAGCCTTGTCAGAAATTAGGAGGAATCTCCCGTAGAAATATGATGCCACTCAATCCCATCTTAATAATCAAAATTTTTTATTGTTGGGGCATCGATTTCATGGGTCCATTCCCATCTTCTTTTGGAAATGTATATATCTTGCTTCGCGTTGACTATGTGTCCAAATGGGTCGAGGTAATTCCATGCCGGAATAATGACCATAAAACAGTCATTCGTTTCTTAAAAGAGAATATTCTTTCCCGGTTTGGAACACCTCGAGTCATCATGAGTGATGGAGGGTCTCACTTTTGTAATCACCCATTTGAAACCTTAATGAAGAAATATGGCGTTAATCACAAAGTGAGCACTCCCTATCACCCACAAACAAGTGGACAAGCTGAGATATCCAATAGGGAGATTAAACATATTTTGGAGAAAACGGTGAACCCCGATCGCAAGGATTGGTCGCTTCGACTTACCGATGCACTATGGGCTTACCGTACCGCTTTTAAGACCCCTATTGAAATGTCTCCCTATAACTTGTCGATGGGAAGGCTTGTCACTTGCCTGTGGAGCTGGAACATAGGGTGTATTGGGCACTAAAGAAGATGAATTTTGATTCTGACAAGGCAAGCTCGTTGCGCAAACTTCAATTAAACGAACTTGCAGAAATCCGGAGCGAAGCATATGAGAATGCGAGAATTTACAAGGACAAGACGAAGGTATTTCATGATAAGAACATTCTTCGTAAGACATTCACGATTAATAAAAAGTCCTTATGTATAATTCTCGCTTACACTTATTTCCGGGGAAATTGAGATCTTGATGGACCGGTTCCTACATTGTGCAAACTGTCTACCCATATGGGACCGTCGAGTTGTTGAATCCAAGGAACGGCAACATCTTTAAGGCAAATGGTCAACGATTAAAGCCATTCTTTGAGAAGTTTCCTTCAGAAGGTATGACCATACCTCTGACTGACCCTGTGTATCAGGATGATTGATCTCCTAGTCTGATGGAGGTATAGAGTAGTTATGATTAAAATGTTGTTGCCTTTGTTTGCTTTTTCATAGGTTTGATAGAAGGAGGCAGAATTTCGCTTTTTGTTCTCTCAGGTACTATCATTCCTCACTCCCTTTATTTTCAAATTGCTCTCATGTTTTGCTCATTGCATACCTTTTACATTGAGGACAATGAAAGATTTGGTTGGGGGGTGTAGGATCACTACGATGAATCCAGTGTTTTGTAACATCTCGAGCAATTATGTATGAATTTTTTCGAATTTTCTAAAACTTTCAAAACTCTTTTAGAAAACCTTATTGTTATGCATTCGAGATGATACGAGCATAAGAGGAGGATATTCGAAGTGTATGATGTTTTAAGCCATAAACTTCTCTTAACATAATGGTTTTATATGTGAATTCCCCCATTTATGTGATTGATAGAAAATTTGAACACTCTTACACCTAGTTCACATTACACGATTTTCATGGGTTGAAAGGAATATGTGATTTGTGGATTGGCTAAACTTTGATCTAAGGTGTTGAGAAACCAAGCCGGGGTACTTTGTCCATCCTTGTCCATGGGAAAATAACGAAAGATATGGATTTCTAAAAATCCTATCTAATTTAAAAGAAAAAGGAAAAGGAAGGATGAAATTGGGAATAATGGAATAATGGTGGAAAATTTCGAACAGGGCTACCTATTACCAACCGGGGGATGGTCTACCCGTAACCAAAGCCGAAAATGGGACGTAGTGTGAAAGCCATCGGAAGGACGGTAAGACAAATTCCTGTCATAGCTTGTTGTTGCTCTATATACCTTGAGATCTATAGTCTAGTTGATCTATGAAGAAGATAATCCTGGAAACTCATGAGATGAACTTTCACTATGCACACTAGGTTGATTTTGTTCGAGTTTTTCTATTTATCAATCAATCAGCGAGAATTTCATATGGATACTTATTATGTTTTGAGAGTTTACGATTTCAACCTCTATCACCTAATTTTTCTGACTTTTACACTCGTGTGTCTTGGGATGTATAGAAGAATAATTTCTAAAGGAGAGTTGGGTTTTGGAGAATGAAACTCGTTTCACGCATGTTTTGCTCGGGACTAGCAAAATGCTGGTTGGAGAGTGTGTTGAGCTCTTAATTGTGCATATTCTAACCCCTATTCATCACTCATTATGCAAGGTTTTCATGATTTAAAGACTAATCGAATGCATGGATTTGTGATTGTTGGGATAAGAGAGAGGATTCATCAATTGGAGACTTAAAGATGCTAGTTACAAGCATAGAAGATCAAAGGGCTAAGCATCAAAGGATGGAAGAAAGAAGTCAAAGGAGAGAAGAAAGAAAGCAGAAGAATGTACCCAAGACCGGTCATCCGATTGGTCGTCCATAGCCTAGGACTGGTCGTCTGACCGGTCCGAACACTCATCAGAAGGGGCCTCATTGCAAACCTTGCTGGACCATCCAAGACCGGTCGTGCAACCGGTCGTGCACTGCTCAGACCGGTCGTGCACTGCTCAGACCGGTCGTGCGACTGGTCCTTGAATTAAAATCCTGGGCTCAGAATTTATGAAAACTCTCTGGACGTTTTTTGCATTTTTGAGACCGGTCGTGCGACCGGTCGTCCAGGAGCTCAGATCGGTCGTGTGACCGGTCGTCTGCATAACAGTGCGTGTTCTACAAGCTCCAATTTTCTCTATGCAGTCCGGGAATCCGTGCGCAATCTGGAACTTTCCGCATTATGCTATAAAAGGGGACCTAGGGCTTCTTCCTAAGGCATCCTAGAACAGATTGAGCATGGTGGGAGATGGCAGAAGTCGGATTTAGAGTTCTACAACTCCTCCTAATTAGTTTTTCTAGTTTTATGTTTTGTTTAGTTTGTTTCATGTTTCCTTGGATCATGAACGGCTAAACCTCTTAGCTAAGGCTAAGAGTGAAGCGTGTAGTGAATCTAAGATGTTTCAATTCGTTGATTCGGTTTCAAGTTGATTTATTAGTGAAGAACAATGGTTTGAAGTTTAAATAAAGTTCTAAGTAGTTTTTCTTAATCTTATGATGGCTCATGGATGTTTACAAGAATTGCTTGAGTTCTTAATTGTTTTGAGATAGTCTAGACCTGTATGATCCGAGGAATTGGATTCAATACGCTCTAGATCTATGATCTTCATGTGGGAGCTTCTTACCAAAGTTCTATTTTTCTGGAAATTCTGAAATATATAAGATTGTGTATGTGATTTGGATCAAGTTCAAATCATGGTCTAGTTTTATCTGGTGACAGGATTTAATGATGGTTATGCTTGTGACCTTAACCTATTGGAATTGGGACTGACCTATGCAATTGAGTGTGCTCATGTCCTAGCTTGCATTGAGAGAATCATGTACATGGATCATACATATGACAGATTGATTGTTTTAACTGCTCTATCATCCGACTAGATAGAACTTAATTTCGATTCTAGTTGAGAAAGTGAGAAACCACAGCAAATTGAGCATCAAGAATTGCTACAAGTGGATCCTTGAACCCCTAGTGCCCTTTTATTAATTGTTTATCTTCAGTTTAATTCAAAGTTACTATCTACGTCAATCTTCTACAAATCTGTTAGTTAGCTCTTCAGTAGAACTATTGGAAGTGTTTTGTGAATTCCTACATAAGTTCCTGTGGATCGACCTCGGTCTTACCGAGATTATTATTACATCGCAGCCCTACACTTGGGGAAGCGAACAACTGGTTCGACTGGTCTGACCGTCCGCCAGCAGAGATAGTGAACACTCTGTCCATTTTTTGCCTATTGCCGAACGGTCGGGGACCCCTGGCCGATTGGTCACAACCGGTCAGCACTAGCCATTTTTTGCCCGTTTTAAATCTGTTATACACCCTTTTATAAAAGGGCTTGGCTCGAATTGAGGGGGATGTGGAGGGATTTTGTGAGGAGTGAAGCCACCATTGTTGGAGACCATTTGAGGCTCATTCCCAACCTATGCAAGGCATCTTCCTTATGCTTTAACACAAGATTGGAACATTCTAAGCTCATGAAGAAGATGACCTTCATCCCCTCTTGATCTCTAGAGTTTGAATCGTCCTTGATAAGCATATCCTTGTCCAAATCTCTAAGATGAGATCACTGTAGGTGAACAACTCTAGGCAACCCATTCCTATTAGTTGTAGAATTCTCAAACCTACCCTCCTATCACCTTAGGCATCTTAAAGGCATCACAAGCAAGGTGATTGATCAAGTGTAGCTGAAGCATTGGTGACACAACGACAACACGATCCTGGGAGCAAGGGAAGCTAATTGAAGCACGAGAGAGCGGAGATCAAGCAAACCGAACCGGCACTGAACAAGGGGATCATCCGACAAGTAAGGTTATCTTTGTTGAGAGTCCATCCACTCAATTCCCTGTGGTAGTTGAGTGTAGAATTTGTTTGTCAAAATTGAATTAGGGACGTTGGCTATTCCTTGGCTTGTTTGTTGGCCTAAAGACTAGGGGTTGTTTGGTGCTCCTTGGCTCATTTGCCGGGCCTAAACAAAGTCTCCAAGGGGGAGCCTCCAACACGGGAGTGAACGTGTGTCAGGTTGAGAGTTAGCCTATGTCCAAAACTCTGTTTGGAATGAGAGTTAGCCCTTTGTCAAAAACTCTGGTTATGGTTGAGAGGTGAACCGAAAATACCTCCGTGTAAAGGTTGAGAGGTGGACCTCATTTAAAACCTTCGATAGTGAATGCCGGTGTGCTCAAAGGAGTTGAGTACTTGAATCGAGAGTGGAGTAGACCCAAAGGCGAACCACTATACATGCTTGTGTTTGTAATTGATTAAGCACATTATTATCTTACCATTGAATGTTTAATTGTTAATTATGTATGCTTGATAAGAATGTATGCTAGACACTAGATAGGCACATTCACACACAAGATGTACTTTCACTAGTTGTGTAGACTTAAGCTCCTTGATCCATTCTCATAAGTCTACATAGGTTGCATAGATTAGGAGCTTGATTAGTTAAATCATTTTATTATCTATGCATGCTTAGACTATGTTGTTTATTGCTTAACCATATGCTAGTCTTATGATTGGACCCACTTAGGCTTGGAAGCCAAAGTGTTCTTACTTAGTTTAATTTGTTAAATTGTATAAGCAGGCGAAAAAAATTTCAAAATGTCCTAATCACCCCCTCCCCCCTATAGGACTTAGCCATAATTAGAGTTGCTCTTTAAGCTTCCGCACATACGAAGGTGTTGTGTTAGACTACCGACATAATTTCATCCGCTGCGTTGTCAATGCCTCAGCTCCACTTGATCAATCACCTTACATGTGATGCTTTTAAGATGCCCAAGGTGATAGGAGGGTAGGTTTGAGATCTCTGCAACTAATGAGAATGAGTTGCCTAGAGTATCTCGCCTATAAGGATCTCATCATAAAGCTTTGGATGGAAATATAACTATCAAGTTTGATCCAAACTCTAGATATCAAGAGATGGGCAAAAACATCTTCTACATGAGCTTGGAATGCTCCATTCTTATGTTGAATCACAAGGAAGATGTCTTGTTAGGGTTAAGATTTGAGCCTCTAATGGTCTCCAATAATGGTGGCTTCAATCTCCTCAAAATTCCTCTTCTTACCCCTTAAAACGACCTAAGCCATTTTATAGACAAAATCACAACGTCTTAAAAATGGTCACAAAACTGCTAGTGCCGACCGATCATGACCGGTCAGACAGGGTCCCCAACCGGTCGGCCAATGGCCAGACAATCCATGAAGCTTGCTGTCTACACTTAGGCCTGTCCGACCGGTCAGACCTATCTAGCCGACGAGTCACGACAGGTCAGTCTTAAGCCAGGGGCTCTAGCAACCTTGATGCCCCATTCCATGGTCTGACGACCGGTCGGCCAAGGGTCTGACCGGTCGGTAGCCCTTCTTTGCATGCTGTTTCAATTGTGTTTTTACAGCTGCAAAGGCAACCTCTTAAGCCAAGGTTTTGGTGGACTTTTAGGACACCTAAGGCCATTCTAAGATAACTACAAGTATGCCTAAATGGGTCGCGGTCATCTAGAGGTTTGGGTTTTGGTTTGGTTTAAGGTTAAGGCTTCACCAAGGAATCTCTTTTACCCATTTCTTCTTCCTTGATGTAGCAGGTTCGTCTTGAGTCTTTGGTCTTCCTCTTCATTAAGCTTAACCGACACTAGACTCACTGACCTAAGTAATTGACAAACAAGGTGCACTAGTATGCCACAGAAAAGTGCACTAACAAGAAGCTCATTAACTTGCTTCTTTAACGCTGTATGTTCTGCGGGGTTCATCCTACAATGAGGGAGGTTTGGGAGCGTGGGCCCCAACACGTGATCAATGGCATGCTTAATGTCTCACATCAGAGGAAGCTCGTCTGGAAGATCATCAGGGAAAACATTCCCAAACTCGTCTAACAAGGGACAAACCTCCTGAGGTCCATCTACTGTCACCTCACCTCAGGTGTAGCCTCTCTGACCATTAAAGCATACACCTCTGCATCAGCCCTAGTCTCTCGTTCAAATTTTCTGGTTGTGATAACATGGAGAGACTTGGACTGTGACTTCTTCTCCTCCTATGAACTACGCAACTTCCCATCTTGCTTCTTATCAACCGTATTCTTAGGGGGAAGTGGGACTAACACGACCTTCTCGTCATGGTGCATAAAGGTACATACATTCGAGCAGCCTTGAATAGTAACATCGCGATCAAATAACCAAGGCCAGCCCAGAATGATGTGCCCTATGCCCATCGACATAACATCACACAACAGTGAGTCTGAGTATACATCAAACTGGATAGGCACAAGACATTGTTGTGTAACATCAATTGAGGTCACATCGATCCAAGACACCCTGCATGGCTAAGGGTGTGGCTCGGGCTTCAAGTCCAATCGCACTACAACACCAGTGGAGATAACATTCGAACGACTACCACTATCAAATATCACATTACCTGACTTATTTCCACTCTTTCCATAGGTGTAGAAGATTGTAGTTCGACGCCAATCATCATGGACTTTAGGGTGTGCAATGGCGCATTGAAGTATAGCCAGTGGTGTGTTCTTTCCATCACCGACATCCTCATCACTGGGTACCGTGTCCAACTGATAGATAAACTCATCCTGATCACTCTAATCATCGGCCTCCTCGCCACATTCGTCAAGGAGAAGGGTTTTATTCTTAAATCTCTCAAGACACTGCTGCGTAAAATGCCTAAAGCCCTGACAATTGTAGCACTGCACGAAGTTACCTCCCCTAGAGCCGGTACTTATTGTACCCTTCCCTTTCGTGTCTCTAGGGTTAGGCTGTGAACCCTGGAATTTAGTTTGGTTCGCAAAAGTAGGCCGACTACCCTGGGTAATGGTCCTAACAGTAAGGTCCTAGGAATCAAACTTCCTCCCAAACTGTGGCTTGGAGTACAACTTGATCTCCTGAACCGCCTCGTATGCCTCCTCAAGTGTGGTAATTGGGCGGAGGTGGAGATCTCATTGTATCTCAGGTCGGAGCCCCATCCTGAATCGCTACAAGATGGTCAGTGAGGGCTCCTCTGTGTCACACCACATCATGAACTCCTCAAAATGCACGTTGTAGTATGCCACAGTCATGGTCCCTTAACACTGTGAAACCCATTGGTCCATCAACTGCTAGCGGTATGTGTAGGGCAGATACTTCTCCTTCAATACCTCCTTCATCTCTCCCCAATGTGCGACTGGGGCCTGCCCTACTCTCTCCATCTGCCTCTCCATGTTTTCCCAAAACATCTTGACCTGACCCTCAAGCATCACTTTGGTAAATTTGACACATCAATTGTCAAACATATCATACCACTTAAAGTAGTGATCCATGCCCCCTAACCAGTCTATGAGAGCTTTCAGATCCAATCGGTCATCATAGCTAGGAGTGTAAACTTTCACGCTTTTCATGACCCACTCATCTGGATCATAGTGATCGTAGTGCTCAACAAGATGATGAGGGACATGTGGTGCCACATTCCTCCCGTGACCCCCACCACGTCCATCATGAAAATGCTCATTCCAGTTTGGTTGGCCTCCATTGCCATGGGGATCCTCTACGCGGTCACCTGCCTGAGATTGACAATCATCCACTGTGTTGGGGTTTACCAAACCTGAGATTCAAGGGTGGCGACTCGGGATGCTACAGCGATCACTTACTCCGATGTGGTCCTATTATGGTTTTCTATTCTCCTAAGGCGCTCATTAGTTCTATCCATTCGATCTAGGAGGGCCTTAAGGGACTCATTAATTTGCTCCAGATTCATGGTGGCATTCAGTCCTATTCCTTGGTCTGATCTAGTGGGCATACAAAAATATGGGATGTAATAGACTCCTACAAATCTGAAATTCTACGACTCAAACCAATTTCTGTGCGCAAAAGGATGATCATGTAGTGTAAAGAATTTCCACTACGCAAGAATTGCTGCACATGAAGAAACTTTTAGCAAGTTGCGCACAACTTTTCAGCTACGCACAGAAAATTTTAGCGGTACGCAAAAATTCCTGCCATGCACAAAAAACTCAACAAGTTGCAGAAAAATTTCTGGTATGCGCAGAAAATTCCAACAAATTGCAGAAAATCCCATGCAACAACTTTTGTTGTGATAGCAGATTCAACAACTGCTGAATTTTCTGCAATGTGCAGATATTGCAGCTCCTTACAGGAATGATAACAAAATTTCAGCAAAGTGAGATGACCAGAAAATTCGACAAAGGGGCAGCATTTTCTGCACTATGCAGGAAAATCAACAATTTACAGGAAAGGTCCAGCAACCAGTGGAACCTAGGTGCACAAAATTCAGTTATGTCACGGAATTCACAGCTACACAACAGATTTAACAAACCCAGAAATTTCAGATCTTAACAGGAACTTCAGATCTGCACTAAATGCATGTTTTAGACATTTCTACGAACACATGATATGCATGAGACCAATCACTAAACATGTAGCATGCACAATAACGAAACACTATACTAACCTGTGTCTTTGATACCAAAATTGATGCAGCATGCATGACAATAGGCTATTACCTGATATTAGAACTACAATTAAGTGCAAAAATTAAAACTAACAATCTGAACATGTGATGCACATATAGAAAAATGAGAGTTTTAAAAGTTTATGCTAAAATCCAAGCCTAGAAACAGTAACCAGCCCCGAGGTCAATTAAAATCACCCAAAACAATTTTTTCATAAATCGGGCCACACACATGTGCATGATGTTCACACGTGTGGTCATACGGTCACACGTGTGGGGATGCCTTGTGTGCGATCATGCGGTCAAGTTTGGGTGGCATGATCTGATGTTTAAACGTGTTATTCTGAAGATTCCAACAAGGTTTGATGAAGATTGGAAGGGAGAATTGATTATAGGCTTACTAGTGAAACTTCAAAGCAAGAAAATCAAAACTACACCAATATCCAGATTCACCTATGAAATTTAGGAGTTGAGAGACAAAGGATAGAGATGCTTCACACTTCTCTGGGCTTTTATATCAAGGTCCAATGGAGTCACACCAATGGGGGAAGCTTCTTCTCAAAGCTCTCTTAACAAAAATACAAATTTTAGGGCTCCCCTTAGTCGTCCAGCACCTTTGTTATTTATAACAAATTTCAAGCCAAATGACAAAAATACCCATATGCTACATAAAAAATCCCCATTGGATACACATGTGGGAAAAATGACCCAAATAACCTCCAACATGTAAATAATGACTCAAATCTATCCAGCAAGTAAAATAACATAAATAAACTCTTAAGACTCCTAATGAGCCACTAGATGGTGTCCAAAGTGCAATCTAACCATTGGATGTACCAAAAGTGTGGTACGAAGCTGATCCAATGGTCGAAATAGACTCTAGATGACTCCTCTGCGCTCACGTGCTCCATTGCAGTCCACACACATATACAATGTGCCACATACGTACAATGTAAGTGTGGAGTCTTCAGCTCTTTGGCTTGGATGATCCGAGTCGATGATGATCATTTGTGGGGCCCATCAATGAGTCTCCAATCTATAGTGAAGTCGGCGTGTTCGTCGATCTCCTCCGGCATCGCTGATAAGTTTGGAACCCGATGTCCTCATAATGCAAACTCTTACACTCAATCATAATCCAAGAAAAGAGTGCAACTGGAGTCTAACTTGACAATCTTAATTATTGGATGATCCCCTCTTCAGCGTTGTCTACGAGTTGCATCTTCAATGCTCTCTTGTGCATGAATCCGCTCCTTCATTGATCCCATGATTATCGTTAACTCTAATGATCCATTTGCCTTGCATTTGATGCTTTAATTGAGGTGACCAAAGCTAGTGTTCCCTCGCCTCAAGTGCAAGGCTTTTGATGTAGTAATAACTCGGTAAGACTGAGGTCGATCCACAGGGAAATAGGATAAACTAATTCAAACTATTCTAGCAACTTCACTTTAAAGAGTTTAGAAAATTCAGATTGAGGACTAGAACTAAAACAGTAACTTAAGCAAAGAAAAAGATGAATATCTAAAAGAAAACTAAGGCTTTTAAGGATCCACTTATAGTAGTCCAATGTAAATTCATTCATCTAAGCATAAACACAAACAAATTCAAAGTTCTATCTCTCATCTAGTTAGAAGATAAGGCATTTAATCACACATCCCACTTAAGTCAGGAATTCAGATTCTAGTTCTCATTAAGCACATACAACTTGAACTTGTAGCCTTCAGAGTAACAGCCATGCCAAGAGACTGTGGTGTGATATAGGGTTACTACAATTCAATTATAATCAATCCAAACATGGTAATCTCAGAGAATTGCAATGAACTCATGTCCTAAGTACATGAACTCTCATAAAACTTCTAAAAATACCAACTTCATTCAAAAGAGAACTAAAAAATCCAAACTTAAAATAAGAATCTTGAAATAAATGAATCAACCATTGAAACTAGCTACAAGCTTCACCTCATAGCCTTAAATAAGAGGTTCTAACCGAGCATTGTCATACTACAACTAGAATAAGAAGAAAAGGTACTTGAAAACATAGAAAAACTATAAAAACCCTAGTTGGAGGAGTTTCAAACGTTCCACGACAATCATCTCCACTTCCTTGGACTTCCAAAGCCTTCTATGATGCGTTAGGAGCAACGTAGGGGTGTCCTTTTATAGCAAAATTTTGTCATCGACTTGAAAACTTTGAGAGATTGGAGAGTCCTTACGCAGTCTAGACGCTGGCCGGCCGGCCGGTCGGAGGTTGCATAGAAGCATCCCAAAATTTTGAACTTTAAAATATATAGGCCGACCCTTCTGCTGGTCGGCCAGACAGGGGGTTGGCTAGTGCAAAAATATGTCCAGCGATTTTATGATTTCTAGAGGGTTTGGTCGGCCGGCCAGCCGGTCAATAAATTGTGATTTTTGTAGCTTCTCTTTCTCCATCTCCATTGCATCTTTCTTCCACCTCTCGTCCTTTCTTCCATTGATCTTCAAGGCATGTAAAGTGCATCTTTTAACATCATATAGGTAGAATCTCTCTCGCATTCCTACAAACATGAAAACATGTATTAGATTAGTCTTTAAACATGTAAAACATGCATAATGAGTGATGATTTGGGGTTAGAATATGCACAATTCAGAGCTCAACACACCCCCAACCAGCATTTTACTAGTCCCGAGCAAAACATGCATGAAATGAATTTAACTTTCCAAAACCCAATTCTCTTCCAGAAACTATGCTTCTATACACTCCAAGACACACAAGTGCAAAATTCAAAAAGATTGGGTAATAGAAGTTAAAATCTGAAATTTCCTAAACATAACAAGTGCTCACATAGAATCCCTACTAATTGATTGATAAATAGAAAAATCCGAACAAGTTTAACCTACTGTACATAGTGAATGTCCATCTCATAAATTTTCAGGGTTACCATCTTCATAGATTAGCGAAACTAAGGATCTAAATGTGTACAGATCAATCAAATGCATATGATAAGAATTTGCATTACTGTTCATCTGACGACTTTCACACTACTTCCTTTTTCCAGTTTTGGTTACGGGTAGACCATCCCCTAGTTGGTAATAGGTAGCCCTTTTCAGAATTTCACAACATATATTCAATGAATAACCATACTTCCTTTCTCTTTTTCATAATAGATAGGATTTTTTTTTAAATCCATATCTTTCGTTCTTTTCTTTCACATGAACAAGGATGGACAAAGTTCCCCGACTAGGTTCCTCAACACCTTACATCTAAGTCTAACTATTCTATAAATCTACATAACCCCTTCAAACCATGAGAATCGTGTAACGTGAACTAAGTGCAAAAGTGTTCAAATTTTCTATCGATCATATAAATAAGAGAATTTCATATAGAAAACTATTATATTTAAGTTAATTTAGAGATCTCACAATCATATCAATTCATCTCTCATCTTTTCATATTTATGACATCCCAAGTGCATAAAAATAAAGTTTTCCAAAAGAGTTTTGAATTTTTAGAAAAAATTAAAAAAATTTCTACAAACATTGCTTGAAATGTTACAAAACACTAGATTCATTTATGAATCTCACCCCCAACCAAATTTTGCATTATTCTTAATGTAAAAAAAAAAAGATAGGCAATAAGCAATAATCATAAGAGCAATGATAACAATAAAAGAGGGTGAGAACGAGAGTACCTAAGAGAGTTGATCATGGAAATCTACCTCTAACAACTAGATCTACTAAAAATAAAACTAAAACAGAAAATAACTAATCCTAACCTACTCTATACCTCCGTCAGACTAGGAGATCAATCATCCCGATATACAGGATCTTTCAGAGGAAAGGTCATGTCCGTTGAATCAAATTTCTCAACAAATGGTTTAAGGCATTGTCCGTTCACTTTAAAATAGTTATCATTTGCTGCATTCTCTATCTCGACAGCCCCATGAGGAAAAACTTCTTTAACAATATATGGGCCGGTCCATCGAGATCTCAATTTCTCTGGAAAAAAGATAAAGTCGGGAATTGTACAAGAGCACTTTCTGGCCTTCATGGAAGAATTTTCTGAAGATATGTTTGTCACAAAAGGCCTTCATCCTACTCTTGTAAATCCTCGAGTTCTCGTAAGCATCGTTCTGAATCTTGTCAAGCTCATTCAATTAGAGTTTGCGAAGCGAGCTAGCCTTGTCAATGTCGAAGTTCAATGCCCGAATTGCCCAATAAGCTTTGTGTTCAAGTTCCACGGGCAAGTGACAAGCTTTCCCATAGACAAGTCTATAGGGAGACATTCCAATGGGGGTCTTATAAGTGGTATGGTGAGCCCAAAGAGCATCGACTAATCTCAACGACCAATCTTTGCGATCCGACCTCACCGTCTTCTCCAAAATCTATTTGATTTTTCGATTGGAAATTTTAAATTGCCCACTTGTCTGTGGGTGGTATGGGGTACTCACTTTATGCGAAATGTCATATTTCTTCATTAAGGCTTCGAAAGGTCGATTGCAAAAGTGAGAACCTCCATCACTTATGATGGCGCGGGTATTCCAAATCTAGATAGTATGTTTTCTTTAAGGAACCTTAGAATCGTACGATGATCATTAGTTCTACATGGAATCGCCTCTATCCACTTGGACACATAGTCTACGGCAAGCAATATGTAGACATCCAAAAGATAAGGGTAATGGTCCCATGAAATCGATGCCCCAACAATCGAAAACTTTGAGATGTTGAATTGGGTTAAGAGGCATCATATTCTGATGGGACAATCCTCCTAGATTTTGAAAGCGCTCGCATGCTTTGCAAAACTCATGAGTGTCACTAAATAAGTAGGCCAATAAAAACCATATTGCAGAATTTTTGCAGTGATTTTCTTGGCAAAAAAATGACCCCCACATGCTTAACTATGACAAAAGGAGATGATAAAATTTTGTTCATCATCAGGGACACATCTCCTAATTATTTGATCTGTGCAATATTTGAAAAGTAATGGTTCATCCCAGAAAAACTTGTGCACTTTCCTCAAAAATTTTCGCTTATCTGCGCAGTCCATTGAGTCAGCATCGCACTTGTAGAAAGATAGTTGGGTATGTCAGCGTATTATGGTGGATGCATAGCAACAAAGAGTTTCTCATCAGGGAATGAGTCCTCAATAGGTAACTCGTCAATAGAATCAGGTAAAACTAGGCGGGATAGATGATTCACCACCATATTCTCTACTCCCTTCTTATCTTTGATCTTTAAGTCAAATTCTTAAAGGAGTAGGATCCATCTAAGCAAATGGGGCTTAGCATCCTTCTTAGAAAGAAGGTGTTTCAGCGCCGCATGATACGTGTAAATTATGAACTTGGATCCTATCAAGTAAGGCTTGAATTTGTCCAAGGCAAAAACAACGGCTAGGAGCTCTTTCTTCGTAGTCGAGTAATTAACTTGCGCGGGATTCAAGGTCCTACTTGCATAGTAGATATTGTGGGGCTTCTTATCCTTCCTTTGGCCTAGCACCGCCCTAATAGAATAATCGCTCGCATCGCACATCAACTCAAAAGGCACTGACCAATCCGGTGGTTGCATGATAGGAGAGGTTGTCAACATATCTTTTAACTTTGAAAAAGCTAATTGGCATTCGGCATCCCACTCGAATTGGGTGTCTTTTTTAAGAAGATTGCATAAAGGCCTTAAGATTTGGCTAAAATCCTTTATGAATCTTCGATAAAAGCCGACGTGTCCAAGGAAGGACCGCACATCGTGTATGCTTTTAAGTGGTGGTAGGTTAGAAATGATATCGATTTTTGCTTGGTCTACCTCTATTCCATAAGACGGGATGATATGTCCAAGGATTATTCCTCTTCGTACCATAAAATGACACTTCTCCCAGTTTAATACAAGGTTCTTCTCCTCGCACCTTGTCAAGATTAACTTCAAGTGATTGAGACATTCATCGAATGTATGACCAAAAATAGAAAAGTCATCCATGAATACCTCGAGAAACTCACCCACCATATGCAAAAAAATACTCAACATGCATCGTTGGAACATGGCAGGTGCATTACATAGTCCGAATGACATCCTTCGATATGCGAAGGTACCAAACAGGCATGTAAAGGTGGTCTTCTCTTAGTCTTTCGAGGCTATCTTAATTTGGTTGTAGCCGAAATAGCCATCGAGGAAGCAATAATAGGAGTGACCCGCTAACCTCTCCAAAATTTGATATATGAATGGGAGAGGAAAATGGTCCTTCCTAGTGACAGTGTTCAGCTTCCGATAATCTATGCACATATGCCAACTGGTGGTCACTCTTGTTGATGTAAGCTCATTGTTGGCATTCTCTACAATGGTAATACCAGACTTCTTAGGGACAACTTGGGTAGGACTCACTCATTGGTTATCCGAGATGGGGTAGATGATACCCAAATCTAGTAGCTTTAATACTTCGGCCTTGACAACCTCCATCATATTTGGATTTAGCTTCCTTTGAGGTTGTCTAGTTGTTTTTGCATTTTCTTCGAGGTATATACAGTGAGTGCATACCGAAGATTTTATCCCCTTGAGGTCCTCTATTGTCCAACCTATGACTCCCCTATGTTCTTTGAGTAGCTCAATCAACTTGAGCTTTTGGTCTTTCCTAGGTGAGAGGCTATGACAACCGGGAATGTTTCCTCTTAATCCAAATATACATATTTCAGCTCGGATGGCAAAGGTTTAAGGTCAACTTCGACAATTTAATATTAGACGATAGAGGGTTTGATGTGGTTGGTGGCAATCTTTCAAAATGAGGCTTCCACCGGTTAGTATCAACTACCGGTTTCTCATTACTCAATACTTGCATAATATCGCACAAAATGGGATCTTTAGAATTTTTAAAATGTGCCAAGCATGTCTCCAAATTTTCTAGTGGTTCAAGTTGGAGGAGCTCCTCTTCTTCAAAGGATTCGAGTATGTTTACCTCGAAAAGCTCATCATCATCTCATTCCTTTGCTTTTTGCACATATGGAACACGTTCACCTCCAATGTCATGTTCTCAAAGGACAATTGCATCACCCCATTTCGGCAATTTATAATTGCATTTGATGTAGCCAAGAATAGGCGGCCTAAAATCACCAATATTTGAGTGCTTGTATCCATAACCGATTATCCAAGATGATAAAATCCACTGAGTAGTAGAATTTGTCGACTTGGACCAATACATCCTCAGCCATCCCTCTCGGTACACGGATGGATCAATCAGCGAATTGCAATGTGGTTTTGGTGGGTTTTAGCTCACCAAGACCCAATTGCTCGTATATCGAGTATAGGATCAAGTTTACGCTTGCCCCCAAATCTAGCAATGCACGTTTAATCCGGTGGTCACTAATGATACATGAGATTGCGGGACTACAGGGATCTTTATATTTTGGGGGGTCTTTTGGGTGAGAATGGCACTCACTTGCTCATTTAAAAATGCCTTTTTTCTCATTATATTTACGTTTGGTTGTGCATAGGTCCTTTAGGAACTTGGCATAGGAAGGGATTTGTTTAATGACATCAAGTAGGAATGTTGATCTTGACTTGTTTGAAAACCTCTAGAATGTCATGAGAGTTCGGGAGAGGTTTTGGAGAAACCAATCTCGAAGGGAATGATGCTATGGGCATATGAATGTGTTCTGTTTCCTGTGGGGTTGAGCTAGATCCATCTGTTAGTGCACTTTTCCGTGGCATACTAGTGCACCTTGTTTGTCAATCACTTACGTCAGTGAGTCTAGTGTCGGTTGAGCCCAATGAAGACGAAGACCGAAGACTGAAAGATGGACCGGCTGCATCAAGGAAGAAGAATCAGGTAAAAGCGATGCCTTGGTGCCTTAACCTTGACCAAAACCTAACCCCCTTACTACCTTGATGACCTTGACCATATTAGGGAACTTTTAGTCATCATAGATTGGCCCTAGGTGTCCCAAATGTGCACCCAAAACTTGGCCAATGCTTGTGGGTTGAGAAAAGATTGGGTCAGCCAAGATTTGTGTTGAACCAGGCCTGTCCGACCGGTCTAGACCGGTCGGCTGGACTGGTCCGACCGGTCAAGACCGGTCGGCCAGACCCCACAGCAACTTGCTGTGTTGATAGTAGCTGGGCAGCCGACCGGTCAAGACCGGTCGGCCTTCACAGTCCATCTGCTCCAGCAAGCATAGCCGACCGGTCAAGACCGGTCGGCCTGTATTCATCAGGCTGTCCAGCAAGGTGAGCCGACCGGTCTTGACCGGTCGGCCTATGTAATTGATATCCTTCAGCAAGGGGATCCGACCGGTCGGGACCGGTCGGGACAGATCGGCACAGAGCCGTTTTATGACCGTTGGAGCTCTCCTTTCTTACATATAGAGCTCGATTTTTGGGCATCTGTAAGGGGATTTTGAGAGGAGTGAAGCCACCATTGTTGGAGACCATTTGAGGCTCATTCCCAACCTATGCAAGGCATCTTCCTTGTGCTTTAACACAAGATTAGAGCATTCCAAGCTCATGAAGAAGATGACCTTCATCCCCTCTTGATCTCTAGAGTTTGGAACTTTCTTAATTGGCATACTCTTGTCCAAAACTCTAAGATGAGATCATTGTAGGAGAGAGACTCTAGGCAATCCATTCCCACTAAGTTGTAGAGCTCTCAAACCTACCCTCCTAGCACCTTGGGCATCTCAAAGGCATCGCATGCAAAGTGTTTTGATCAAGTGTGGCTGAGGCATTGGCGACGCAACGGCAACACGATCATGGGAGCAAGGAAAGCTGATTGAAGCACAGGAGAGCGGAGATCAAGCAACCTAAACCAGCGCTTAACAAGGGGCTCATCCGATAAGTAGGTTGTCTTTATTGAGAGTCCATTTAGAGTTTGTTTGTCAAGCTCGATCTAGGGACGTTAGCCGTTCCTTGGCCCGTTTGCCGGGCCTAAACTAAGTCTCCAAGGGGGAGCCTCCGACACGGGAGCAAACGTGCTTTGGGTTGAGAGTTAGCCTATGTCTAAAACTCCGATTATGGTTAAGAGGTGAACCAGTAAAACCTCCGTGTAAAGGTTGAGAGGTGAACCTCATTTAAAACCTCCGATAGTGAATGCCGGTGTGCTCAAAGGGGTTGAGTACTTGAACCAGGAGTGGAGTAAACAAGTAGTCGAACCACTATACATCCTTGTGTTTGTGATTGTTCTTGAGCACATTTATATCTTAGCATTGTTTGTTTAATTGTTTAATTATGAATGCTTGATAGGAATGTATGCTAGGCTCTTATTAGGCTCATCCACACACAAGATGTACCTTCACTAGTTGTGTAGACTTGAGCTCATTGATCCACTCTCATAAGCCTACACAAGTTGCATAGGTTAGGATCTTGATTAGTTGAATCTTTTATTTACCTATGCATGTTTTAGACTAGGATTGCTTATTGTTTAACCTTATGCTAGTCTTGTGATTGGACCCACTTTGGCTTGGAAGCCTAAGTGTTATTGCTTACTTTGTTTATTTGATAAAATATATTAGTAGGCGAAAAGAATTTGATAAGATCCTAATCACCCCCCTCTAGGTCCTTAGACATATCTCCGAGTATCTCTATAAGCGGCAAAACCGCAATTTCACCATCCTCATTCTCAGAAATTACCAGATCATTAGGCTTGTCAGCCTTCACCGGAATAGATTTATCCACTTGTTTTCCACTTCTAAGAGTGGTGATGGATTTTACTTGCTCCACATGTGGGTTAGGGAGGTTAGGGGCGCTTATTTCATGTGCTTGCTTCGGATTGGGCTGAGGTTGGGCCGGAAAGGTCCCTTCTCTAACATTCAAGCGTCCCTTAATCTCATCAACCGGCACCTTAAGCTCTTGGAAAATTTGCTGATTTGTTTGATTTATTTGCGTTTACCCTTACATAAATGCCTTTATGGTATCCTCCATTGAGAATTGAGGCGGGGCCATGTTTTGCACGGGTGGCCCTCCTTGAGAATTGGTAGGATTGGCCGTGGGACCGTTCCTCCAATTGAAATTTGGATGATTCTTCCAAGTAGAGTTGTACGTGTTACCTACCGGTCCATTGAAGGGCCGTTGATAACCATATGCGGCGTTTGCTTACTCTTGTAATACTTCTTAGAACGCAGGGATTGTAAGACAATCTTGCGTAGAGTGCACATTAGCAGCACAAATTCCACACACGTTTTCAATAGCTTCAGTGGACTTGAAAGTTCCACGCTTACCGAGTTCCATTGCCTCTATCTTCCTTGTGAGTCTAGCTATCTTTGCATTAACACCGTCCTCTTCCTTAAGGATGTAGATACCTCCCTTCTCCTTTTGTTGAGGAGGCTTGAGGTTATTAGACTTCTCTGAGGTGTCTCACGATTGGGCATTCTCAGCTAACATATCTAAGTAACTCCATGCATCCTTGGGATCTTTGCTCATAAACTCGCCATTACACATTATTTCTACGAATTAGCGCATGTTTGAGTTCAATCCTTCATAGAAGAAGCTTATGATTTGTCATATTTCGTAGCCATGATGTGGACAAGCAAGTAGGAGGTCCTTGTATCTCTCCCAACTTTGAAAGAATATTTCACTCTCTTTAACAGAAAAATTCATAATAGCTCGTCGAATGGTGTTTTGTTTATGGGCTGGGAAGAATTTTTTTAAAAACTCCTAGTCCATGTTCCAATCACCCTTGGTCTAAGAGAGTAAAGCCATGTTTTGGCTCTTTCTTTCAAAGAGAAAGGAAATAGCTTTAATTTTACTACATCTTCCGATACATTGTTGTATTGCAAAATAGCAACCACCTCGTCAAACTCTTTGAGATGTAGATATGGGCTCTCAAAATCTAGCCCATGGAACTTAAGTAAAAGTTTAATTACCCCTGACTTAGTATCAATTGTTCCAGCATTGTTTGGAAAAAAAATGCATGAAGGAGTGGTAGCATGGGCCGGTTGCAAGTAATCATGTAGAGCTCTCATTGGAGGAGCATTGTACGCCTCATTCTCCCCTACTCCCTCTGGATTTGTGTTTGTAGTTGGAGTAGGAGGGGGAGTATTCCTTAACGATGTTTGATCCATATTCCCTAAACTTTCACAACGTTCAATGTATTTTCTAACTTGTCTATAGACGGAGAGTGGTCCAACTAAAACACCTTCGGTTTAGAGATGGTTTGTGTGGCCACGTTCCCAACATGGGACATAAACCACACAAACAAAAATCTGAATTAAATCCTAAATCCTAAAAAAAAAAATCTGAAAATAAAATTAGAATTCTAGTAAAGCTAAAAACTAAGAATTGAAAAAGTCTAAGTTAGAAGGATAGTACTCGATTTGCTTGAACTAGTAGAACTTCCTACAAAACAAAACAAACTTTGTTAGTTCAAGAATTCAAAAAAACTAGTTCTAAAAAGCAGTAAACCCTAATTAATTCTACTCTATAGCTACTAGAACAATTTAGAACTGTTTAACCTAGATTCCCCGGCAAAGGCGCCAAAAACTCGTTCGATCGCCTCAAGTGCAAAGCTTGCGATGTAGTAATAACTGGGTAAGACCAAGGTCGATCCACAGGAAATTTTGATAAACCAATTCAAACTATTCTAGCAACTTCACTTTAAAGAGTTTAGAAAATTCAGATTGAGAACTAGAACTAAAACAGTAACTTAAGCAAAGAAAAAGCTGAATATCTAAAAGAAAACTAAGGCTTTCAAGGATCCACTTGTAGTAGTCCAATGTAAATTCATTCATCCAAGCATAAACACAACTAGATTCGAAGTTCTATCTCTCATCTAGTTGGAAGACAAGGCATTCAATCACACACAATCCCACTTAAGTTAAGAATTCAGATTCTAGTTCTAATTAAGCACATAGAACTTAAACTTGTAGCCTTCAGAGTAACAGCCATGCTAAGAGACTATAACGTGATCTAGGGTTACTAGAATTCAATTATAATCAATCCAAACATGCTAATCTCAGAGAATTGTAAGGAACTCATGTCCAAAGTACATGAACTCTCATAAAACTTCTAAAAAAACCAACTTTATTCAAACTAGAGCTTAAAAATCCAAACTTAAAATAAGAATACTTGAAATAAACGAATTAACCATCAAAACTAGCTACAAGCTTCGCCTCTTAGCCTTAGCTAAGAGGTTCTAGCCGAGCATTATCATACTACAAATAGAATAAAAAAAAAGTACTTGAAAGCATAGAAAACTATAAAAGCCCTAGTTGGAGGAGTTCCGAACAGTCTACGATGATTCTTTCCACTTCCTTGGACTTCCAAAGCCTTCTATGATGCCTTAGGAAAAACGTAGAGGTGTCCTTTTATAACAAAATTTCATCATCGACTTGAAAACTTTGAGAGGTCGGAGAGTCCTTATGCAGTCTGGACCCTGGCCAACCGGTTGGACCCCTCTGGCCGGCCGGCCGGAGGTTGCACAGAAGCATCCCAAAAATCTAGACTTTAAAATACATAGGCCGACCCTTCTGTCAGCTGGCTGGCCAGTTCATCTGGCCGGTCGGACAAGGGGTCTGCTAGTGCAAAAATATGTCCAGCGATTTTATGATTTCTGGAGGGTTTGGACGGCTAGCCAGTCAGTCAATATAGCTTCTCTTTCTTTATCTCCATTGCATATTTCTTCCACCTCTTGTCCTTTCTTCCATTGATCTTCAAAGCATGAAAAGTGTGCCTTTTAACATCATATAGGTAGAATCTCTCTCGCATTCCTATAAAAATGAAAACATGTATTAAATTAGTCTTTAAACATGTAAAACATACATAATGAGTGATAATTTGAGGTTAGAATATGCACAATTCAGAGCTCAACAGCTAGGTGTTAAGCTCTTAAATGTGTATATTCTAACCCCATTTCATCACTAACTATGCTTGAAATACATGATTAAAGACCCAACTAATGCATGGTTTTGTGGTTGTAGGAATGAAAGAGAGAATTCATCAATTAAAGGCTTAGAGACGCTGCTTACAAGCATTGAAGATCAAAGGACCAAGTGCCAAAGGGTGGAAAAAAAGAAGCAAAGGAGAAAAGGAAGAAGTGCAGAAAATTGCACTGAAGACCGGTCGTTAGACCGGTCGTCCGACTGGTCCGAACACTCAACAGGAGGACCCTGCTGCAAAACATTGCTGGACCAATCACGACCGGTCATCCACAACTCAGACCGGTTGTCCGACTGGTCGTGGAATTAAAAAGTGGGTTTGAATTTTCAGAAAACTCTCTAGACTGTTTTTGGCCTTTTGCGACTGGTTGTCCATGAGCTTAAACCAGTCGTCCGACCTGTCGTCTGCGTAATAGAGCTTCTTCTACAAGCTCCGAAATTTACAGCGCAAAGCGCTATTTTTACGAATTTTCTTGAAGTTTCTTCGCATCTAGGGCCTCAAACCTATAAAAGGACTCTTCTAGCTCGTTCCTAAGGCATCCTAGAAGAGAATTACCACGGATCCGGAGTTCTACAACTCCTAGTTTGTTCTTCTAGTTTTTATGTTTTTCTTAGTTGTTTTCATGTTTCCTTGAATCACGAACGGCTAAACCTCTTAGCTAGGGCTAAACGGTGAAGCTTATAGTAGATCTAAGATGCTTTAATTCGTTTTTATTGGTTTCAAGTTGGATTATTAGTGAAGAACAATGGTTTGAAGTTTGAATAAAGTTCAAAGTAGTTTTTCTTAATCTTATGATGGCTCATGGATGTTTAGAAGAATTGCTTGAGTTCTTAATTATTTTGAATGATTCTAGACATGTATGCTCTGAGGAATCTGATTCAATATGCTCTAGACCTTTGATTCTCATGTGGGAACTTCATGCCAAGAGTTCTATTTTTCTAGAATTTCTGCTTATGTGTGATTGTGTATGTGATTTGAATGAAGTTCAAATTATGATCTATTTATGCTTTGTGATAGAGTTTAATGATGATTATGATTGTGATCTTAATCTATTGGAACTAGGATTGACCTATGCAATTGAGTGTGCTCAAGTCCTAACTTGAATTGAGGGAATCATATATTTGAATCACACATATGACAGATTCTTTGTTTTAACTGCTCTATCATCCGGCTAGATAGGATTTCATTTCGATTCTAGTTGAGTAAGTGAGAAATCACAGCGAATTAAGCATCAAGGATTGCTACAAGTGAATCCTTAAACCCTTAGTGCTTTTTATTATTAATTACATTCAGTTTTAGTTCAAAATCTTATCTACATTCAATTTCAAAATCCTGTTTAGTTAGTTCTCAATTAGAAACCATTGGAAGTATTTTGTGAGTTCCTACACAAGTCCCTATGGATCGACCTCGGTCTTATCAAGATTATTACTACATCGCAACCCTACATTTGGGGAAGCGAACAAGTTTTTGACGTCGTTGCCGACGACTTTGACGATTTTTTACAAAATTTCTGAAAACAGTTTCTATTTAAGATTTTTTAGGAGTCCTTTACTAACTTAGTTTGTTTGCTTTGTTTTGATTTTACAGGAATTCTAAGAGTCGAAGTAGTCACTTCAAATTAGGTTTTTCAAACCCTTTTCTTTTATTTTTTTTCTGAGATTTGCATGCCACATTGGGTTCGGGATTCTAATAACCGACTCATTAGTGAAGGGGGAATTGTTAAAGGGATTGATAGGGAGCCACGTGCTAAGAAACATTTAGATTCTCAAAGTTTGTCTGAAAGTATGGCTGGAAATCAACCTAACCCTATGGCCAATCAAAATCTGGGCCAAACCGAAACGGGAGAGAATGAGGTTGAGAATGTTCCCTAACTTAGAACACTACGTGATTACTTGCAACCTGCAAGAGCGAGCACTCCCTCATGCATAGTTTTTCCACATAATGCAGGGAACATAGATCTTAAACCGGGAGTAATCCAACTCCTTCCCAAATTCAATTGACTAGACAGTGAAAGTGCCAATCAACATCTTAAGGAATTTGTTGAGGTGATAGCCACAATGCACTCTGCAAATGTAATGGATGATGTAGTGAGACTTAAATTATTTCTTTTTTCCCTTAAAGAGAAAGCTAAGGCTTGGCTTCATGCATTAAGGCCAAGATCAATTGGCACATGGACTGACATGACTAGGGAGTTCATTAAAAAGTTCTTCCCTACTCACAAAACGATCATGTTAAGGCGTCTTATCATGAATTTTGCTCAAAAAGATTCCAATGTTGGGAGAGGTTCAAAGACTTGTTAAATGCATGCCCACATCATGGCTATGAAATTTGGCTGGTAATAATCTTTTTCTATGAAGGAATGACTTCACCCATGTGTCAATTCATAGAGATGATGTGTAATGGATAATTCATGAATAAGGAAGCCGAGGAAGCATGGGACTATTTTGATGAATTGGCTAAAAATGCACAGTCTTGGGATACTTCTAAAATAACAAATCCTAAGACAAGCCAACAAAAGGAGAAATGAGAAATTTATGTCCTCTCAGAAGAAGATAACATAAGTGCACATGTGGCTAGCCTCACAAGAAAAGTCGAGGCCATGGAATTGAAGAAAGGAGAGACGATTAACTCAAAGGACGTTGAAATTATTTGTGGAATTTGTCCTGAGAATTAACATGTAACACAGGATTGTCCCACAATTTCTGCATTCTAGGAAATCTTTCAAGAACAATCAAATGTTATAAACAGTTATCAACGGTCATTTAATGCTTCAAACTCAAACACGTATAACTCTAGTTGGAAGAACCATCACAACTTCAGTTGGAGGAATGGACCAACTGCGAATGCAAACAAGACCCCCCAAGCTCAACCTTTACTAGGTCCTTCCCTAGTAATCACATCAAAAGCTATGCTAGAGGAGATGTTGGGTGCATTCGTATCGGTTCAAGCTGAATATAACAAGACTAATTCTCTGAAAATTGATGGGTTCATGCAAGAGCAACTGAAATTCAATCAAAATTCATCTCAAGCCATTAATGACTTGAAAACATCAATAGCTAGAGTTGAATCTCATCTCAGTGTTAGGGAGAAAGGCACACTTCCTGCCCAACCTCTCCCTAACCCAAGAACCCAATTTGCGATACAGGACACAAGCTCGTCCTCCCAACATACGAAGAATGTTCAAGCTATCACCAGCTTGAGAAGTGGAAAAATAATTGATAAATCTAATTCGGTGAAGGCCCCAAAGCCTAATTATCCAAAAATTTCTAAAGAGGATGATAGCCCGAATAACACTCCACATGAAAAAGAACCGGAAAGGTAATACAAGCCGGTTGCCCCGTTTCCCTAAAGGTTGATTTCACCTAAACCTTTAGACAAAAACCTGAAAATCTTAGAGGTTTTTAAGCAAGTGAAGATCAACATTTCATTATTGGATGCTATAAAACAAATACCATCATATGTCAAATTTCTGAAGGAATTATATATAGTCAAAAGGAAACACAATGTTCACAACAAAGTACTTTTGACTGAGAATTTGAGCGCTATTATCAAACAAGAGGTGCCTCAAAAATACATGGATCCAGGTAGTCCAACCATCTCATGCATCATAGGTGACTACTGGATCAAACAAGCCTTACTTGATTTAGGGGCAAGTGTTAACCTCATCCCATACTCGGTCTATGAACAACTTGGGTTAGGTGAATTGAAACCCACCAAAACCACACTCAACTTACTGATAGATCTATTCGTATACCGAGGGGGATGATTGAGGATGTCTTGGTTCACGTCAATAAATTCTACTATCCAATGGATTTTATAGTCTTGGATACACATCCCGTGATAGGTACCGGTGCTCAAATTCCTATCATACCAGGATGCTCTTTTCTAGCTACTTCAAATGCAAATATCAATTGTAGAAACGGGCTTGTACAAATGTCCTTTGGAAATATGACACTCGAGCTGAATATATTTGATTTATGCAAACAACTGTTAATGCAAAGATTTGTCAATTACCATGATTAGTGTGTCGTCAAGTCTGCTTGCGGCTGAAGACAGAAGCTACTCAAGAAGATCGCTCATCCAGTCAAGCTTTAAGCCTCTTCATCCAAACCTTTGATCCCAAAACCCCTCTATAGATGGCCTAATCCTTCCTTGTTGCATCCTTAGCCCCATCTATAGTCCACCTTCTATAAAGATCAGCGATGGAAGTGTCTATTGTGGCAATTGTTGCTTAAAACATGAAAAATCTTATATCTGCTGTCTCCGATAAGTGTCCGATCCATCGGAATTGTGTCCGATAGGTGTCCGATCAATCGGAGGTCATGCCCGATTAATCAGAGCTTTGTCCAGCAACTTTAAAAATCTATCTGGACGTTTTTTCGATCACTCGTAGGTCTGTCCGATCAATCAGACAAGGCATTCCGATCAATTGGAGAATGATCCGATCCATCGGACGAAAAATCCAAAATATCACATAACTCTCTGGAAGAAATTACAATCAATCGGACCATCTATCCGATCAATCGGACAAGGTCCTCCAATCAATCAGAAGGACATTCGATCCATTGGAGGAGTGTCCAGCAACATTTTGATTTTTCTCTGGACATTCTTACGATCAATCGGGAACTCTCTTCGATCCATCGGAGATGGAGTTCCGATCAATCGGAACTAAGTTCGATCAATCGGAGAACCTATTTTTCAGCAAAAATTCAAAATGAGCTGGTACTTGTGTCCGATCGATCGGATCCTATCGAGGTGACCTTTTTCTAACCGTTGAAAGTCATCTCTATATATGGAACTCGGTTGGATCTTGAGAAAAACACATTGAGCATCATCTAGGGTTTGTTTGTGCTTCCTCCTTGAGATCCCCTTCTCTCATTCCCTTTGATTTATTGAGTTCATAGTTCAATCCATGTTGATTTGACCAACATTGAAGAGCATTCAAAGCTTGGATTGAATCATGAACTCAACCCTTCTTTAATGGCATCTTGACCTACCTCTCAAAGTTATACTCATGTCATCAATGCCATTAATGGTGGTTTAGGTAGAAGCCACCCCTCATATAAAAGCCATATCCCAATATAGCCTCAACCAAACCCTGATCCCTCACCTTGGAACCTACAAGAAGTCATCCGTAGCAAGGTTGCTGATCGAGGGAGCTGAAGAAGGTATCTTCCGTGCAAGCCGAAGCTTCTTCAACAAAGGCATCATCAAGGGGCTCAATCAGCTAAATATATTTAGTCTTTCGAATCCAAGAAACCACCTCAAAGTTGAGATTTGAGTTTCAGAGTTTGAAGACCCAAACTCGGTAGAGTCCTTGCATAGGACAAGTCCTTGAGTAGGACAAGCGCTTGTGTAGGACAAAGTGATTAATGGATTAGTACTATGGAAGGATGAATCCATGTGTTGAGGTCTAAGCCCTTTTGTAGGCTGTTAAAGTTTATGGTTAACCTCATTTAAAACCATAGAGATAGTGAAATCCGGCCACTCAAGGAGTGAGTGGATCAGCCAGGAGTGGAGTAGGTACATAACCAAACCACTATAAAAATCTCTTGTTGTGTGATGATTGGTTGAACTGCTTTACTTCCTTCACTTGCACTTTAATTGATTAATAGTCTGCATATCTTGTGTTTGAAGTAAGTTCTTTAAAAATACTTTGCATGTTTTTAAGTGTGTAATTTGGTGATTTTAAAAAGTGTCCTATTCACCCCCCTCTAGGACAAAGAAAACTGTTTCTTGCTTCTACAAAAGCGGTAATCAAACTTATACCACAATTTCAACAACCACGGAAAGTTGATGACGAAGTCCACAAAATAAATCTAATTGAATCATTCGTAGAAAATACATCCCCCTTAGCATTATATTCCGATCCTTTGGAGGCATGTTTGGCCCACTCTCATGAGATTAATGATGACACGATACGAGAGATGGATGCCATTTTGGATGTTATGCCAGTATTTAATATTAAAAGATGGAAGGCATTACTTGAGCATTTACCTTAAACGAGAACAAGCACCTTCCATCTAATATCAAGGCACCGAAGCTCGACCTAAAACCATTACCCACTAATTTGAAATATGTTTATTTAGGTCGAGATGAGACGTATCCGGTGGTGATTTCTTCCCACTTGGATGAGGAACAAGAGAGTAGGCTGATAGCTACTCTAATAGAGCATAAGAGCATCATTGGATGGTCAATTGCGGATCTCAAAGGCATAGACCCACTGATTTGTACTCATCGCATAAACCTTAAGGAAAATGCTAAGACATCTAGGCAACCGCAAAGACGCCTTAATCCAAACATGGAGGAGGTGGTTAAGGCCAAAGTGGTGAAACTATTGGATGTGGGTATCATTTACCCAATATTCGATAGTCAATGGGTGAGTCCAACTCAGGTGGTGCCTAAGAAATCCGGAATAACCATCGTAGCCAATGCCAATAATGAACTTGTACCAACCAAAGTCACTACCGGTTGGAGAATGTGCATTGACTACAGGAAGCTAAACACAGTCACGAGGAAAGACCACTTCCCCTTACCATTTGTTGATCAAATTTTAGAAAGGTTGGCAGGTCATTCCCATTTTTGCATCCTTGATGGGTATTCAGGGTATAACCAAATAGAGATCGCCCTAGAAGACCAAGAGAAGACAACTTTCACATGTCCATTCGGTACTTTTGCTTATCGAAGAATGCCGTTTGGACTATGCAATGCCCTGCCACTTTTCAGCGTTGTATATTGAGTATTTTTTCTGATATGGTGGGGACGATTCTCGAAGTCTTCATGGACGATTTCTTAGTATTTAGTTGTAACTTTGATGAGTGCCTTATGCACTTAAAACCTGTTTTGAAAAGATGCAAAGAAAAGAACCTCGTGTTGAATTGGAAAAAATGTCACTTCATGGTTCAAAAGGGAATAGTCCTCGGTCACATCATCTCACAAAATAGAATTGAGGTGGACAAAGCTAAAATCAATCTTATCTCTAACCTTCCACCACCTAAGAGCGTACGAGATGTGCGGTCCTTTTTGGGACATGTTGGATTCTATAGACGGTTCATAAAGGATTTTAGTTCACTCTCTCACCCTTTATGTAACCTCCTTCAAAAGGAAAACTCTTTCGAGTGGAATGAAGATTGTCAAAATGCCTTCGACAAGCGTAAAGGTATGTTAACATGTGCTCCCATAATGCAACCACCTGATTGGAGCCTTCCTTTCGAAATTATGTGTGATGCGAGCGACTACGCTATTAGGGCTATGTTAGGCCAGAGAAAAGAGAAAAAGCCATGCGTCATCTACTATGCAAGTAGAACCTTAAACTCGGCTCAAGCTAACTACACTACTACAGAAAAATAACTTTTGGCCGTAGTTTTTACTTTAAACAAGTTTAGGTCCTACTTAATCGGATCTAAGATTATCATATTCACTGACCATGCCGTGCTTAAGTACCTTCTCTCTAAGAAGTATGCTAAGCCACGCTTGTTAAGATGGATCCTCCTACTCCAAGAATTTGATATAGAAATACAAGATAAGAAAGGAGTAGAGAACGTAGTGGCTGACCATCTCTCTAGACTTATTCTCATCGATTCCCCTGAGATGACTACGATCAATGACATGTTCCCTGATGAACAACTTTTTAAAGTCTGCCAATTGCCATGGTATGCGGACATTGTTAATTATCTTGCTACAGGTACAATTCCAACACACTGGAACAAGCAAGATAAGGATAAGTTTTTCAACGAGGTGAGAAAATTCTTGTGGGATGACCTGTACTTAGTCAAGTATTGTCCTGATCAAATTATAAGGAGATGTGTACCGGATGATGAGCAACACAATATCATCTCCTTATGTCATTCTCAGGCGTGTGGTGGCCACTTTTCGGCTAAGAAGACCACAGCCAAAATCTTGAAATATGGGTTTTATTGGCCCACCATGTTTAAAGATACCCATGAGTTATGTAAAACGTGTGAGCCTTACAGAAATTGGGAGGAATATCTCGTAGAAATATTATGCCACTCAATCCCATCTTACCAATCAAAATTTTTTATTGTTGGGGCATCGATTTCATGTGTCCATTCCCATCTTCTTTCGAAAATTTATATATATTGCTTGTCATCGATTATGTTTCAAAATGGGTCGAGGCGATTCCATGCCAGAAAAATGACCACAAAACAGTCATTCGCTTCTTAAAAGAAAATATCATTTTTCGGTTTGGAACACCTCGAGTCATTATAAGCGATGGAGGATCTCATTTTTGTAACCGCTCGTTTGAAGCTTTAATGAAGAAATATGGTGTGAATCACAAAGTGAGTACTCCTTACCACCCACAAACAAGTGGACAAGATGATATATCCAACAGGGAAATTAAACATATTTTGGAGAAAACAGTGAACCCCGATCGCAAAGATTAGTCGCTTTGACTTACCGATGCACTCTGGGCTTACTGTACCGCTTTCAAAACCCCTATTGAAATATTTTCCTATAGACTTGTCTATGGGAAAGCTTGTCACTTGCCCGTGGAGTTAGAACATAGGGCATATTGGGCGATAAAGAAGATGAATTTTAATTCTGACAAAGCAAGCTCATTGTGCAAACTTCAATTGAATGAACTTGCGGAACTCCGAAACGAGGCATATGAAAATGCAAGAATTTACAAGGACAAAACGAAGGTGTTCCATGATAAGATCATCCTTCGTAAGACCTTCACAATTAATCAAAAGGTCCTTATATATAATTCTCGGCTACATTTATTTCCAGAGAAATTGATGTCTCGATGGACCGGTCCTTTCATTGTGAAAACTGTTTATCTGTATGGGACTATCGAGTTGTTGAATCCAAGGAACGATAATATCTTTAAAGCAAATGGTCAGCGATTAAAGCCGTTCTTTGAGAATTTTCCTTCAGAAGGTATGTCCACACCTCTGATTAATCCTGTATATCAAGGTATTTGATCTCCTAGTCTAATGGAGGTATAGAATAGTTAGGATTAGGTTTTCTTACTTTTGGTTTGTTTTTCATAGGTTTGTTTGAAGGAGGTAGAATTTCAGTTGTTTTTCTCTCAGGTACTTTCATTACTCACTCCCTTTATTTTATAATTGCTCTCATGCTTTGCTTATTGCATATCTTTTACATTGAGGACAATGTAAGATTTAGTTGGGGGTGTGGGATCACTAGGATGAATCTAGTGTTTTGTGACATTTTGAGCAATTATGCAGACATTTTTCAATTTTTTCTGAAAATTCAAAACTCCTTTGGAAAACCGCGTTTTTATGCACTCGGGATGTCGTAAGTATGAAAGGAAGAAAGATGTAGTGAGATGATTTTGAAACTCTTAAAGGACTTGTAACATGAAGGTTTTCTAATTGGATTCTCCTATTGATTTGATTGATAAAAAAAATTGAAACACTTTTACACCTAGTTTACTTTACACGATTCTCATGTTTTGAAAGGATTATGTAGATTTGTGGATTGGCTAAGTTTAGATTTGAGGTGTTGAGAAACCAAGCCTGGGTACTTTGTCCATCCTTGTCCATGGGAAAATAAAGAAAGATATGGATTTCTAAAAATCCTGTCTAATGTGTATGAAAATGAAAGGAAGGATGAAAATATGGGAATGATTGAAAATATGGTGGAAAATTTCGAAAAGGGCTACCTATTACCAACCGGGGGATGGTCTACCCGTAACCAAAATCGAAAATGGGAAGTAGTGTGAAAGCCGTCAGAAGGACGGCAAGACAAATTCCTATCATAGGCTTATTGTTGATCTGTACACCTTAAATCCATGCTTTAGCTGATTTATGAAGAAAATAATCCCGAAAATCTATGAGATGAGCATTCACCGAGCACACTAGGTTAACTTGTTTGAAATGTTCTATTTATCAATCAATCAGCGGGGAATCCATATGAGTACTTTTTATGTTCTTGAAAGTTTAAGGTTTCAACCTCTATCACTTAATTTTTTCAATTTTTACACTTGCATGTCTTAGAGTGTATAGAAGCATAGTTTCCGAATGAGAGTTGAGTCTTGAAGAATGAAAATTGCTTCACGCATGTTTTGCTCGGGACTAGTAAAATGCTGGTTGGGCGTGTGTTAAGCTTTTAAATGTGTATATTCTAACTCCATTTCATCACTAACTATGCTTAAAATACATGATTAAAGACCCAACTAATGCATGGTTTTTTGTTGTAGGAATGAAAGAGAAAATTCATCAATTGAAGGCTTAGAGACGTTGCTTACAAGCATTAAAGATCAAAGGACCAAGCGCCAAAGGGTGGAAGAAAGAAGCAAAGGAGAAAAGGACGAAGTGCAGAAAATTGCACTGAAGACCAGTCGGACGATCGTCCATAGCCCAGGACCGGTCGTCCACTACTCAGACCAGTCGTGGAATTAAAAATTGGGTTCGAATTTTCATAAAACTCTCTAGACTGTTTTTGACCTTTTGCGACCAGTCGTCCGACCGGTCGTTCACGAGCTCAGACCGGTCGTCTGCGTAATAGAGCTTCTTTTATAAGCTTCAAAATTTGTTGCGCAAAGCGCTATTTTTTCAGATTTTCTTGAAGTTTCTTCATATCTAGGGCCTCAAACCTATAAAAGGACTCTTCTAGCTCGTTCCTAAGGCATCCTAGAAGAGAATTACCACGATGGGAGGCGGTAGAAGTCAGATCCGGAGTTGTACAACTCCTCCTAGTTTGTTCTTCTAGTTTTTATATTTTTCTTAGCTCTTTTCATGTTTCCTTGGATCGTGAACGGCTAAACATCTTAGCTAGGGCAAAGAGGTGAAGCTTGTAGTAGATCTAAGATGCTTTAATTCGTTTTTATTGGTTTCAAGTTGGATTATTAGTAAAGAACAATAGTTTGAAGTTTGAATAAAGTTCTAAGTAGTTTTTCTTAATCTTATGATGGCTCATGGATGTTTAGAAGAATTGCTTGAGTTCTTAATTGTTTTGAATGATTTTAGACCTGTATGCTCCGAGGAATAAGATTCAATATGCTCTAGACCTTTGATTCTCATGTGGGAACTTCATGCCAAGAGTTCTATTATTCTGAAATTTCTGCTTATGTGTGATTGTGTATGTGATTTGAATGAAGTTCAAATCATGATCTAGTTATGCTTTGTGACAGAGTTTAATGATGATTATGATTGTGATCTTAATCTATTGGAACTAGGATTGACCTATGCAATTGAGTGTGATCAAGTCCTAACCACACGTATGACAGATTCTTTGTTTTAACTGCTCTATCATCCAGCTAGATAGGATTTCATTTCGATTCTAGTTGAGTAAGTGAGAAATCACAGCGAATTAAGCATCAAGGATTGCTACAAGTGAATCCTTGAACCCCTAGTGCTCTTTATTATTGATTACATTCAGTTTTAGTTCAAAATACCTACCTACATTCAATTTCAAAATCCTATTTAGTTAGTTCTCAATTAGAAGCCATTGGAAGTGTTTTGTGAGTTCCTACACAAGTCCCTGTGGATCGACCTCGGTCTTACCGAGATTACTACTACATCGCAACCCTACACTTGGGGAAGCGAACACTAGGGAGGATGGTGGAATCTCCTACATTTGAAAGGTAACTTGTTCTAACTAGGAGATTCACCTAGAAGGTCTTCTAGAGGATTTAGACGATGGATTTTACTATTGGGTTAGGTCTAATATCTGGGAATGGAAGAGTTTACGCACATCCTCATTAAGTGAGAGTGGAATGCTCATTAGAGTGTTTAACACATGGAAGATGGCATGAAAAACTCTTTAATTTAGTGGCTAGGATGATGGATATGAGTGGGCTATCACCTAGGCTTGGAATGCACCAAAAACCTTCTCAAATGCCTAAAGCTCAGAAGCCGTATATATAGAGTTGCAATTACAATGGCTAAAAATGGACAGAAAATAGCTAACTGTCGACAGGGACCATCAACTAGTCGACCGTAGGTGTTGGCCGATCGAATTAACTAGCCATCTTACTGTGATTTGGCCTATTTTGACCTATCAACAGGATCTATCAACCTATTTACAGGATCTGTCGACCTGTCTACAAAACAGTGAGTTCTGTTATTTTGGGTAGTTTGTTTACAGCAGCTCACAAAGCTCTAAGGCCTTACAATGTGTGGTTTTTTGGAACTCCTAAGGCCATTCTAAGATGATTAAAAGTTTAATTATTAGGGTTCAAGTCATCTAGAGATTTTGAGTTGTTTTAGTTTTAAGGGGTTCGGCTCACCAAGGCAACTCTGATTTACCTGTTTCTTATTCTTTGATGCAACCAGTCCTCTTGTGTCTTTGGTCTTCATCTTTTTTGGGCTCATTCGACTCCTAGACACATAAACACATATAATTGACCAACAAGTTGCACTCGTATGACACAAATAAGTGATCTAACAGTCCCAGTCCGATATCAAAAAGTAGACTATGTCATCTGTATCGTATGCTAGTTCCATCGGCAGCCTTATGTATGTCATGCTTTATACTAGGCTAGACATATTCTATGATGTAGGTCTTGTGAGCAGATACCAAAGTAATCCAGGACAAGCACATTGGCAAGCAGTGAAAAGAATTCTTCACTATCTTTGAGGAACAAAAGATTATATGTTATCATGCCAACGTAATGAGCTAAAATTTAAGCCTATTCTGATGCATCTTGGGGAAATGATCAAGACGAAAGAAAGTCTACTTTTGGATACGTGTTCATGCTAAATGGAGGAGTTGTTTCATGGTACAGTAAGAAATAATCTTCAACCACACTTTCAACTATGGAAGCTGAATACATTGCATGTTATGCAATAGTTCAAGGCATGTGGATTATGAGATTTTTTAAAACCTTACGTGTTCCTGCTGCTAAAGGCCCTCTCCTGGTAAAGATGGATAATACGTAAGCTGTTAACCTCACGAAAGACCTAAAGCACTACAAGAAATCTAAGCACGTTGAAATTAAATATCACTACTTTACAAATCAGGTGAGAGATGGGCAAGTTGTACTTAAGTACATTTTCACTAGAGAAGTGTTAGCTGATCTTATGACAAAATCAATTGTTAGAGATATATTTGAAATACATTTAAGGAGATGGGACTGAGAAGATTTTGATGTATTTTGTGAAAGTAGGAGTGTTATAATTTTATGTAAATTCTTTTAGTTGTATTCCCCACTAAATATAATGATAGAGATTACATTGTGCAGTATTTGAGACTTGCATCTGAGTAATGGAATGAGTCCATGTACTCCTAAGAGTAGGTAATGTAAAACATTAATGTCATGTATTTTGAATGAATATTCTATATCACACATTAATGTCATGTATTTTGAATGAATATTCTATATCACGCATAATTAATTTTTCTAGGCCTTTAAGATCATCAATGGTGGACCATGTGTTGGTCATTTATTTATTTTTTTTGTTGGCAGGATGATCTTCCCCACTCGTATAGGAATTGACCACACCTGACATGCGCTTGGAAGACATGTTCAAGATAAGGAAGCACACTAAGGTGCAACCGCCTTCTATGGTGATACAGAAGATGAGGAAGGGCGAGTTAAGGTGCGACCGCCTCCATTCACAATTATATATACATGATTTGGATTCATGTTATGTTGGACATTGTTAATGTCTGATTTTGTAACGAGATCCTCCGGTTTTTCTCCTCCACTCCAACAGGGATTCCCCCACCAGACCTGAAGCAAGACAGCAAATAAGGGTGGCTGGGGACCAGCCGTTAGCCCTCCGATGCTTAAGTTAGGCCACAGTAAGAAGAGAAGCCAAGCAAAACGGGACCAAGATTGAATGATGTGTGCGTACCTGCTCTTAATGGAGCCACCCCTTTATATAGATCTGGAGAATCCAATTTGTTACGTAAGATGTCGAAATCCCGTTGATATCGCGTACGATACTGAGATCTTGCTGATTTCGTGGGATAAAATCTTATCTTTTGAGTCAGATCCAACCCGATGATTTATTCCAACAATCACGCCCCTTGATGGCAATCCCTTGAGATCCGGATCCATTTAGAGAAGATAAACCCAAAAGCCGACCTATACGGACTACCAATAAGCGTGGTAATAGCGCTGATATATCATGATAAGCTGGAAGCCGTAGTTGGAGTCATAGCTTCCGAAAAGGAAGGAGACGCCCGACGAGTCGGGGACCACCGAACTGGATGTGGCCCTGCTTGGTGTCGCAGAGGGATTGGACAAACTGCTCGACGGGAATCGGGTACTAGTACTGAAGGCTAAGAGATTTCCGCAGGAAAGCTGCTCGCATATTAAAATGTGGTCGCGAGTCCAAGTACACACTTAGATGTAATGTCTTTCAACGACTTGTGAGAAGGTCTGCTCGCGAATCTAGTTTTCCATATTTGACTATCTATGACTCCTGATCAGGTGAGCTCGATAGTCAAATGGACGTTCCACACTTATCCAATATTCGACTCTCGATCAGATGATCTCGAGAGTCGAATGGTCGTCCCGCACTTATCCAATATTCGACTCTCGATCAGATGATCTCGAGAGTCGAATGGTCGTCCCGCACTTATCCAATATTCGACTCTCGATCAGATGATCTCGAGAGTCGAATGGTCGTCCCGCACTTATCCAATATTCGACTCCCGAACTTACGATCTCGAGAGTCGAACCCGCACTCCACTTTTACCCGTTCTACGACTCTTGATCAGATGATCTCGAGGGCCAAATGAGCATTTCCACGTGAAATCTTATCTCCACCATTTTGCCTATAACAGATGCCCCCCAAGTCCTTGCCGCCAAGAATCCTTAAGGAAAGGACTTAGCTTGCTGTCATGAGCGGCTGCCTCTTGCTTTTACTGAGAAGCCGTACATGATTAGGCTGGAATTAATAAGCGCCAGCCTTTCTGCAGTCAGGAAATGAAGAGGCGCTCACCACGTGTCCAAGTATTTAATGGGCGTGCCTGCTCGAGTGCTGTGCCTAACGAGAGAACGCCACGTGCTACCATATACGGCGGAATGATTGCCTATAAATATACGGAGTCTACCATATCTTCTGATTTTCACAGAAGTTTCAAAATCCTCCTTTGCTTTTTCAATCATCTTCCTCCGGAGCTCCTTGGTGTCTTCCTCGATCTCCTTTGGTGCTCTTTCTTTCCTTTTGCACTGTAATATTTCTTCTTTCTTTTTTAAATATCCCATGGCTTCTGAGGAGAGTACCGTTCCTTTAGGAGATGCCACCCCGGAATCCTCTACTTCTAGTAACGCAAGGGTTCCTGCAGGTCAGTATACAGCGGCCGGATATCCTTCCATTCTATCGGAGAACCGGCTGCTGGAGTTACAGGAGAGATTTTCGATCCCTGACTCAGTCGATCTCCGGTTACCCAGAGATGGAGAGACGCCAGACTCCCCTCCCCCAGGGTGTGTGGCATTCTATGAGTATCAACTCATTCTGGGGGTTCGCCTTCCCCTCCATCCCTTCATCCGGGATGTACTTCGGTATTATAAAATTGCCCCCGGGCAACTTATCGTGAATGGATGGAGGGTGGTCCTAAGCTCATTCGTCCTTTGGGCTCAAGCCGGGAACGGGGAGCTTACAGCTGATGAGTTCCTTCGCATGTTCCGCTTGAAGAAGGCACCCTCCAGCGAAGGCTGGTATTATCTATGTTATTGGCACCGGGATAACTTCGTGCTGGGGAAGCCCTCATCGAATTATCCCGGCTGGAGGAAGCGTTGGTTTTATGCATCCGGAAATTGAGAATTTGCTTCTTCCAGGGGCCCAAGAGTAAATCGTTTTTTCTGTGAAGGTAGGCAGTCCCGCATTGTGCACTTTTTCTTCAATTAAGGTTTTAGGGTTTCTCCATTTGACCCTTGTTTGTGCTCGCAGGTATCCCGGCCTTGAGAAAACCGAACTTGAAAGGGGGGATCAACAAAAAAATCGTAAAAGTGTACAAGGTGCCTATTGGTGATAGGCACGTCGAGACTTGCTTGTCTCCATCTCGTCTTGCAGCAGCGGGCTTAATACCCGTAAGAGAAGTCGAGATGACGCAGGTTGGAGAAAAAAGAGGTCTGCTGCCCCGGTTGAAGGGCACGAGCTCCAAGAGACAGAAGAAAACATCTGCTGGTCCATCTCACCCATCCACCGAAAAGGGTAGCGATCAGCCTGCTCCTCTCGCGAGCAAAGCGGGGGCTCCAGCAGGGCCCGCTATTCCTTCACTGGTGGTCGTACCCGGGCCGCCAGTGATTAATATCGCTGACAATTCCCCAGATGGGGTAGGGTCCAGCTGCCCCCCAGCTGAAGAGGCTCGTGAGCACACGGAGCCTCGAGAGATGGCTCCTGCCCGCGAGCTGGTTCCTGCTACCGAGCAGGGACCTGCTAGCGAGACGATGGCCCCTCCTCGCGAGCCGTCTGGGCTGATCGTTGCCCAACCTTCCGGCGGTGGAACATATTCTGTTCCTCGCCACCTCCACCCCATCTGTAAATTCCTATTTGAGAATGTCCCGCCTCAATCCTTCGGCTCTCTTCCCGAGCCAGGCCCCGAGAGCCTCTTCCTTGAGGCAGGGATGAGGATGGCTCAGGTAGAACCTCCTAACCCAAAAATTTATTATTTTGGGGTTTCTTAAGTATTTCTTCTCACCCCTCTTTTTATTTGCAGGGACTAGACCTCATCTTGCGGACGAAGAGAGACATCGTCGCTGCTCGCCGCGTAATAGACGAGGCAGATGAAAAAAGGATTGCTTTGGAGAAGGCGGTCCAAGGACGAGATCAACTCCTCAAATCCCGTGAGGCCGTGATTTCCAAGAAAGATGAGGAGATAAAAATCCTCATAGAGAAAGTCCAGGTGTTGACCGAAAGGTACCAAGCTTTGGACAATAAGTTCGCGAAACTCGCCGACTTGAAGGAGAAGGCGGAGAGAGAGAAGGAGATCTTTCGCCAAGACAAGATCTCACTGGAGGAGCGACTTGCGGAGGCTAGGTCGCAGCTCAAGGAGGCCTACGACAACCTGACTAAGGAGCGCAACGCTCTCGCGCAGCTTAAGGACGACTCGATCCACTGGGACGAGGAGAGAGTCGCCCTTGCGAAAATGCTCTCGGAAGAAGGTCCTCGGGCAGTTTCCGAGTTCCGTTCTTCGCAGCAATATGACGACGAAAGGTACGAGTCATATGATGCTGGTCGTGACTTTGCGCTAAGAGTAGTGCAACGAATGATCCCATCCTTTGATATGGGGGAGTTTGGTCGAGTCGCGACCATCATAGCTGCCGAAGAGCAGGCTGCTGCTGAGAACGAGGTGACTGAAGCCACTCAGGTTGAAGGTGCTCCAGAAATGGGCCCTGAAATTGAGAGCGCAGCTCCTCCTCCGAGGGATTGATTTTCTTTGTTTTCCTCTCTTGTATTCGTGAATGGATATTGTAAACATTTATCATTAATGAGAAAATATTTTTGGAAGTATTGTCCTCATTTGCCTTTTCCCTTTCACGCAATGAATGCCTTCTCGTTTTTGTTTACTTTCTTTTCCATGTACTGAATGCCTTGTTGCAACGAGAATGTGCTCAATCCGGGGGTTCGTTGCGACCAAACCGATTGAGACCCCCAAGTTGGCTTCATATTGACTCATCAGTGAATGCGAACCCTTAATCCGAGCAAGAGTTACGCTGCTCGCAATTAGGATGTATGGCGAACTGTGGTGCTCGCGATTAAGGTGTATGACTGTGATTCGAGCTCGAGCTACGGCGCTCGCATTCCGGAGTGCGATCCCTCCTCTCACCAGTCGTGAGCAACTAACTCATGAAAATGACTTAGACTCAATCCGGGGGTCGTACGACCGTGTCCGCGTTGAGATAGACTGATCTATCGATTGAGATTTTAATTCTACCAAGGGCAGAAGGTTGGTCAAGAGATGGTATTCATTCTCTTCGAGGCTATTCAGGTCCATGTAAATGGAGAAGCAACCAACTAGTAATGATTTCAGTCCTACCAAAGGTAGGCAATTGGCCAAGAGGATGTGTAAGCACTCTCTTCAGGGCTATTCAGGTCCATATAAATGGAGTAGCGGCCAAAAGATATCTTTCACTTTATTCATAAAACGCTATAATAAACTACATCGAATCTAGGGGTAGTATCGTAGCAAATGCTCTACGTGCCAAGGGCGACGTACAGGCTTCCCTTGCATGTCTTCAAGATAATAAGTACCGGGTCGCACAACCCTAATAACCCGATACGGGCCTTCCCAATTCGGATCCAATGAACGAACGGGAACTCCAAGATTTTTCCTTAGGACCAAATCTCCGAACTGGAAGGATCTAGGTCGAACCTTCGCATTCCGATAACGAGCAATACGTTGTTGATATGCCGCCACTCGTACTTGGGAAGCATTTCTTCGCTCTTCCAAGAGATCGAGATGAAGTCGGAGGTTTTCCTGATTGCTCGCGGGATCATACTGTTCGATCCGATATGAGGGCACTTGAATTTCCACTGGTACTACTGCGTCAACACCAAATGCTAAGGAGAAAGGAGTTTCACCTGTCGATGTACAAGCCGTGGTTCTATAGGCCCATAACACCTCTGGCAGAAGTTCTGGCCACACCCCTTTACATTCACCTAGCTTGGTCTTCAAATGATGCTTTATGATCTTATTAACTGCCTCGACCTGCCCATTCGCCTGAGGATGATATGGAGAAGTGCGGAGATTACGTATTTTCCATTTGTCACAAAATTCATCAAAGGCCGCGTTGTCGAACTGCGTTCCGTTATCGGTGATTATAGTATGAGGAAGTCCGAAACGACATATGATATTTCTCCATATAAACTTAGTAGTTTGTTTTTCAGTAATCTTGGCTAATGGTTCTGCCTCGCCCCATTTGGTGAAGTAATCAACTGCCACGATCGCAAACCTATTCTGTCCCTTTCCCATAGGTAAGGGCCCGATGATATCGATCCCCCACTGGGCAAAAGGCCAAGGGCTATCAACTGGGGTCATCCGCTCAGACGGTACACGAGGTATAGGTAGATATCGTTGACACTTGTCGCATTTTTTAGAAAATTCGATGGCGTCTGCTTTCATCGTGGGCCAATAATATCCTTGCCTCATCGCTTTATATGCTAGGGATCGCCCCCTGGGATGGTTACCACATGCCCCCTGGTGTATTTCATCGAGAACACGAAGTGCTTCTTCTGGATGAAGACACCTTAAATAGGGCAAGGAAAAGCTTTTTCGCAACAAGAGTCCATCTTGTAAGGTGTATCTGGCGGCTCGAAGCCGAATTTTTCTTGCAGCTTTCTTGTCTTCTGGTAGGTATCCATCTCTGAGATAAAGGATGAGAGGATCCATCCAGCATGGAGACGATTGTACCGATATAACTTGCTAGAGAGTCACATGGTCGATACTCAAGTTCTGACGGTGCTCGATGGGAATTGAATGTGATAACTCTGATTCCGGTGCAGAAGCGAGCTTTGCCAAGGAGTCGGCAAGTTGGTTCTGCTCGCGAGGGATATGAATTATTTTATAAGTCTTTAGTTTGGCGAGCAGGATGAGGACACGAGACTTGTATAGGACCATTCTTTCTTCTTTGGCTTTGAATTCACCAAGAACTTGATTGACAATGAGCTGGGAGTCGCTATGAATTATCAAATTCTGGACTGCGAGGACAATGGCCAGTTCGAGGCCAACAATCAAGGCCTCATATTCTGCTACATTATTGGAGACGCGTGATTCGAAATGCAGAGCATATTGAAAATGCGACCCGTCGGGAGTCACTAAAATCAGGCCCGCTCCACTGCCAGTGGCCCGCGACGACCCATCCACGAAGAGTGACCAAGGAGGCTGGTCGCTGGTTGTGACATTATCTTCAGAAGAATATGTAAATTCGGCGATGAAATCAGCCACGGCCTGGCCCTTGACTGCGGTCTAGGACAGAATGAGATATCATGCTCACTGATCTCGACCGCCCATTTAGTTAAGCGCCGGAGCCTCAGGCTTTTGAAGGACTTGCCGTAGTGGATGATTTGTTGGTACTAAAATAGCATGGGCTTGAAAGTATGGTCGCAGTTTTCGAGCTGCCGTGATTAAGGCTAGGGCCAGTTTCTCCATATCAGAATACCTAGTTTCTGCATCAACCATTGCTCGACTGATATAATAAACGGGCCTTTGTACCCCGGAATCTTCTCTTATTAAAGCGGCGCTAACGGCCGTGGAAGACACAGATAAATAAAGAATGAGTTGCTCATGTGCCACAGGCTTAGATAAAATGGGGGGAGCGCTCATATATTGCTTCAGTTGTTGAAAAGCTTCTTCACACTAAGGTGTCCACTTCCAATCAGACTTGGCCGTTGCACGAAGGAGTTTGAAGAAGGGCAAGCACTTGTCAGATGCTCGCGAGATGAACCTGTTCAATGATGCGATGCGACCAGCTAGACGCTGGACGTCCTTCAGAGTCACGGGGGATTTCATCTCTATCAATGCTTTAATCTTTTTGAGATTCGCCTCAATTCCACGTTGGCCAACCATGAACCCAAGAAATTTTCCTGCAGATACTCCAAACGCGCATTTTTCTGGGTTTAATTTCATCTGATACTTCCTCATCAGATCAAAGGCTTCTCGAAGATCAGGAATGTGGTCATCTTCAACGATGCTTTTCACGAGCATATCGTCAACATATACTTCCATATTCCTACCGATTTGAGCAGCGAATATTTTGTTGACAAGACGTTGATAAGTGGCCCCTGCATTTTTGAGACCAAACGGCATTACATGGTAGCAATATAGTCCTCGATCTGTGATGAAGGCAGTATGCTGGCTATCAGGTGGATGCATCATAATCTGGTTGTAACCAGAATAAGCATCCATAAAACTGAGGAGAGCATGTCCAGCTGTTGAGTCGACCAACTGGTCGATCCGCGGTGTCGGAAAACTATCTTTGGGACATGCTTTGTTCAAGTCTGAATAGTCGACGCACATCCTCCATTTGCCATTAGCTTTCCGGACGAGAACTACGTTGGCGACCCATTCTGGGTAGTCAACTTCTTTTATGAAATTAGCCGCAAGCATCTTCTCAACTTCAGTTTTGATCGCCATTTGTCTTTCTGCAGTAAAGGCACGTCGACGCTGGTGTACGGGTTTATGGTTCGGATCAACGTTGAGACGATGTGCGATGATATTGGGATCGATGCCTGGCATGTCTTTATGAGACCAAGCAAACACGTCCTTATATTCAGTGAGGAAACGGATCAAATCTTCATGGTGGATACTGGTTAAGGAGGAACCGATGTACACGACCTTAGACGGGTCGTCTTCGGTCAGGCAGATCGCCACTGTTTCCTCCCCCGGAGTTCCTGATTTCAAAGCATTTTCTCTCGGATCCAACAAGGTGGAGGGAACGTCGGATGAACCTTGGATTATTTCCATGACAGGTGTCGCTTGAGCCTTCTTTCGATCTTGGAGGGCTATCTGGTAACAAGACCGTGCCTCCTGCTGACTTCCTCGCACGACCCCGATGCCATTTGGGGTAGGAAATTTAACACACAGATATGAAGGGTGCAGGGCCGCTCCAACCTTAGTTAGAGACGGTCGCCCCAAGATGGCGTTATATGCTGATTTTCGATCCACGACGAGGAAGTTTACGAAGACAGTAGTCTTCGCTGGACTCTCTCCAAAAGTAACTGGGAGATCGATGCTTCCTTCAGATGTTACTACCTCTCCTCCAAAGCCGACAAGAGGGGTCGATACTGGCTTGAGGAGGTTTCTGGCAAGTGCCATCTTGTCGAAAGCCTCCAAATACAGAATATCGGCCGAGCTACCTGTATCCACCATAATTCGATGAGTTAGATAATTTGATACCTTCAATGTGACTACGATGGAATCTTCATGAGGGAAGTGAATTCCCGCTGCATCTTCGAGGGTGAAAGAAATTGGAGGATGGCTAGCTTTCGTTGAGTTGGACGCTTGTTCCAGCCAATAGATCTGCTGGGGTTCTTTGGACGCCTTTCGAGAGTATGCCTTTCTTGAAGCTTGAGAGTCACCCCCGCAAGCTGGTCCCCCGACGATAGTGCGAATTTCTCCCGTGGGCTCGGCGTCCTCCTGGTCGGTTTGATGATGAGGTGGTTCCTTTTGGCGAGATGAGGTCTTCGCCCTTTCTGGTGATCGATTTTTACGAGCAACATAATCCTGGAGATGGCCTTTTCGAATAAGGGCTTCGATATGGTCTCGTAAAGAGATGCAGTCCTGGGTCCTATGCCCGTGATCTTTGTGGAAGTAACAGAACTTGCTCTTGTCCCTCTTCTCGGGATCGGATTTGATCTTTGCAGGCCACTTCACATATGGCTTGTGTTTAATCTCCATTAGAACCTTTTCAGGAGACTGATTAAGAGGAGTGTAATTATGATATTTACCAGAGTAAGGCTTCTTGGGAGAACGATCGCGCTGGTCACGACGGTATTTCTTATCTGTAGAAGAGGTTCCTTCTGGCTTGCGCTTCTTACTCTGTGCTCCATGGCGTGTCAATGCGACTTCTTCTGCATTGATATATTTCTGAGCTTTGGCTTGGAATTCTGCCATAGTTTTCGGTGGGTTTTTATCTAAGGCAAACCTGAATTTCTCGCTTGTTATTCCGGCAATGAGGGCTGTAAGACCCTTTTCTTCAGTGTAACCCTCAGTTTGAACGGCTTCGGCAGTGAATCGTACTGTGAACTCCTTTATCGTCTCCCCATGCTGCTGTTTCAGATTCATTAGATGGGAGGCTGGCTTCTTAATGCGAATACTCCCCATGAATTGAGAAAGGAATATCTCTGATAACTGGGAAAAGGAATTGATGGAACGGGGCTTTAACCCCCGGAACCACGTACGAGCTGCATCCTTCAATGTTAGGGGAAAAGCCCTACACATGATTTCTGAACCATGTCCCTCCAACTCCATGAGGGACCTATATCTTTCCAGATGTTCCAGAGGATCGCCAATTCCTGTGTACGGAGCGATAACAGGCGCTCGATACTTTCTGGGTAATGGGGCTTCCATGACCTCGCTGGCGAAGGGAGATTCAGATTGGTGTATCGCCGCCATGACGGCAGATGGCCGATTTGCCTGGTATCGCTGTTCCATGACATCAAAATGATCTTGGATTCTTTTGAGATCTCCTTCCCATGGTAGGGTATAGCTAGATGTTTCGGCGGTGGAACCTTGCGGTTGAGGTTGTCGAGACGAACTGGAATGTATGGAATGCGGAGACGGTACAGGGGGATGGCCGCCGAGTGGCGGGACCTGTGGTTCGTCCATATAATGTCTGGAAGCTACCGGTATGGGTTGCGGTGGCAACCCTCCAGAGGGTTATTTTTGTGGTTCAGGGAAGTGTTGATCTAGCCGATTTGACAGCGCCTGAACTCCAGCGTTTAAAGTTAGGAGAGTGTTTCCGAGGAAACGTAGGACATCATCTTGATTTCCGGAGGCCGCCAACAATGGATTTGTTGTTGGTATATTCGGGGCTCCTTGAGAGATATTTGGTGGAGCGGGTGGGAGGACAGGTATGGATTCCGTCTCATCAGGTGGAGGTAGTGCCTGCCTTGAAGTTGAAGGATGAACAGCCTTTTTAGGAGGCATCGTTGAAGGATTTCGATCGGTGGTTAGCACGATTGATTTTGATGATCAAATCGTTCCCACAGACGGCGCCAAACTGTTAATGTATGATTTTGTAACGAGATCCTCCGGCTTTTCTCCTCCACTCCAACAGGGATTTCCCCCACCAGACCTGAAGCAAGACAGCAAATAAGGGTGGCTGGGGACCAGCCGTTAGCCCTCCGATGCTTAAGTTAGGCCACAGTAAGAAGAGAAGCCAAGCAAAACGGGACCAAGATTGAATGATGTGTGCGTACCTGCTCTTAATGGAGCCACCCCTTTATATAGATCTGGAGAATCCAATTTGTTACGTAAGATGTAGAAATCCCGTTGATATCGCGTACGATACTGAGATCTTGCTGATTTCGTGGGATAAAATCTTATCTTTTGAGTCAGATCCAACCCGATGATTTATTCCAACAATCACGCCCCTTGATGGCAATCCCTTGAGATCCGGATCCATTTAGAGAAGATAAACCCAAAAGCCGACCTATACGGACTACCAATAAGCGTGGTAATAGCGCTGATATATCATGATAAGCTGGAAGCCGTAGTTGGAGTCATAGCCTCCGAAAAGGAAGGAGACGCCCGACGAGTCAGGGACCACCGAACTGGATGTGGCCCTGCTTGGTGTCGCAGAGGGATTGGACAAACTGCTCGACGGGAATCGGGTACTAGTACTGAAGGCTAAGAGATTTCCGCAGGAAAGCTGCTCGCATATTAAAATGTGGTCGCGAGTCCAAGTACACACTTAGATGTAATGTCTTTCAACGACTTGTGAGAAGGTCTGCTCGCGAATCTAGTTTTCCATATTTGACTATCTATGACTCCTGATCAGGTGAGCTCGATAGTCAAATGGACGTTCCACACTTATCCAATATTCGACTCTCGATCAGATGATCTCGAGAGTCGAATGGTCGTCCCGCACTTATCCAATATTCGACTCCCGAACTTACGATCTCGAGAGTCGAATGGTCGTCCCGCACTTATCCAATATTCGACTCCCGAACTTACGATCTCGAGAGTCGAACCCGCACTCCACTTTTACCCGTTCTGCGACTCTTGATCAGATGATCTCGAGGGCCAAATGAGCATTTCCACGTGAAATCTTATCTCCACCATTTTGCCTATAACAGACATGTTATATATATATATATATATATATATATATATATATATATATATATATATATATAGCACATGTTAGTGCTCATTAGCTTGTGCCACCACACAGTGGATAGCTTTGAGTGACTAGGATGAGACTCTGGGAATCGAATGACATTCACAGTGGCATCGAGTTTAGGAATTGTTGAGTCAATGCTCACGTGCTTTAAGCGAGACCTCTAGTAGTGAGGTTAGGAGTTGTTGGGCTAGATCTCACGTGCTTTAGGCAGGACCTCTATCTCCTGATGATATCATGGCCTGTATGGACCTAGGTGAGGAGTTGATGAGCCAGTAACCATGCGCTTTAGGTGGGACCTGGCCTTGAGGTTAGGAGTTGATGGGCGAGACTCATGCACTTTAGGCGGGACCTGCGCATTGTAGTCCCAATGTATGCCTAGTAATGCCTACTTTGCAGCGTGGATGAGTGACCACGTGCTTGCAGCATTGAGTTGGACTCCGCTTCAGTACCGATTTACCTATTGGTGCCTAATCTGATCTGGTCAATGCATTGTGCAAGCAGGCTGGTCTTATACATGACCCTTGTGTCCTTAGCTACCTGCCTTTGTGTACAGAAAGATGAAATTGAGTGTCACTACATTAGCATATATATGATGGTCATGATTGATTCGGCTTGGGATATATGACTAGGAAAATGGCTTGGTTTATTATGAATTGTGTAGTTGCATGAGAAAGACCCCTTGGCAAGACACTAAGTTCCTAGAACCATGATTATGTACTTTGAGACTTATTCGTCGCGACATTTTCGAGTTTTATAGGATGACGATTTGCAAACTGTTTTTATAAGATTATATGTATGTAAATAACTTATTTTGAAAAAAAATTTTGAAAAATGTTTACAAAAGTATACGTGATTATTCGAACTTAATAAGAGGATAAGTGTGATGCTAGCAGAACGATCCTAGATCGGGGATTATCTCCATCCGGTGTGGTCATGCAGGTCTAGGGCAGGCCTTGGAGAGCTTAGGAGGCTATACACTAGTGTGGTGGTTGCTTAGTGTATAGCCACCTGTGTATAGAGACATTGAAATCCCGGTTGGTCCCACTTACCTGATCCTTACTCCTTGCACAAGATTTCAATCAATCTTATTGGAGCAGACCCTATTGTATTGTGTTCCCCACTATAGGGTTGAGTGGGAAATTGTTGGAAGCACATATGCTAGACACATGCCCACATGCGTATATGCTAGACACTTGCCTAACATGTGGCAACCTTAGATAACATGCCATGCATGCTAGATGCATGAGTGGCACGTGTGATGACACGTTGGGCTGTTGCAACCCCTAGTGGGGCCCACTTGACACTTGGCAGCTGGGTGGGTTGCTGACACACCACTTAAGCATCCACCGCCTCTTCATCTCCTATTTAAGGATGGAGAGGGAGGGGTTGGCTACGAGCTTTTCAGCATACAGAAAAAATGAGTGAGAGAGAGAAAAAGAGAAAAAAAATTTACATGTAACACGTCGTGTGATCAGTGGGTATGTGCAATACATAAGTACAAGGCTATAGAGAATGGTCTACTCTAGTGCTTGCTCAAGATCGAGTGTGTTGGCATACCATCATCGTCTCAGATTAGGTAAGTGAATTGTCTCATCTTCTTTGTGTAGTTGATTTCAACGAGCGGCTGGTTTTCATGTTTCGACTCTTGATTCAATCATGTAATCGTGTCGTTTGATCTGTATTTATATTAATGAGACTAACCCGTCATGCTGTCCTTGTATGCCCAACAGGAATCATCCGACAAAGTTAAATTAAGACTTACTATTTTTAGTAAGTTTTACTATTTTGGGAGTTTCAGTTTGTTCGCATTAGGACTCTTGATTAGGGTTGTATTTTATTATTTAAAGCCTTGTAATCTCATTTTAGAGACAAACTTTAATAAAATATTTTGAAATTTCTTAAGTCTTATGGATTCAAGAGCCATCACGCCTTGTGGATTCAAGTTTCATATCACGTAGAGAAGACGGTGTTCTTACTCTTCCCTTTCCACACCCTTCCCTATGTCAATCGTTTGCTAGAACTTCCTTCGATGAGAAGCCAAGTGAGGCCCACCATGATGTTTGTGACAAATCCACCTCGTTCATTCATTTTTCCAGCTCATGTTAGGAAATCAGACAAAAATGAGGCAAATCCAAAACTTATGTGGGCCATAAGACAGGAAAAAGTGGGTAGGGGAATGATTACTGTTGAAACCTCCCTAGGATCTACCGTGATGTTTATATGCCATCCATACCATTTATAAGGTCATTTCTACTGGGATGAACTAAAATACAAAAATATTAGACTAATCAGGAACTTTTGTGCCCCCACAAATGTTTCAATTGTGGACGTTCAATCCTCACTTTTCCTATCATGCGACACACTCAAGCTTTGGATCTAACTCATTTTTAGCCCATGTCCTAACATGATGTAGCAAAACTGATGGACAAGGCATATTTATCACAAACATCACGACAGGCCCTACCTAGCTTCCCTTCGTACACAAGCTTTCTTAGGCCATGTACGTCGGTTTCCAATAGTATAGGAGATAGAGAGCATTAAATGAGGAGATATGACATTAAATAAAGAAAAACAGGAAGAATAAGAGGCTTATTTTTAATGAAAATGAGATAATTAGAGAAATTGCACACTGTGATGTATTCTTGCGATGCACCATATGAGAAAGAAATCCAGTCCGTTAATCAAGTAAGGTCCCTTGTAAGAATGTGAAGAAAATAAAATATTAGTTTTTTTTTTAATTAATGGTAAGATATTTTTCTACAAGGAAACTGAGCTATTAGAAATTCATTCTAGCTATCTTGATTCAACTTAAATGTGTGGCTCCAGTGATGAGGACAATTTACTATTTTTTTACAGATAAAATTTAATTAATGGGCTCTATTTGATGAACGGGCTAGATCTGTGACACTTATTCTCATCGTACCTATATAAGACTTGATGCCATGTAGCCTCTTATGGGAGGAATTGCATGTGGTTAAAGAGAAATATTTTTTCTTTTTAATACACAGCTAGTTTGACCAATTTGAATGGTCCAACTAGTTGTGTGTAAGCATTTTTTCTCTATGTGTGTGTGTGTGTGTGTGTGTGTGTGTGTGTGTGTGTGTGTGTGTGTGATCACATACATGTTGTGATTGCATATGTCATGATGGCATATGTATGCATATGTGATCGCATTTGAAATAATGTGCTAGGAATGTTTACCACTAAATCTACTTAATTTCCTACTAAGACAATTGATGGATAAATATAGGGAGAGGAGGAAGGATCTCGTTATAGTCTTTACAGGCTTAGAGAAAGTGCAACAGAGTCCCTAGGGAGTTAATCTAGTGGGTGTTGGGAAATAAAAGAGTTTCAAGAGGATCTGCTAAATGATTAAGAATATGTATGAGAAAGTGATAACAAATGTGAGGACCACTAGTGTAGAGATGATTGATTTCCAATTTACTGTAGGCTTGAACTAGGGGTTAGCATTAAGCCCTACGCTTTCACATTGGTTATGATGAGTTAACAAGGCACTTATCTGAAGAAATCCCATGGTGTATGTTGTTTGGAGATGACATAGTACAAAGCTAGATTATGGAGGGATGCTTTAGAATCTAAAAGATTCAAAATTAGTAGGACTAAAACAAAATATATAGAGTGCAATTTTAGTAATAATAGGTATGGACATGAAGAATCAGTTAAGATTGTTAACCAAGAAGCTTCCCAAAATGACCACTTTCGATATTTTGGGTCAACAATTCAAAGAGTAGATAGATTGAAAAAGATGATGCCCATAGAATTCAAGCTTGGTAGAAGAAATAGAGATGCACCTTTGGAGTTTTATGTGATTGTCGCGTACCCCTCAAATTGAAAGGAAAATTCTACGGGATAACCATAAGACCAACCATGCTTTATGGGATAATGTTGGGCAGTTAAGAAAAAGACCATGTTCATAGGATGAATGTAGCTAAAATGAGGATGTTGAGATGGATGAGTGACAAGACCAAGAAGGATAGAATTAGAAGTGAATGCATTAGATGAAACTTAAGGGTAACATTTGGATGTAATAAGATGAGGAAAAGCAAACTCAGGTGGTTTGGGCAAGTGCAAAGGAGACCAAGAATTGCATCAGATATGAGTGATTTGATATAAGTTGAAGGCTCAAAAAGCAAGGGGAAGGACTAAAAGGAAGTGGGTGTAGTATGAAAAGACTTGATGATCTATGGTCTAATTGAAGTTCTGGCTCTTGATAGAGTAAAATAACTAAATAGGATTCATTTACCCAACACCAGTTTGGATAAGTCGATCCTTATATCATGGACCCCACATACCCATATAAAATAATCCAAGTTGATCATGCATATATATCGTCAAGTCAAGAACTCTACAATTCCTCATCTTTACCATATATTAAGGTAAGTGGCAAGGGACAAAAATATTCTAACAATTGGGGGGTGTTTGACATCTCTACTCTAATTTAATAAGAGCTTTTTGAATAAGAAAGCTCTTATTTAAAATAAGCACTTTTGGTAAAACTTTCAAATAAGAGCTTTTTTTAAGGGTAGCTGACATCATTTTTAAGGGTAGATGATGTCATTGTGTCGAGCTCCACCTTCATTATGGGTCGTTCATCATGTGGTCCCATCTTTGATATCAACTGACCATCATGTGGGCCCACATTCAATGACCATCATCCATCATGTGGGTCCCACCTTTGACATGGACTGTCCATCAAATGGGACCCACTTGATGTGCATGTTTCGTCATGTTGGCCACACTTTGATGCGGACCATCTATCATATCATGTGGGGCCCACCTTTGATGTGAACCTTTCATTATGTGGACCCACCTTGATGTGGGGCCCCATTTCAATATGAGTCGCTCATCATGAGGGGCCCATATTTTATGTCCACTATACATCATGTGGGTCCTACCTTTGTTGTGGACCACTATCATCTGGGGTCCACTTGCCGTGGATAGTCTATCATGTGTGACCCACCTTTGATGTCCACTATCCATCATATAGGTCCCACCTTGGCTGTGGACCATCCACATGTGGGGCCCAATCTTTAATATGGGTCATTCATCATGTAGGCCTACCTTTAATGTCAACCTTCCATCATGTGGTCGCACATTCAATGTCCACCATCCATTAGGTAGGACCTGCTTGATGTGGATCGTTCATAATGGAGGGCCACACTTTGAAGTAGGTCATCCATCATGTGGGGCTCACCTTTGATGTGACCATGCATTATGTAGGCCCACCTTTGATATGGGCCATACATCATGTGGGGCCCGTCTTCAATATGGATCGTTCATCATGTGGACCTACTTTGAATAAATTATAAAGAGAGAGAAGAGAAGAGTAAGATGTGAATTACTTAAAACGTTTTAGGACAAATTAGTCCAAAATGTCTACCCGCTTAAGCCAAATAAACTCTGTTTAAAAAAGTAACATCTCCCAACTTATTAAATCAGAGCTTATTTGCTACTTTCTAAACAAATAAATACCTTGATTAGACTTTTACCAAACAATCTAAAAGCTTATTTGTTTAGAAATAAGCCAATAAGCTCTTATTTGTAGCCCAAGTTGTTTTGAATTGTAAAATTTTGGATTATTAAAGAACATGAGAAGGGTTTTAGAAAAAGAAATGACCGTCAAGTCGTGTGACAATGTGATTGTTGGACATCCTTTCCTTTCTCTTTGCAATGAAAAACTTTGATATGCTGGTAGGGTATGATGGTTGATATATGCATTGATAAATGTATAAATACAACATATAATTAGCTGAAATAAATCTTTTTTGTGAATCCCCTGCGGTAAGACCCATCGGCCAACATGGCACTGATCCAACTGATGTACAAAATAGCAGCAAGCCCGGCGATAAACTGTCTACCACTCTAGACCGTCCAAAACAATGACCAAATTGCACATATGAGGCATAAAAAGAAAAGAGTTACTCTGATAAGCTTGTAATAATCATTTGATTTTGATCTTAGAATTCAGACCACCCATTATTTTAGTTTTAACCATCATCTGAAAGCCATCAATTGGATAATTAGGATTCTTTTACGAGTGTGATTTTAGAGATGCTCTGTCCAAAATATTCCTCACTATTTGGATAGTCAGGATAGTTGTACGTGAGTATAAACATGAGAGTAGGATGAGTCACCACTATTTTTAGGCTGTATTATCACAGGAATTAGGCCCAGCTCTTGAAATTCAATGGTAATACTCCTCTTTAATTGGATGCTTATTGAGGTCACGGACTGCACAAATCAGCCTATTTAAATGCCCCCGTATCTCTCTCTCTCTCTCTCTCTCTCTCTCTCTCTCAAGATTATTAGTCTAGCCTTTTGTCATTAGTTACCTGATTGAGCTGAATCAACTGCCGAATTTGAATGATATCAAAGTCAAAATAATTTATTTGATCGATACTAAAGACAAATGGTCATATTGGACCTATGTCAAAGATGAACCATCTGATTTCTCCAAAATTGAGGACCAATAGTCCAATGGGACTGATAATGAAGATGAACGGTTCAATTATTCTGAAATAGGACCGATATTGAAAATCAATGGCCAGATTGAACTGATCAATTTTAATGTGGTTGTCAAAGATGAGTGGTGTGATTAGTTCAAAATTGGTTATCAATTGGATTGATACTGAAGCTGAACTAGATGAAATTGGAGCTGAATGTCCCGATTGGACCAAAATTTTAAAATCAATCTGATTGGATTTTCAAATTTGAATGGTCTGATTCAATCCACACTAAAGATGAACGGTCTAATTAGACTGATATAAAAATGAAATGTCCAATTAATCCAAAATTGAGTATTAATAGTCAGATTGCACCTATATTGAAGATTAATGGTCTGTTTTCTCTGAACTTGGAGATAAGTGGTCTAATTAAGATGATATTAGAAATCAATAGATGTCGAAGCCAAATGGTCTGATCTGAAATGTATTAAAGAAGATAGGCCTGATTTGTCTGACATCAAGATGAAGTATCTAAGTGGTCAACAGTGCAGAATTGGCCCAACATTAATGACCGGGATGATTGCGTGGATATAAAAGATCAATGGTCTGATTTGATCGATATCAAAGATGAAATGTTTGGATGATCCAAATTTGGAGATAAATAGTCTAATTGGTCTGATATTAAAAATAAATGCTCTATTTGGGTCAATGTTAAGGATCGATGATTAGTTTAGACTGACATCAAAGATGAATTGTCTAATCAAGCCAAAAGAAGCGATTATGATCCCATCGGGCTGATGCTCAATGGTCTGATTAGGTCAGTACGATCAACAATCTGATATTAAAGCTGAACTGTGAAATTGGATCCAATCAAACCATTCATCTACATTAACTCTTGATCAATAATATCAACCCAATTATACCATTCACATCTAACATGGATCGGAACAAACCATAAATCTTCAATATTGGTCCATTTGGACAATTAATAACCAATATCAGCCCACTTAGACCATTCATCTTTGACATCAGCCCAATCGACCATTCATCTTTAATTTGTTCAAATTGGACAATTCAATTTCGATAAGTTCAATCATGTCATTCATTTTCAATGTCAGCTCAATTATATCAGTCATGTCCAATATCATGTCAATTAGATTGTTCATGTTGGTCAAATCTAACCATTGATTTTTCAATTTTGAACTAACAAGACCATTCTTCTTTGATATTGGTCCAATTGGACCATTCATCTTTAGTATAGTTTGAGCGGACCATATGTCTTCGACATTAATCCAATTGAATTGTTGATTTTCGACATTGGCCCAATCGGACCATTCGTCTATAATTGTCGCACAATCAAACTACTCATCTTTAATAGCATCCAATCGGACTGGCCATCCATCTTCAATTTTGGACTAGTTAGACCATTCATATTTGAAATAGGTCCAATCTGACCGTTGATCTCAAATTTGGGCTAGTTAGACCATTCATATTTGGCATGGTTCCAATCTGACTGTCGATCTTCAAAATTGGACAAGTTAGATCGTTCATCTTTGACATAGGTCCAATATGACCGTTCATCTTTAGCATCGTTCGAATTGGATCAGTCAGCTTTGACATTGGTTCATTCACACCATTGATTATCAATAAAGGTCCGTTCAAGGACTAGACCAACCATAGAGTATAGATCAACAGTGTGGCCCACATGGACTTGGGCTATCCATCATGTAGGCCCAACAATTGTAATTCCAAGTATTTTTCATCTAAACACTTCTCTTTTCAAAAGATACAGTCAGAAAGTCCAACCACAGAAAATGCTTACCAACATGAAATGGTTACCACATGCACCCGATGGCAAGGTGCGTTTGGTTGCACTAAATATCATGAAATTCATGATTAATCAATCTAAAATGCAAAATATCATGAAGTTTGATGTAACCAAACCCCCTGTAAATTAGAACAGTCTTTACATTATACTCTAAAAATAGAGAAACCATAAAAGTCAAAAAATCAGGCCCTATGTTGGAGCAACACTTATAGGTGAATAAGTCTCACGTTTCGATTCCCATCTATAGTTGTCCTATCAGGAAATCCAAGGGTTCGATAGAAAGTAGCCCCACATCACAGCTCCCATGCAGGGCCTGGTTGTAATTGTTGGGTGGTGGCACACATGCGATCAATATGGGCCATTCATTAGGTAGGGCGCTGTGTGAACGTGCCACGTGGCAAAAATCGGAAGCCACACCACACCGTATGTTTAAATTGGATGTCGGAACGTTTCTTGCCGTCCAATTTTCTCATACCAATGTGACCTGCCTGAGGAGCAACCAATACAATTTGAGGTTTTGACACAGAGCACCCTTCCTTTTGGCCCAAAGACAAATAACACCCTCCCTGGTTTTTTTTTTTTTTTTTTTCCACATAACACCACCTGATTTCCAAATATAGTAGAACACCACCTGTCATTAATGTTTTTGGACGTACAAACTAACCATGGATAGGTTGATAAAATCTTCTTAAAAATGATAATATTATAGCCCATATCTATCTTCGCTGTTTTCCAATATTTATTTGTGTGATGTGCATGGAAAACGTAGAATCAATTAATCATCTTTTCATTCACTGCCCCTTCACTCGAAGGGTTTGGGAGGGTTTCCTTGCTATTTTCTATGTAGTACAGGTAATGCTAGGGACAATTGAAGTTCTTCTCCTGGCTTGGCAAGGAGGGGTGGAAACAAGATAGGATAGCGTGGTGTTTAGCCTTCATGGCAGTCCCATGGACAATTTCAGGGGAAGGAATAGTCCGTGTTACCGAAATAAGAGTAGTTCAGTGTTGGAGGTGGTTAGTAGGCTTGAGCTTGAGATAGTGGGACGGGCCACTTGCCTAAAGACTATTAACATTTGTACTTTGCCTCTGTTGTTTGGGATTTAGTTTTTGCACCTGCTTTAGGTGCTATTTTCTGACAATTCTGTCAAAAGGGAGACAGACCAGAGGTGAAATTGGCTCAGTGCTTTTTTTTCTTTTTTCTTTTCTTTTGTCACACACACACACACACACACCACATGGGCACTTGATCCCCTAATCTCAGTTTTGACTGAGCCATGGAGCTGGACCCGTGAAATTGGCTCAGTTGATGCTAGCTTTCTTCATTTTCTAGATGCAATTTTGCAAGCATTTAACACAATGAAAGAGAAGACGGCAATTTAACTTTCCTATTCAAAGATTACATCTTCCCTGCTTGCTTTCTTCCCGAACAAATAGAGAAATTACTGCCATTTTTTGTTTTCCAGCAACACGGATCTTTCCATTGCATGAGCAATTCATAATTTTCATATGGAAACAAGAACAGATTACTGGATTGATATGACACCTTCAAGAAATTCTGTCATAGATTGCCTCTTACCATCACAAAGGCCATTCTGACAGGCAGCCTTAAATTAGGAGCTTCAAGTTAAGAATGAGAATGGACTGAGGAGGTTGCTCCAACATGGTGTCCCACCGCCATGGCTACTTGTCCTGGCCGAGAGAGTAAGGTTTCAGCACACAGGTGATGCATATATAAATGAAAAGATAAAAGGATAGCCAGGTGTAGATATCACACATGTATATGGGGACCACACATTTATATCGAAGCAGACCATCTACAGGTCTAATTGACATTGTTCATTGCTTTTGTGCCTGATGAGTGGGTGGACCTGAATTTCCTAGCTAGGTGAGCTTAATGGTGGGGCCTGGCTTTCCCATGGCTTCGATGTCTTTGCTAATAAGCCCACACAAATATAAGAAGAAATTTAACAGTCTTGACTGAATGCATCGACAATAGTGCACCGTTGACAATTATCAATATACAAAAACCTACTAAAATGTCTACTTCACCTCACTGTTTGCATCTTAAGGTGGACCCTATTTTTATGTAGGTCATAGCCCAAATTTTGCACCATCCATAGAGGGAGCTATGTATGGAGTGTCACCCAATTTTGACAGTCCAAATTGTGGTCTACGACTCCATTACATGTGCACCTAGTTGGACCTCTAAGTTATGATCCAACTAGTGAATAATTCTCAATGTGGGCCATATGCCAAAAATCTCCCCCAATGGAAAAATCCTAAGCTGTGAACTAAAGAATTGATTTAAAGAGGCATTATATAATGCTCAGGCTGAGAGATTGCACAATGACATTTGTGCTTTTCATTTGGTTCAAGTGAGGCCCATTGTGTAGTCACACACACCGTTGAGATAAAGTGCCACACTGTGTATGGTCTGTGTACCAAAAATCTCCTTAGCAATACTCAATGACATGATCTGAAAAGTTGGACAGCTAACGTAAAGAGGTAGTATACGATGCTCAAGCAAATAGGTTGTACAAATACCTTTTTTTTTCTATCTTTCTTTCTTCTTGTTTTTTTTTTTTTTTTTTTTTTTTTTTTTTTGAGGCATTGATAATTTTATTGATTAGAGGCCAAAGCCTAAATAATAAAGACCTGAACCCAAAAAGGATCAAAATTACAACTCTAACCAGCTATCCGGAAAATGAACAATCGCCTTTGATGCAATCGCCCACTCCATTACATAGGATTTAGCCCTCCAAAACACCTCCAATTATTGCCTCTTTTGATTCCAAAAACATCGATCATTCCTCTCCAGCCATAAGAACCAGATACCCGCTAATAAATTTATAACGCCAAACTTTTTTTTCCCAACCTTTCATTTGCCCCCACTATGCCACATAAAAAAGAAGCGGTCGATAGAACTCAGCATTACCCATGCTACTCCAAATAAATTGAAGCAATCCCATATCCTTTTGGCAAACGAATTATGTATAAAAAGATGATCCACCGATTCCTCATCTTGAAAAACACATTAAGCATACATTCGAGAGAATCACTCTTGCGAAGATTATTGATTGTTAGCACCTTCTTGCTAGCCACTAATCAAGCAAGCACAACCACCTTTGGAGGAGCACCATATCGTTATACAAAAGCCGTCGAGCTGACCCCTTCATTACTTCCGACCCCACTCAACAACTTGTTGAAGGATTTCAATGAAAATTTACAAAACTTGCCTTTTAACCAGATCAGTGAATCCGAAGTCACCGGATGTATTTTACATAACATCTCCAACAAGCTTATGAACTCTTTGACCTTATCATTCTCACAATTCCTTCTACATGATGGGATCCAAATGACTTTATCACCTTGGATTGCAAAACAACTATCTACCCCCAAATCTGCCTCTAATGCAATGTCTGCTACTTGTGGAAATATATCGCTCAATTTCTGATCCCCCAACCATATATCCTCCCAAAAGCTAATCTTTTTTCCATCTCCCAAACAGAACCCTAGCCCTTCCCAAACTTCATTTTTAAGTGACACCATCGATTTCTATATATACGATGACCTATACAACAATGACGACCCAATCCACCTACCACCTCCCTCCACTCCACATTTCCTACTTACCACCTCTTTCCATATAACACCCTCTTCCACTCCAAACCTCCAAACCCATTTTCCTAGTAATGCTAAAGTCAAAACCTCCAAGCTTCTTAACCCTTCTTCCCCTTGGTCACAAGGCTTGCAAACATCTTCCTAGTTCATAAGATGAAACTTATGCTTTTCTTCATCTCCTTTCACCAAAAAAAATAAAAAAATCCCTCCTTATTTTTTCCAACTTAGGCAACACCGATTTTGGGAATTTGAATTGTGACATGAAGTAAACCGGAAGATTAGACATTGCCGCCTTGATCAAAGTTAACCTTTCGCCCAAAGATAGGTGTTTACCTTTCCATTGAGACAACTTTGCTTCAAATCCCTCTAGCACTGTCCCACGTATATTTTGCCAGCTTACCTATACACAAAGGAAGACTGAGAAATGTAGTTGGAAAGGAACCCCACCTACATTGGCTACATCCGAAGATTCTCACAAAATTCTCTGGTACTTCTTGTTTTTTTCTATTTGGTGCCACAGTAAGTAAAATCCTAGGGATTTGCTTGTTCTTTTCTTTTTTCTTTTCCCCCAATTTCCCATATCGATGACCCCCTAATTTTTTTTCCAAAACTCCCAAACCTTAAATTCTTCATTAGGAAAATTCCCCAAATTCCTAAACTATAAACCCAATTTTCCTAGAACCTCAATTTTCATAGAACCTAGAACCTCAACTTTGAAAAATTCCAAAATTTCCCCAATTTTCCTAAGCCTAAACCTCATGCTTCCCGTTTCACCAAAGTTCCGACCGCGCATCTCTCATCCTACTCCAAAACCTAAATCTAAACCTCAACCTTTAAGTTCTTTTAACCTCATTAAACCCAACTGCAGCCAATTCATATACAAGCTCAAACAACAGGCCCAATCTTACCTCAAACCATTAAACCCAGCCCTCCAAAGCCCCCAAACCTTAATTGAAACTTATATTCATATCTGCTAGCCCAGCTGGAAGACGCCTAGGCATTTCAACAGCAGGTCTCAGGTTCGAGTGCTAAGGAGACACACTAACCCCACCAGTGAGTGGGTGCATCGTGCGACTAACTGTGTGGGTGCAGTGCACAGCTAACAGGGTGGGTGTGTTGCATGACTAACAAAAAAAAAAATCCAAGCTGAAAATCTAAGCCCTAAATTGGCAGCCAATATGTGCACAGATAAATGCCCAAACCACAATTAGACTTCACACATTACATTCATGCCAGCATTCCACCTGTAAATAATTTGTGCAGGAATTTAGAAATACAATAAGGTTGTAAGGTAATGTCACAGCAAAAGATATGATATGAAGAGAGAGAAAAAAGGTATGAGTATAAAGGCAATGTCACAGCAAAAGATATGATATGAAGAGAGAGAAAGAAAAAGGTATGAGTATAAAGAGGCATACCTTAATACTGAAAAGAACAGTGGTGTCAAGAATCTGCTGTCCAGAAGTGACTTTAAGTCCATGGACATACCCAGCATGCGGTGCCTTCACAACATGCTGAAACAACAACAAAACGCATCAAGAACCATTTGAATGTGATAAATACAAATTGAAAGGATATAAACCATGCCCACACAAACCTCCATCTTCATCGCTTCTAAGACTAAGATGGGCTGACCTTCCTCCACGAGTGTCCCATCCTCCACCAAAACCTTGACCACTAAACCAGCCATGGGTGCTACAACACTTCCTCGGGGATGGGATGCTATCTCAAAACTTGGTTTGTCATCTGATGCATCATCAGCAGACAGCTCAAGCCCAGTCGTCTGTCTGAAATGATGATGGTGCTTACCATGCCAGATATGCATGTGCTTATTTTGTTCCTGATGGCATAAATGAGAAAGTCCAACATGAGAAGTATATGTAAAGAGAAGTGCCATTCTGCAAAATTATCCAGAGGAATAGAAGCATCATTAATATTCTCTTGTAGGATGTAAAGAGAAGTGCCATTCTGCAAAATTATCCAGAGGAATAGGAGCATCATTAATATTCTCTTGTAGGATGTAAAGAGAAGTGCCATTCTGCAAAATTATCCAGAGGAATGGGAGCATCATTAATATTCTCTTGTAGGGCTACCAGAGCATTTGCTTTTAGCAAGCAATGAAGGGATAGTGGCTAGATATATGGATTGGATCCGGCACTATGTAATAAAGAAGACCCGATCCCATAATCGATAGGGAAAATTATCTTCTCTAAACGTGGAATAGTTAGTGCTAGAAGGAAAAGAAGCACAAATATCTAAGCAAGGCGTTGATCCTAGCTTGGAGTTTGTTTGAAAGTAAAAGAAAGGTGCATGATACAATCGATCAAAGTCACTGCAAGTTCCTCCGCCGAGAAGGGTCACTCAGCCACACCTAAAATCCTCAAGCATAGCTTTGATACCAGTTGTTGCGCACCACGCCAACAACGCCGGTGAACCGAGATCCAATCTCCAGTCTCACCCACAAATGATAAACAAGAAGAAATAATAACTAGAAGAGGAATCAAAACAAACCAACAAACCACAAGACAGATTTTACGTGAAAAAACCCCAAACAAGGGTAAGAAACCACGGGTGCAAAACTCCACTATGAAGAAGACAAAGTTATAAGAAATACACTTACCTTCTCCTATGCTCCCATGCACAAAGATGGCCCTTTTGCTAATCATCTCGCCTCTTTCTCACCTTGGACGTATAGAAACACTAATCCCATGGCCTAACCCCGGTTTACACCCCTTTTTATAGTAAAATCCGAAATTACAACTTAAAATAGGAAACCCCGCAATTAACCCCGCGGCCGGTCGAGCGCCCGAACAGACTGGGTCGGGCGCCCGCCCATTACAAAAAACATCCGGCGAGAAACGGGAAATAATTCCCTAATATCGGGTGCCCGGTCCTCTTGACCGTCGAGCGCCCGACTGTTCCTAGAACTGTCCAGAGACATGTCTCATATTCCTGAAATCGGGTGCCCGGTCAAAAGACCGTCCGGGCGCCCGACCATCCCCAGATGTGAATGGCTCCACACCTCAACACTAGGATCTACATGTAAAAGCATAAAGCACTACTCAAATCATTCATTCGCAAAATGCAATTGTACAATTCAAGTACGGATTATGCATTTATATCCACATTAAACAAAGTGATCATGAAAAACAGATGGGCCTGAACATTATATTAAAAAGGAAATAGATGAGATGTCAGATTTTGATGCATGGTGAATGCATGCATGCTAGTGTTGGCAGCGCGGTTTTACTGCCAAAAGAGGAATCCAAGCTCACATAAATTGCCACCATAAGCTCCACAAAATGAGAATACCAATCCTTCCACCAAAAGAGAGAGCAAGGCTGATAAGATCACATTTTTAGGAATACCCACACAAGGTGGATGACAAGGTGAACAAAATTTGCTCGACAGTTTAGACCTCGGATGGCCACCTTTTGATGACTTGGCAGGTGGGGCAGTATTTCGAAGGATCATGAGGGACACAAGCAAATGTTCCAAAGGATCACAAGAAATGCTTACATGCCCAATCTGTGCTCATTCATATGTTCCTGATACTGTGAATGTAAGAATTTCTTGTGATACCTTTCAGAACATTGGCTACTCAACGAAACGTCATCTGGACTTGGTGATATCAGTATCCCTGAGTAATTCATTTCACTGTGCGCCCATCAGACGTTCTTGCATCTGGCCCACCCTCTATTATGCTTGCATCAGATATTGCTGGTAGACATGATGTTTTGTTGCAGTGCTAAGACTCATTCACATAATGTGACTGATTGGGATCATGGATCCAAAGGTGGGCCTTCGAACAGAGTTTGTGACAATCCCTTGCAACCATCTCAAGAATCTTCTATGAGGAACCAACACGAAAGAATCTCTTCATTCCTCCTCCACTCTTTTAGCTAACTCAGGTAATGCGCTAGCTGCCTCTTCTGGGATATCACCTTGGGTGATTGACTCAAGAGCCACCAACCACATGATAGGTAACAGGTCTCTATTTTTCCTCTATTGCCGCTTTCATCACCTACTCACCTGTGTAGACATAATATTATCCTTTATGCTTTATGTACCAAAATTTCCTCTTAGTCTCCTATCTGCTGGTCATTTAACCAAAACCTTGAAATGTTCAATTACATTTTATCCTTCTGTAACGCCCCGTAAAATCGCCTTCCTTAAGACTTGAACACATGTTCGAACCCGCTAGACACATATCACCCTTTGGACGAATAATTGGCCGCACCTAACTTAGAAAATCATAGTCTTATGGTATCAAGAACTTAGACACGCACGTAGGAGTCCGTTCCGCCACCCGTTTCGAGAAAATTAAGCCCGAAACTCGTCGGGGACCACCCACGTACTAGGCTTAACACTCTTAGGTGGGCGTTACGACGAAATCGGCACCCGAAACCATAAATTGAAGTGTCCTGCAGTTGCACATGGGAGTGCAAGTGTACTTGCACTATTCCTTAAGTGAGTAATCATTACTCAATTTACTTTTCTTGTGTGGGCCTCATGGACCCTTGCATGGCCATGAAATGTGGACCATGGACTTCAAACATCAACCAGCACATGATCCCATAACATGGGCCTCGATCGACAATCGGTGACCGTCGAACGAGTGTCGCCTCAGATCCGGCAATCGCCATGCCCGATCGGTCCCGAATCGTACCCAAACAAGGAGCTAACCATGGTAAGGCCATCCTATGGACTAGATTGGCCCAGAGGGGTCAGGTGGGCCCCACATGATCAAAACAGGGCCCAAAAGGCCACTTTTATGCAACTTAAAACATTGGGGACTATATGTCCCAATTCCCCCAATCCTTATAACCCATTTTCTCAGCCCTCTCTCTCATTTGTCAGCCAATTTTCTGAGAGGGGTGTGTGAGAGAGAAAGGGGGAGTTGTAGAAGAAGGATTTTCAAACAGAAGCCCTTGCATGCTACCCTACTCGGACCTAGTCGCCTTCACAACACTCAAGCCGGCTTCTCTCGCGATTGGAGACCTTTCCGGACGTCGGTAAAAGTAAGTCCATGATAAATCCCCCCATCTTCTCTAGCTTCCTACATAGGTTTTCTCCTTTTTCCTAATTTACTAGCACCTTCTTGCAGGATTTCTCCAAATCCTCCTCCAAACCCATGTGTTTATCATTTACCCATGTGTTGCCATGCAACCAATACCTACAATTGTAGTTGATACCTTCAATTTCCAAGTTTAGGAAATTGGATTGGAGTTAGGGAAGTTATATGAGATTGGTAGAATCTCGTTGCCTAGGGATTTGGATGCTAGGTGTATGCTATAAGGCCATTTGCATGCTCATGTCATCCTACACATATTCTCATTATGTAAATATTCTATGCTAAGATGTCTTAGAATTTATACCAATATGTGATGGTTGAGATTTTAATATTACATGTTTTGTAAATTAAATTATGCATGAGCCGGGGAATCGAGAAGTGTTTTGGGTGACGGGTAGTAGCTTCCGACCCGGCAAGTACCATAGTAGAGGCGGCCGCACATGGTCGGTAGCCTCGGAAGCGGGGTGGTCGACTATGGTGGAAGTTGGGGCGATCGGCTATGGTCGAGGACCACGCCGGCCGTGCATGCTGAAGGCCGGTCTTCCCCTTGCTTCCCCTAGCCGAGGACCCTGGTCCACCACCTGGTCGGATGGCAATATATGTATCTAAGTTTTTGAATGTGTTTCTATCACTTATGTAGAATTCATGTCCCAGCGGACCATTCGATAGGCCCACTAGAAACCATACAGCGTACCGATCCCTCAAGACTCATAAGCCGAGGATGGTGGTATGGGTCATATTCCCGTGCTGTCGGCTTACGCTGGGGTGATGCCTCCCCGTAGTGTCCATTGAGTACCGTAGAGGTAACGCACCTTCTACTTGATTATGGGATAGGGCGACAAACCCTATTCCGCCTATGTTGGGCGCGACTAACGAGCCGCAGCCAAAGCAGGCACCTCAGGGCTGTAGAACCGAGATAGGATCGAGGGCTACTGGCTGTGACCTGCGCTCGCCCTGTAGGGAGTCAGGTGGTCCCAGTCAGCCAAATTGATAGAATGTTGGTACAGGGGCTTCGCCAACCGACTGTGTGATGAAAGGATTTAACTAATTACTTGGTTAATCATGTGTAGTTAGGCATGACATACATTGTCTGTGCAGGTGAGGTGGTGGTGCCACTCACTGGCAGCTGTGTGACAAACATCGGTGTTCGGGCATGCATCTGCATTACATGCACTCATCCCATTTAATAACCATGCTTGCGATGATGTGTTATTCTTTGATTCTATCTACAGAAAATGAAGTTATTATCTATATTGTTTGTATTGGTGGATGTGTAATCTAAGGAAATGAAACCACTGAGTTGGACACTCACACCCCTTTCTAGGGCAGTGGTTTAAACCACCAACCAGATGACCCATGTGACCCAGGTATACAGGAGGCAGTCGAAGCGACCGAGTTTGTAGAAGAGGACGCCGACGAGTACCTTCAGTACGCAGGCGACCAGGACTATTAGAGTGCGGGACATCAGGAGTACTTCTTTTGGGGTTTGGCGCCTACGCGGCGTTCACGGTTCATATTTTTGGGACAGTATTCTCTGAACCTGTAGTGGGGGACCCAATGGGCCCTAATGTAAGGAATGTAGTTCATGTACATTTTCAGAATTTTATATATATATATATATATATAGATATATATATATATATATATATATATATATATATATATATATATATATATATATAGTTCCTCTTTCTTTTGGAAATGTTCTTCCATATTTAAGTTGTTTATGCTTGACTGATTTACTTCTACAATTCTGCATTTAACTACAACTCATTCATGTATCGCATTATGTGGAATCCGGGATATCGGGAGCTGAGGGCAACCACGGACCCTGGCATCCGGGGCGCCTCACCTTCACACTGTGTCTTTCAAGATATCAAGGCAAAGGCAACAATTGGTGGGGGGTGTGAAGTACGTGGTCTGTACCACTTGAGCCGTGGGATGTTGGAGTAGCTCTCGGTGTCCAAGACAACAGAATATGGCATGCCTGATTTGGTCGTCCGTCTTGAATCCTTAAAAAACTTGTCCCCTCGTTGTCAAAAATAATTTTCATAAATTATGAAGCATACAAATTAGCAAAACACATTTGAATTACCTATTTGCCAAAAATTGTTAATCGTAGCCCTTTGCCATTATCTTTAATTCATTCTAATTGATGACTTTCCTCGCATGACGTGGGTATTCCTGCCGAATAATCATTCTAGGACATTTGATATGTTTAAATATTTCAGGTTGATGTCAAAAACCAATTACAATCCAAAATCAAATGTCTTTGTTCTGACAATGGTTTGGAATATATGTCACAAAACTTCGTTGCTCACCTCACCTCTATTGGCATCA